>JAFHAW010000149.1:0-169857 GCA_019022515.1 Quercus aquifolioides
TTTAACACTGTTTTTGATTTGATTTGATATGATAATGTTAGTGGTCGATTGCTTATGGAGGTGATTCTTGGAAGATGAAGATCGGAGTTAATGGTAGGTATTTCTTTGGAAAATTATTTTTGAGATTTGATGTTATGACTGGGGATGGGATAAAAATTGAAATTTTTGGCGAGGAAGGAAAAGTTCTGTATGCATTCGTGTGTAATTTTCTCTTTTTTCTACTTCTCCTCTCAAGACTCGCTCTAAGATTTTGTGTTTTTGTGTGTGTGTTGAAAACCTTGAAGGGTTTGGAAGGATGGGAAGGTCCGTGGCAAGAGCAATCCTCCGGACTAAGGATGCGTTGCTCGTGGCTATTAATGACCCCTTTGTCAGAATTAATGACATGGTAAGTCTTTCTACATACTTATGTATTAATGATCCGTGGATTGAAAAATTGTGTGCCATGTGTTGACATGTGTTTCGTCTTATATCAAGTGTATATTCTGCATTCATTCTAATGTTACATTATGCATGCATTTTGAGGAGGGACCTGAAGCCAGTTGCATTTTCTGTAATAAGTGTGAGAATTATCAAATGGCCTTAATAAACAAAATTTGAAAGTCATTGTGTGGTACTTTTAATTGAGTTGCAGACCTTGATACCTTTTTGCTTATCAATTTACTGTTTATGTCTGGTACATAAAGGATGAAACTTACAATTAGACACCGACCATATAACCACATGACATTTGCCCCCTTTAATAAGCTGGTGTTCTAGGGTTCAGCCCATGGAAAGGAAACAATTTGGGAAGAAAGGCTACCTCTCCTTGAATATAGCTTAATTTGTATTTTGATTAAAATATTTTAACAATTAAAAAGTAACCCAAGAACTTTATTTGCTTGCTCCAGGACTTAAATGACATACCAAAGCTTTTCCCTGTTGATCACCATTGTAATGCTATACAGTTGCCATATTTGAAATTATGATTATATGTGAGTGGGTTTGGTTTTGCAGGCGTTACTAAAGTTAGTAGCTAATACTGTTTTGTAGTATTGCTAAAGTTAGTAGCTAATAAATTTAATTTTTTATTTGTAAAAGTATTACTCTTATCTTCCATTGAATTCGGATGAGTGTCTGTTTGATCTAATGGATGATCTTTTTCCCCTTAAACTTCATTCGGGATTGAATTCATATCCATCGGTACCCTATAAAAAGATATCGCATATTTGTGTTACTTTTTTATTTGATATTCATGTTTAAGTCTTTGTCATCTATTTATTTTGAGAGTAACTTGTTTGATATTCATGTGTAAGTGATGGGTTAACTTGTTTGAATTGGGTGGTTAAACCACTTACAATGGGTTTAGGTGAATGAGTTTAACTTAAATGCTGGCCAACATGAGTTGAAGATTCAGGACTCCAATACTATTACATTTGGTGGCACGCCTGTCACTTTTTTTCGCGTCAGGTATTCTCTTATACTCTTTAATTCTTTGTTCAATACAATAATAGTAAATGGTATTTTATTGAGACGTTTTGTTATTAGGAAGCCAGAGAATATCCCTTGGAATGTGGTTGAAGCAGATTATGTAGTCGACTGTACCGGAGTGTTCACCAACATATCCAATGCTGAATCCCACTTGGAGGTTTGTATTAATTGTTTAAATGTTGGATGTGTGTTGAGTATGGTTCTGTATCCAATGCTGAATCCCACTAGTATTTAATATTTATTGCTTTTCTAGTAGTGATTCACATTAGTTTTATGAAGGAAACTATAAACTGTTCTATTTGTGGCGGGTGTTTGACGAATGTGTGTTTGTCAGGGGGCAAGGAAGGTGATTATCACTTCACACAGTGATGACGCGCCCACGTATGTTGTGGGTGTCAATGAGGAAAACTATGACCCACTGTTTGATGATGTTGTCTCAACTACCAGTAAGCTCACTAATTGTATTGCCCCATTGGCAAAGGTAATTGTAGTGCCTCTTTTTTTTTTTCTTTTTTTTCTTTTTTTGAGAATCAATTGTAGTGCCTCTTGGTTGTACAGAAAGTAAGGAAAAAAAAAATTAAAACAAAATCTTATGATTCAAAATCTCTTGACAGGTAATCAATAATGAGTTTGGCATTATGGAAGGTTTTTTGACTGTGCATTCCGGTGGGTGTATTTTTAAAATTGCATTCTTTTCATTTAGATATTAATTATGTATTGCAGATTGACATTTCTCTCTGTCATGCAGCCACCCACAAGACTGTTGACATCTGGACAGGTAGCAGAGCTGCATGCGGCAACATTATTTCTTGCCCTAGTTCTACTCAAGATGCTGAGGTATTAAATATTTTGCATTAAAGGGATGAAAACAAAACATAAAAGGGATCAAAATGTGGATTTTTTTTTTTGGTTTGTTTGCAAAATGGATGAACATTAGGTATGACTAAAATTCCGTATTTGTTTCTTGTTATCACTAAAATTCCCAAAGTTCAATTTCATGGTAGCAGATGTGCTTGTTTCAATTTTGTCAAAAAAAATTAGACAAGCTGGTTGCCGAGTTCCAGGACTTAGAAATTTGTGGATATTGGCATCAACAAACTAAGACAAGTTTTGAGCTTCCGAAACATTTAAACCATCCTTCTTATACCAAGATGATCTCTTATTGCTCTTTGCAAAACCCGATAGTGTGAAACAAGGTGGTGATGCTGGAGTTTGTAGAGCATCTCTAAGTTTTGATATTCATGTCTAAGTCTTTGTCGTCTTTATATTTTGAGAGTCATCCATTTATAAAGTTGAACTTACGGAAAGGTGTTTACTGAACTTCGGATTTGTCATCTGAAACATGCTATCTTATCTTTTGTTGACCTCATAATTTGTAGGAGTTTGTTCTTGATTTTACACGAGTCAAAAAATGAAATATTTGGATTAAATCTATGTCTCATTGAGGTCTATTGTGTACTTTTAAATGTGCAGGCTGTTGCTAGAATGCTGCCTGCATTTAATGGGAGGCTTATTGGGACAACCTCTCGTGCTCCTACTGTTGATGTGTCAGTGGTCGATCTCATTGTGAGACTTGAAAGGGGCAATTATGAGGATATCAAAGTCCTTATCAAGTAAGGATTAGGAACACTTGCTTTTAAATATTCTGTTAGGGAAAAGAATAAAACTATTGGTAATCACATGAGCATGGCAGGGTATTAGTATGTAATGCTCTTATCACTTCTCTCATCTCTTTTTTCTGTTTTATTGATGTGTAGGCAGGAATCTGAGGATCATTTGAAAGGAATTATTGGGTATGTTGAGAACGATGCAGTGGCGGAAAATTTTGTGGGAGACTGCAGGTACGTATGGATTCTGAATTATTTTTGGTCTATATTCTATCTACTGCTTTATTTTCAATATATTGTTCTCCGAAATGAGTTTAGTTGCTCTGATTTTTCATAATCTTTTAAACTTAATTTGAAGCTTAATTTTGATCAATTCTTGCTGCAGGTCTTGTATTTTTGACTCAAAGGCTAGCATTGCTGTGAACGATAACTTTGTAAAGCTTGTTGCATGGTTTGACAACGAATGGAGTTACAGGTAACGTATTTTTTTTATACCCAATAACATTCCCTTTAGTTATTTACCATGAATCTTTCCTTTCTAGTTTGTATTTGCTTTACTTTTGAGTTTGCGTTCTAAAGTGATTTGTTTGTTTTGTTGTAGCTCACGCATTTTGGACTTGATGAGGCACATGCAACACATAGCTGTTTTATAGATTTCAAGACGTTATTGAGGCACAGACGACACATAGCTGCATTGATTTGAATATATTACTGTGATTCTAATAGCTTTGCTACTTTGAAGTTTGACTGTTAAGATACGTGCTGCTTAAGAATTACCGCCTTAATGCATAATGCTTATAGGTGCAATGAGAGTGTACAGTATTCTAGACGGCAAAAGTAATCTAGTCTACACATTTTTTTTTGGGGGAGCAAGGAAATAGCATAGACTAGGAATTAATAAGTCATTTGAAATGCTTTCCAAATTTCTAACTTGTACTATATTCTGAGTAGGAAAATGCTAATTCATAAGGGTCATGGCTTCAGCTGATATATCAGTACTTTATATGTTTTAAATAAACATGGGCTGTGTGCACACTGCATTAATTGTAAATGGGCTCTTAAGGAATTTCAAATGTTCCAAGCTCAATAGAGGAACCTTAGGTGAGCCAAGAATAGTTTAAAATGAGTCGAGTACTCTCCATTCCATGGCTCCTGTCTACTGATCGTCCCTTTGTTGGGCTTCTTCCTTGCTCTTTGTGGGCTTGGACTCCACGCATTAGCGAAGACAGCATGTGGTTTTTTCATCCGCAGGTTTTTTATCAATATAGTGGGCTTAGTCCCCCTTTCTTAATCAATTATCAGCCTTGTGGCCCCTCTTGCTTTGTGTGTAATGGGTCCTTCCTTCTTCCATACACGGGTCCAGGCCACCAACGCATTTCCTGCTATGGCTTCATTAAATTTTAGGCAAAAATCTAAAACTGATTTTATAATTTTTAGTTTTTGTTATTTCAGTCCTTTAATTTTCAATTTTGTCATTTCAGTCCTATTAAGTTTTAATTTTTTTTCAATGTAGTATTCCCTTAGACATCTATTAAGTGGTGCCGTTAAGTCTTTTTTTTTTTTAAATCGTAATTAAAATAAATTAAAATTTTGTTATTAAAAAAAAAAAAAAGGGAAGACGTTGAAGGGAACGACGTCGTCCCCTTCCCTGAATTGAGAGAGTGCATTTCTATCCACATCGGTTAGGCCGAAATTCAGGTTGGCAATGATACCTGGGAACTTTACTACCTCGAGCATGGCATTCAAGTCGACTCTCAACTCAAAAGATGGTTTTGAGTTGCGTGTAGCCACTGCCCACATGGTAGAGGTCATTCCTGGGAACTTTACTGATGTGGATTTGCTTAGCACCCATGGTAAGATAGGTGACTATATGGTGAAATGGTCTTAAATACGCCTACCTTTTCCTCTACTGATTATATCCTTGGGTTTTCCTTTGACTTCTTATATATGAGTTTGACAACTGGATTGTTTAATCAACTGGGATTTGGAGTTAAAAAGTAACTTCTAATTTCAATCCTTAAAAAACAAAATTAAAAAATTAAAAAAGGGTAAAGAATTTAAAAATTATTGTAAAAGGAGTGAGCGTAAACACATACTCTCGAGTCTAATCACTCACGAAAGCACAAACACAATTTGACTGTACGGTATACTACAGTCTTCTCCAGCCTTTACTCCTTTAATTCCAGTCCACTACCAAACTTATTACTTATTTTAATCATCACGGTGTTAACCCTTCACTTTCACAACTTGTGTTTTCTATATTTCTCTGATATTACTATTGAAAAGAGGTTTTGCAGTTAGCGAGTTGGCAAGCAAAGTGAGGATAGATTACTGTAAGTTTAATTGAGTTTATGATGATTTTGTTGGTCTGTCTTTCTCATGGTTTGGTTTGTTTTGTTTTCTTTGTTACTATTGTCTATTACCCAATCGTGGAGATTAGATCATATCATGGGTTCCAAATTGCCTAACAATGGGGAAAAGCTCCGGCTTACGAGTATGCAATTAGAGGACGATACGGAGCGGAGAGACCTTCAATTTTTCCCAAAAGGTCCCTTTCTTTTTGTTTTGTTAATAAAATATAAAATCGTTTGTTTCTAATTAGAGTTTAGTCTCTCTTGTCTCTGTCTCTGCATAGTGCGTAGTGCGTAGTCATAGACAACAAGTGAATATTCCTGTACTGCCTTGCCCCTGTTGGTCCCCAAGTTTTTGAAATGTTCCAAATTTGACTTAAAATTACAAACATTTGAAGCCCATATAATACAAAGATTTCAAATCCTATGTGATATCCAAAGTAGAGAGCATTTGTGATAGAACAAGAAGGAAGCTAGAATACCAAAAAAAAATTCTATTCTTTTTCTCCTATCCTATGACAAAATCATTTCAAATTTTGTTACCACCATGTGCCTTAAGACCTGGAATAACAACCCTACAATAAGAATAAAATGGCAAACTGCATTTTCTAAAACCTTTTCCCAACCTACTAGGCTTCCAAATATCAAATAAACTTAATGTGGATCTTTTTCTAGCTTATGGGTATGAATATAAAAACTTTTAGTTATTTCATGTTAAATAGTCCTGATTAATGGGTTATAATGTAACTTACCAACAATAATTTACAATGCCTTGTTTGAAATAATTTGAGCTTGCAATAGGATTCCAATACAGGTTTTCTTAACAATAAGAAAAAATTGCAGAGTTACCCCCACCCAAACTACATTTAATGTTCCCCTAGTAAGGAACATGTTCATTCTTTCAAATGCAACTCAAGTTTTGAATTAAATGGCCTGCAATATGGATTCTCAAAAATTTTAGACACAAAAGAAAAGAGAAAGTAAAAATGTAAATTGGTCAAATTAAATGAGATCAACCAACCTCCTTTGCCTCATTCATCATAGAAAGGAAAGTCTCCTCTTCAAATTCAATATCATCTGAAATCCGCAGCCTAACAACCCCCTCCAAAATCTCCTCAGATTTGAGAAACCCAGCACCAACAGCTGCTAGCCAACAACACAGTAGAACATGCGAAGGATCCCCTGCCTACCCGGAAAGAAATCTCAGCTCAAAAACTCAATTCCAATACTAAACTTATCTGAGAGCATTAAAACACACTCATACACACCAAAGAACCATTATTGCATCAACAAAAATACTAAAGTTACTCCAAATTTTACTATAAAATACTTACAAATGACTTTGTTATGAATGTGATTAGTGCGTGATTAATGCCTCGTCAATAACATAAATAAATTGTTTAATTACTGTTTTTTTAAGGTAGTATTTAAATGTTGACAATCAATTTTTAATGTAATTTGTAATGTTTATGTAATAAAATTTACAGGAGTAAAACTTAGACACACTTCCTTAAGTGCACCATATTAAGTTTCCCACAACATAGATGGATTGAATTAAATTATACTATGTAGTTTTGGGGTCAATAAAACCATGTATTTAGATTTAATTGAAAAACTTAATGAATTGAACCTAAGAAACTATAACTAAGTTTTGCTGAATTTATACTCATTCTATCTAAATGACCAGTCACTAAGCAATATCTAAAAGCAATCCATGATAATAGGCATTACCCACCAACGTTTTTGTCTCAGCAAAACAATAACTCTCTCTCTCTCTCGCTCTATATATATATACACACAAGACCAAGACTTTAGCAAAGATTATTCGTTACCGGGCCTCGTCGATCTTGGAAGTCATAGAAAGCTTTAGAATCAGCAACGCTACAATTCTTGCCCACCCGCCTTCTAAACTCTGCAAAATCAATAAGGTCACCACCAACCCCACCTTCATCGCTTAGAATTCTCGCTAGTAACCCAACCACAGGGAGAGAACCAATAACTTTGCTGGCAAAACTGGATATAGAGTTTGGATTCTCCATATAAGCTCTAACACACACTACCCCATTACAGTTGTTTGGCAGTTTGGACCAACTGGGTCTTCTTGGGTTGCCATAAATTTGGTTGAAGAATTGAAGTAAAGGTGAAACTGGTTTGCAACAGGTTACCGTGTTGGTGAAGTGGGTTGTGAGGTTAGAAAAAGTGGATGTCACAACCACCATGGTTGTGAAAAAGAGAGGAAGGAAGTTATAAATGTTAGTTGATTATATTGGCCTCACGTTTGGATATATACTCCAATTCCAATACATGTGTTATCTGGAATGAAGGGAAATGATTTTATAGTGTTGGGGGTAGTATAAGAACGGTGTACCTGTGGCCTATTTCCATTTTGGGCTTGGGGCCTTGGCCACTCGAAAGTTAAGAAATCGCCCAAAAAAATAATAATAATTGACCTCTTATATCTTTCTTTTCTTCTATTTTTTTTTTAAAATTTAAAATTACTATATTTTTCAATCACAAAATTACCGAAGTGTGTGTTACCCATAAATAAATTATTTCTTAATCCATGAAAAATTAGTTCATCATTAAACCAAACTTCTTCAATGAATAATGTAAATTTTCAGAATCTATCATAAAAATATTCATATTTTTTTATTACTTTAAACATTTCTTGAAAACATTTAAGCAATAGAGAAACTTCGTTTAAGGCTTTTTCTATTTATTTATCATTGACATTAGCTTGAGTTTTTGAATTTGATTGATTTGTAGAGAAGTTGGGCTCGATTGAATTAACAAGAAACAACCCTCCTACAGTGCTTTTTGGTTGTAAAGAAAGAAAGAAAGAAAAAAAAAAAATTAATACAAAATTTTATGATTCAAAATCTCTTGATAGGTAATCAATAGTGAGTTTGGCATTATGGAAGGTTTTATGGCTGTGCATATTGACATTACTCTCTGTCATGCAGCTACCCACAAGACTGTAGACGTCTGGATAGGTAGCAGAGCTACATGCGGCAACATTGTTTCTTGCACTAGTTGTACTAGAGATGCTGAGGTATTAAATATTTTGCATTAAATGTTTTGCTGGTTTGATTTGCATAAATTAGAAATTGAGTATACATGTGGAGTTCATGATTAAGGTAGTTTGAAATGATTAACAACTTGTTTTCCCTTGTTTTCCTCCTTTATTGGTGTAGGAAATATTGGGGGAATTTGTCTATCAAAAAATGAACACTAAAAAAGTATTGAAATCAAATATTTGTGTGTAAGAAAGGGCTAATTATGAGGATATCAAAGTTGTTATCAAGTAAGGATTAAGAATTGAGCTCATATGGCCGATTTTGGGCTTAGCTAAATAATGATAATATAATTGGATAAGATATAAGTTTTTGAGATTCTTGTAATAGTTTATATTGTTAAATAATTAGTTAAAAAAAATATTTATGGCCCAATCTTATGATGAGATGGAGAAATATTTATAGAGGCCCAAAATATTTTATGTGTGATATTTGAGTACTTTTTGGTAAATGAATATACATGATTGAATAGGATTGAGGCACATGATATATATGAAAGAAAAAAAAAAATTACCTCAACATAGGTTAAAGTTGTGATATCAAAGTCCTAGCATTAGAAAAACTCTTCCCCTAAGTGAGACACATTGGCTGGGATTGGGAGTTAAAAAAGTAACTTTTAATTTCAATATTTAAAAAAGAAAATTAAAAAAATAGAGTAAAGAATTTAAAATTATTGTGAAAGGTATGAGAGTAAACACATGCTCTCGACTCTCGATCACTCACGAAGGCACAAACACAATTTGACAGTACGGTATACTTCAGTCTTCTTCAGCCTTTACTCCTCTAATTCCAGTCCACTACCAAACTTATTACTTTTTTTTTTTTTTTTGAAAGAGGATATAAACTTCATTAAACCAGCAAGAGCTGAAACAGACATACAAGGATCTGCAGAAGCAGAACAAATAAAACTAAGCACAGCCATACATCAGTGAGCAGAGCCCAAAAAAGGAAGAGAGAACAACACATCATCACGAAGAATTTGCAGAATGCATTGGGGAGGGGTTCCTTTCCAAACTTTAGTTTGGCCAGAAAGTTTTGCTTCTCTAGCCAATGAGTGAGCAGCTTTGTTGCCGTCGCGTTTCAGGTGGTGGAAGGTGCAGTGACTAAATGAGCATGAAGCCGACATGATGTCCTCAAGGATGTGGCCAAGCTCGCCCCCAGACTCATGAGAGGATAAGGCAAGGATAATGGACAACGCATTAGATTCAAAAATGGCTTGACTTATCTGCAACTCCAGCGCAAAAAGCACCCCATTGAGGAGCGCGAAAGCTTTAGTAACTTCAGCATTGAGGCTCACGGGGAGGACTTTGCTAAGGGCCCCAATCACAGCCCCAGAGGAGTCCCTAATGATAACACCAATGCCGGAGCAACCACCCCCCTCATCCGTCGCTCCATCAACATTAATCTTATGGAACCTAGGTGGCGGTGCAGCCCAAAGAAGGCTCGCATGGGAGAGGGGAGGAAGATGATCTTGCCGAGCAGCGTTAAAGTCAAACAAGGCCCTTCTCGCGGACTCCCAGACCTGAGATGGTGGGATAGCTGCATCATTGTGAAAGGCCTGATTCCTATTTCCCCAGATAGACCAAGCCACCATAAAAAATAAGTCTAAGTCATGAAGCTTTCCCAAATCAATAAACTTGGCAACAATGTTCATAATGTCATCATTGATGGAGGTCAAGTTCAAAGGGCAGTCCAGCCAGGCAGCCCAAGTACATTTAGCGTGAGGACAAAGGAAAAGAGCACGTTGGATGGATTTTATTTCCTTGTCGCAAAGCGGACAGAACCCAGATGAGTTTAGGCCTCTACACCGGAGAGCAAGCATAGTTGGAAGACCATTATTACATACACGCCAAGCAAAGATTCGGACTTTTGGAGGAACGTCAAGGTGCCAAATTTTTTTCCAGAAAGGGGGTTGGGAATGCACAGAGGTACTTTCACCCATGCAGTCAGCCTCAACAATTCTCATTGCAATATAATAAGCACTCTTCACAGAGAAAGAACCCCTTTTGTTGCCCAGCCAAATGAGCTGATCATCAGGGAGGTTATAGCTGATAGGGATCTTGAGAATTGAATCGGCTTCAAAAGGCAGGAAGATAGACCTCACCAAATCGGATTTCCACCACTTTGTGTCCTCATCAATGAGAGAGGCGACCATAGGGAAATTGCCAAACTCCACCAGAGGCGAGATCACCTTAAAGGTGGTGGGTGTTGGAAGCCATCTATCATCCCAAATAACGGAAATAACCCTTCACTTTCACAACTTGTGTTTTAGGGTCCGTTTGGTTCGCGTAAAATAATTTCCAGAAAATAGCCTATTTTCCGGAAATGCTATTTTCGGGAAATGAAAATATTTTCAGGTGTTTGGTTGTATATAAAAATTGTTGTAGAAAATATTTTCATGTGTTTGGTTCTATTCTGAAAATGCTATTTTCCTACAATTTTTTCACATTTTTTCAGCATCCAAACAAATTTTATTACAAAAAATTTCAACATCACGGCCAATTCAACAACAAATTCCAGCAATCAAAATCCACAACCACCAACACATCACCACCACACCACCACAACAACGACAACAACCAAACTTTAAAAAAACAAAACTGAGAGATCGAGAAAGAAAGAGCGATGGGTTTGGGTCTAGGTCGACGACGAGATCTGGGTCGAAGGTCTGGGTCAAAGGCGATGGGTTGAAGGTCTGGGTCTGGGTCGAAGGCTCTGGGCTCTGGGTTCGTAGGTCGCCGGCTCTGGTTCAAAGATCGGTGGGTCGTGGGTCGACGGCTCTGAGCTCTGGGTTCGTGGGTCAACAGCTCGTGGCGGTGGGTCGCCGACTCTGGGTTCGTGGGTCACCAGCTCTCTTCTTCCTCTCTCACACACTCTCTTTCTCTGTTTTCCAGAAAATGGGATTTGAAGGTAAAATAAAAACGGAAATCAATTTACACCCGGTCACACGGTCAATGGAAATGCATTTCCGAAAAATTTATTTTCCATGCGCAACCAAACACCCAAAAATGCGGAAAACCATTTCCTGAAACTATTTTCACCCAAAACAAACGGACCCTTATTTATATTTATAGGGAGTGGCTCCATTCCGAGAAACTTCTATAGATTTTCAGTACATGCTTCTTTACTCTCACATGAAGTTGAACTCCACAAGTGTGGGAAGCATGCACCGGAAACACACAATACCATCTCCTCTACTCTCGTTTCAAACTCTCCCATTTTAATATAGATGAAGGACACGTTGCAGATAAACAATCTAAAGGCTAAAAATATGCCATGTCATTCTGTCAATTTTTGTCTCTTTTTCCCTTCTTTTCCTCTTTCTCTTTCTCCCGTCAGCAGTAGCACTCTCATGGTCTGAGCATCAGAGGTGTTCAGTTCAAAAGTACATGCTGGAAATTTTTCGTTGCAGTTTGGTTGCGAGGGACACACCCAAGAACCTGTGGCAGTTTGGGACTGATGTGGCGGTGAGTGTTGTGGCTAGAGAGCATTGACGCCGTCGAGGCTAGCTAGGTCTAGCAGTGGCGCACGAAACGGAGGTCCTCCAATGGCTCCATCCTGTTTGGTCAAAGTCGTTTGTTGCATCAGTGGTGGCGGTTTGCAAGGAGATTGCTGAAAGCCAAAGGCGCGGGCAATTAAGATTAAAAAATATTTTGTAACGTGTTTTATTTTCTACTGTTAGATTAGTTACTTGCCACGTGTCCCCCATCTGTATTAAAATGGGAGTAAACATGAGGGTTTTAAACGCGAGGGGAGCCTCTCCTCCCATATTTATATTCTCTCTCTCTCTCTCTCTGTGATATTACTATTGAAAAGAGGGTTTTGCAGTTAGCGAGTTGCAAGCAAAGTGAGGATAGATTACTGTAAGTTTAATTGAGTTTATGATGATTTTGATGGTCTGTCTTTCTCATGGTTTGTTTTCTTTGTTAATGTCTATTACCCAGTTGTGGAGATCAGTGGGTTCCAAATTGCCTAACAATGTCCGGCTTACGACGAGTATGCAATTAGAGGACGATACGGAGCGGGGAGACCTTCAATTTTCCCAAAAGGTCCCTTTCTTTTTGTTTTGTTTCTATTTAGAGTTTAGTCTCTCTGTCTCTGTCTCTGCGTAGTACGTAGTCCATAGACAACAAGAAGTGAATATTCCTGTACTGCCCTGCCCTTGTTGGTCCCCAAGTTTTTGGAATGTTCCAAATTTGACTTAAAATTACTAGCACAAATTAAAACAAATTTACTAATCAAACCTGAGTATAGCACCAAACTAACATAAACTATTTGGTTAGTACATCAAACTAATACAAATAAAAGCAGATTTATAATCATATAAATTAGTTCATCAAACCAAAAGAGTAAATAACAAAACCATATAATATGTATTTTAAATATAGGTGGGTCGGGTTGGGTTAGGCGGATTTGTAAATCTGTTAGACCTGCACCCAACCAAACCTACTAAAAAAATTGGCAACCCAACCCCGCGGGTTGAGTTGGATTGAGTCGGTTTTGACAGATAACCAACCCCTCTCTGATTGTGTGAATTTAGAATTTTGAGTACTCTTTCATAACTTGGTGATCTTGCAAATCTTATTTATCTGTGAATTTAGATATTCATTTTGCTTTCTTAACTTGATATGATTCACTTATAGAAAGAAAGAAAGAAAAACTAGGATGAAAAGCTATTGATCACTTGCTTTGCTTCTAATTTTGTAGGTTGGTTTAAGTACTTGTACTAGACAAGAAGATATCATCAGTGAATTGCCGACAGATGTTCTCTCTTCGATTCTCTCATATCTGACATTCAGGGATGCTGTCAAAACAAGTGTGTTATCACATAGATGGGCAAGAATCTTTGCTTCCCGTTTATCCCTCATATTTGATAGGCATAACATTATGCCAATCTTTGGTTATCCTTGCATGGATTACAAGCATATATTTGTTGGAAGAGTGAATCAATTCCTGCAGTTTTATGAGGGTACACACATTGTTTCGTTTCAGCTCCGTTTCTGTCTTGGTATGGATTGCGCAAACAATATTGATCAATGGATCAGTTTTGCCAATAAAATGGGTGCTGAAAACACCACTATATGTTTTGATTGTGGCTGGAAGTGTCTTGGGCCTGCCAGCGGATACAAAAGGGAAGAAATGTATGTTTTTGGTAGTGAGCTTCTTTCTCAAGCCACAGAGTTCAAATTAAATTGTCTGAGGTTGCAAGCATGCAAATTGGGACCTAATTTACCCAAATATTTAAGAATCCTCGAATTAGTGGAAGTACCTTTAGTCCTATCTGAGGTGCAGACCATCTGTTCTTGTTGTTTGAGCCTTCTCAGTCTGTTTTTGATTAACTGTAAGCTTCCTTTTAAATTAAGGATTTTTGCCCCATTACTGCATTTGAGGACTTTAATCATTGACGGTTGCCGTGGGGTTAAGGAAATTGAGCTGTCGGCTTTGAATCTCTGTAGATATGAATATTATTCTACCTTATGGGCTAAACATTCATTGCTTTTAGTCCCTAAGCTGGAAGAAGTGTATTGCCAAGTAAGCCATGAACAAAGTGCGCATTATATTTTCCATCAACTTGCAAAAGACCTCCCTAATCTGAGGATGCTACATGTTATTACCATTGTTAATTGGGTATGTGCAAAAAATTAAAATTCTGTTGTTCTTTTTGAAGTGAAAGATTTGTTAGTAATCATAAGAGTGTATTTCTCTACGTAGGTGTCCATACCTAAAAGCATTGCGATCTTCAGCAAGGTTGAAACGTTGGAGCTGTATTTCGGTCGAAGGATGGAATTTGACGTCTTGAAGATGACAGCTATTCTCAGAGCCTTTCCCCCTTTTGCAGAAATTTATTTGCAGGTGAGTGATATATGTATACTGTCTAGTTATTTTCATGCTTGTCTACTCCAAGCATGGCTTTGGAATATGGTTTTACTGCTTCTGTTTATATGTTCAAGGGTCCCAATTTTTCTAACTCTCTCTCTCTCTCTCTCTCTCTCTCTCTCTGTCCCTTTTTCTCTTATTTTTACAAATCCCACTCTAATAACCGCCCAAAGCCTTGCAAAAAGTCCCATTCCGCCGCATAGTTGAAATAAGATGACATTTTGTGCAGTAGAATAACTCAACTCCCTAGATGGTCAACTGTCCTGGGTCCCAGTGACAGTGATACTCTTATAGAGTTTTCTAATTTGATATTTTTTTGCTTGTAATTCTTTGGTTGCAATTCTTTACGCTATCTTGTATTTGTTTTGATCTTGAGTTAAGTGTTACTGGAACGAAATCTTTTACTTACTAAGAAGGAAAAAACATGATATTTTTGAGGAATCTATCTAGAATACCCTGAACAAGGCATCAAAAGTCTGATAAGTAGTTTAGTTATTGTCAACTACCTGCAAAACTAAAAGAAACATGCATGTTGAAGTTCATGTGGTAAATATTGAAAATTATATTGAATTGGAAATTATTATCATGACATAATGGAGTTCATTATACTTATTTAGATTAACCTCTTGATACTCATCTGTGGCATCAAATAGCTTTGCATAATTTGCTGGAATAAAACTGATTTGGTGTGTCAATTATTCTAGGTTTCCTATATATATTTTCATGATTCATTTTTATTTTGGTAACTAGTTTCCATCTTGCATCATTTTAAGGCTTAAACCTCATGTTTCAATTATCTTCAAATTTTGATTAGTGTATACTTGTTCTAATTGCAGACGAGATGCTCAATAGACTTTGAGCAAGGTAGAGAGATTGAGCCTAATGACCATGTCCATGACCATTTGAAGGAGGTTCATCTTGCTGGATTTTATGGCACCATGAGTCAAATTAAATTTGCCATATATTTGCTCAAAAATGATCCTGCTCTTAAACGATTGGTAATCGATCCAAAAGAGAAATGTGGCCTTGTAGATTCCTATCGGCAGTTGCCTATAGGGAACGTAAAAATATATCATGGAATGAAGGAGAACGAGAGCGGGTTTGTGAACAAATGCAAGAGTTCTCCAAAGATGTACTGCTTATCATTTAATGTTTTTGAATTTGATCTAACTTTTTATTTATTTATATAATTATTTATCCTTTTTTTAGCCAAAGAATATCATGAAAATTTGTCTCTTCTGAACAAAATGCCCAAAATGACATCTTTTATTATTATTATTATTATTATTATTATTTTTTTTTTTTTTAAAATGTAGGCCGAGTGTTTAAAAAAAATGCATCTTAAAAACAGTCAGATAAAATTTTAGAAAAACCAAATAAATCTACTAAAAAGTTCCATTCAATGTAGCTTTTGGGAAAATGATGCTTTCCATTTGAAATGGAGGGGATATTGTTGGTATGAAGAGGTTTTTGATTTGCATGTGCGAAAATCAATCCAAAATAGAAATTGGTTTGTGGGCTTAACACTAGCCCAAGCCCAAGCCCAAGCCCCGGATCCTTGATTTGAGTATAACAAATTCGAACACCCGTGAGAGCTAGATACTTTTTTTTTTTTTTTTTTTATCTAATTAAATTATGAGTATTTTTGACATTTTATAAAATTATAACTAATTTTTTGATTTTTTTTAATATATAAAGATAAATAAAGAATAAATAATAAAGAATAAAAATAAAGATAATAATAATTTTTTTTTTTTTTTGGGCTGAATAAGTACACCCAGTGTGTTAGGCCCAAGGATTGTAAGTCTTATAATAATAAAAAAAATAAAAAAAAAGTACATCCAGAGAGACTAAGAAAAACCTATCAGCACCAAAACCCTAGCCACCGTCGTTCGCATCTCTTTCGCCGCTCACCCTCTTCTAAACTCTTGCACACCCCTCAAGAATGTTGAGGGGCAAAACGTGTTTTTTATATAGGTAATAGAATAAAAAAAAAGTACATCCAGAGAGACTATAAAAAAACCTATCAGCACCAAAACCCTAGCCACCGTCGTTCGCATCTCTTTCGCCGCTCACCCTCTTCTAAACTCTTGCACACCCCTCAAGAATGTTGAGGGGCAAAACGTGTTTCGCTTGCGGTGATTTCAGCCGTGACAACAATGGCGTTACTTTCTGTCGCCAATGCGATCGCCACATATTCTATTGCAAGCATTGTGACTTCTTTGTAGTACCCAAGGTTGATCACCTGAATTCCACCCTCGCTTGTAGTTTGTGCGAAAACGCCTTTAATCTTGAACCAGAACGAGCCACGCAGGTAAACTAGCGATTTTTTAATTCTTGATTTTTGGTGTTTGTTGTATGTGATTTAACACTGGTTTTTGATTTGATTTGATATGATAATGTTAGTGGTCGATTGCTTATGGAGGTGATTCTTGAAGATGAAGATCGGAGTTAATGGTAGGTATTTCTTTGGAAAATATTTTTGAGATTTGATGTTATGACTGGGATGGGATAAAAATTGAAATTTTTGGCGAGGAAGGAAAAGTTCTGTATGCATTCGTGTGTAATTTTCTCTTTTTTCTACTTCTCCTCTCAAGACTCGCTCTAAGATTTTGTGTTTTTGTGTGTGTTTGAAAACCTTGAAGGGTTTGGAAGGATGGGAAGGTCCGTGGCAAGAGCAATCCTCCGGACTAAGGATGCGTTGCTCGTGGCTATTAATGACCCCTTTGTCAGAATTAATGACATGGTAAGTCTTTCTACATACTTATGTATTAATGATCCGTGGATTGAAAAATTGTGTGCCATGTGTTGACATGTGTTTCGTCTTATATCAAGTGTATATTCTGCATTCTCATTCTAATGTTACATTATGCATGCATTTTGAGGAGGGACCTGAAGCCAGTTGCATTTTCTGTAATAAGTGTGAGAATTATCAAATGGCCTTAATAAACAAAATTTAATCCCTATAACTTGAATTTGAAAGTCATTGTGTGGTACTTTTAATTGAGTTGCAGACCTTGATACCTTTTTGCTTATCAATTTACTGTTTATGTCTGGTACATAAAGGATGAAACTTACAATTAGACACCGACCATATAACCACATGACATTTGCCCCCTTTAATAAGCTGGTGTTCTAGGGTTCAGCCCATGGAAAGGAAACAATTTGGGAAGAAAGGCTACCTCTCCTTGAATATAGCTTAATTTGTATTTGATTAAAATATTTTAACAATTAAAAAGTAACCCAAGAACTTTATTTGCTTGCTCCAGGACTTAAATGACATACCAAAGCTTTTCCCTGTTGATCACCATTGTAATGCTATACAGTTGCCATATTTGAAATTATGAATTATAATGTGAGTGGGTTTGGTTTTGCAGGCGTTACTAAAGTTAGTAGCTAATACTGTTTTGTAGTATTGCTAAAGTTAGTAGCTAATAAATTTAATTTTTTATTTGTAAAAGTATTACTCTTATCTTCCATTGAATTCGGATGAGTGTCTGTTTGATCTAATGGATGATCTTTTTCCCCTTAAACTTCATTCGGGATTGAATTCATATCCATCGGTACCCTATAAAAAGATATCGCATATTTGTGTTACTTTTTTATTTGATATTCATGTTTAAGTCTTTGTCATCTATTTATTTTGAGAGTAACTTGTTTGATATTCATGTGTAAGTGATGGGTTAACTTGTTTGAATTGGGTGGTTAAACCACTTACAATGGGTTTAGGTGAATGAGTTTAACTTAAATGCTGGCCAACATGAGTTGAAGATTCAGGACTCCAATACTATTACATTTGGTGGCACGCCTGTCACTTTTTTTCGCGTCAGGTATTCTCTTATACTCTTTAATTCTTTGTTCAATACAATAATAGTAAATGGTATTTTATTGAGACGTTTTGTTATTAGGAAGCCAGAGAATATCCCTTGGAATGTGGTTGAAGCAGATTATGTAGTCGACTGTACCGGAGTGTTCACCAACATATCCAATGCTGAATCCACTTGGAGGTTTGTATTAATTGTTTAAAATGTTGGATGTGTGTTGAGTATGGTTCTGTATCCAATGCTGAATCCCACTAGTATTTAATATTTATTGCTTTTCTAGTAGTGATTCACATTAGTTTTATGAAGGAAACTATAACTGTTCTATTTGTGGCGGGTGTTTGACGAATGTGTGTTTGTCAGGGGGCAAGGAAGGTGATTATCACTTCACACAGTGATGACGCGCCCACGTATGTTGTGGGTGTCAATGAGGAAAACTATGACCCACTGTTTGATGATGTTGTCTCAACTACCAGTAAGCTCACTAATTGTATTGCCCCATTGGCAAAGGTAATTGTAGTGCCTCTTTTTTTTTTTCTTTTTTTTCTTTTTTTGAGAATCAATTGTAGTGCCTCTTGGTTGTACAGAAAGTAAGGAAAAAAAAAATTAAAACAAAATCTTATGATTCAAAATCTCTTGACAGGTAATCAATAATGAGTTTGGCATTATGGAAGGTTTTTTGACTGTGCATTCCGGTGGGTGTATTTTTAAAATTGCATTCTTTTCATTTAGATATTAATTATGTATTGCAGATTGACATTTCTCTCTGTCATGCAGCCACCCACAAGACTGTTGACATCTGGACAGGTAGCAGAGCTGCATGCGGCAACATTATTTCTTGCCCTAGTTCTACTCAAGATGCTGAGGTATTAAATATTTTGCATTAAAGGGATGAAAACAAAACATAAAAGGGATCAAAATGTGGATTTTTTTTTTTGGTTTGTTTGCAAAATGGATGAAACATTAGGTATGACTAAAATTCCGTATTTGTTTCTGTTATCACTAAAATTCCCAAAGTTCAATTTCATGGTAGCAGATGTGCTTGTTTCAATTTTGTCAAAAAAAATTAAACAAGCTGGTTGCCGAGTTCCAGGACTTAGAAATTTGTGGATATTGGCATCAACAAACTAAGACAAGTTTTGAGCTTCCTCGAAACATTTAAACCATCCTTCTTATACCAAGATGATCTCTTATTGCTCTTTGCAAAACCCGATAGTGTGAAACAAGGTGGTGATGCTGGAGTTTGTAGAGCATCTCTAAGTTTTGATATTCATGTCTAAGTCTTTGTCGTCTTTATATTTTGAGAGTCATCCATTTATAAAGTTGAACTTACGGAAAGGTGTTTACTGAACTTCGGATTTGTCATCTGAAACATGCTATCTTATCTTTTGTTGACCTCATAATTTGTAGGAGTTTGTTCTTGATTTTACACGAGTCAAAAAATGAAATATTTGGATTAAATCTATGTCTCATTGAGGTCTATTGTGTACTTTTAAATGTGCAGGCTGTTGCTAGAATGCTGCCTGCATTTAATGGGAGGCTTATTGGGACAACCTCTCGTGCTCCTACTGTTGATGTGTCAGTGGTCGATCTCATTGTGAGACTTGAAAGGGGCAATTATGAGGATATCAAAGTCCTTATCAAGTAAGGATTAGGAACACTTGCTTTTAAATATTCTGTTAGGGAAAAGATAAAACTATTGGTAATCACATGAGCATGGCAGGGTATTAGTATGTAATGCTCTTATCACTTCTCTCATCTCTTTTTTCTGTTTTATTGATGTGTAGGCAGGAATCTGAGGATCATTTGAAAGGAATTATTGGGTATGTTGAGAACGATGCAGTGGCGGAAAATTTGTGGGAGACTGCAGGTACGTATGGATTCTGATTATTATTTTTGGTCTATATTCTATCTACTGCTTTATTTTTCAATATATTGTTCTCCGAAATGAGTTTAGTTGCTCTGATTTTTCATAATCTTTTAAACTTAATTTGAAGCTTAATTTTGATCAATTCTTGCTGCAGGTCTTGTATTTTGACTCAAAGGCTAGCATTGCTGTGAACGATAACTTTGTAAAGCTTGTTGCATGGTTTGACAACGAATGGAGTTACAGGTAACGTATTTTTTTTATACCCAATAACATTCCCTTTAGTTATTTACCATGAATCTTTCCTTTCTAGTTTGTATTTGCTTACTTTTGAGTTTGCGTTCTAAAGTGATTTGTTTGTTTTGTTGTAGCTCACGCATTTTGGACTTGATGAGGCACATGCAACACATAGCTGTTTTATAGATTTCAAGACGTTATTGAGGCACAGACGACACATAGCTGCATTGATTTGAATATATTACTGTGATTCTAATAGCTTTGCTACTTTGAAGTTTGACTGTTAAGATACGTGCTGCTTAAGAATTACCGCCTTAATGCATAATGCTTATAGGTGCAATGAGAGTGTACAGTATTCTAGACGGCAAAAGTAATCTAGTCTACACATTTTTTTTTGGGGGAGCAAGGAAATAGCATAGACTAGGAATTAATAAGTCATTTGAAATGCTTTCCAAATTTCTAACTTGTACTATATTCTGAGTAGGAAATGCTAATTCATAAGGGTCATGGCTTCAGCTGATATATCAGTACTTTATATGTTTTAAATAAACATGGGCTGTGTGCACACTGCATTAATTGTAAATGGGCTCTTAAGGAATTTCAAATGTTCCAAGCTCAATAGAGGAACCTTAGGTGAGCCAAGAATAGTTTAAAATGAGTCGAGTACTCTCCATTCCATGGCTCCTGTCTACTGATCGTCCCTTTGTTGGGCTTCTTCCTTGCTCTTTGTGGGCTTGGACTCCACGCATTAGCGAAGACAGCATGTGGTTTTTTCATCCGCAGGTTTTTTATCAATATAGTGGGCTTAGTCCCCCTTTCTTAATCAATTATCAGCCTTGTGGCCCCTCTTGCTTTGTGTGTAATGGGTCCTTCCTTCTTCCATACACGGGTCCAGGCCACCAACGCATTTCCTGCTATGGCTTCATTAAATTTTAGGCAAAAATCTAAAACTGATTCTATAATTTTTAGTTTTTGTTATTTCAGTCCTTTAATTTTCAATTTGTCATTTCAGTCCTATTAAGTTTTAATTTTTTTTCAATGTAGTATTCCCTTAGACATCTATTAAGTGGTGCCGTTAAGTCTTTTTTTTCTTTTAAATCGTAATTAGAATAAATTAAAATTTTGTTATTAAAAAAAAAAAAAAGGGAAGACATTGAAGGGAACGACGTCGTCCCCTTCCCTGAATTGAGAGAGTGCATTTCTATCCACATCGGTTAGGCCGAAATTCAGGTTTGGCAATGATACCTGGGAACTTTACTACCTCGAGCATGGCATTCAAGTCGACTCTCAACTCAAAAGATGGTTTTGAGTTGCGTGTAGCCACTGCCCACATGGTAGAGGTCATTCCTGGGAACTTTACTGATGTGGATTGCTTAGCACCCATGGTAAGATAGGTGACTATATGGTGAAATGGTCTTAAATACGCCTACCTTTTCCTCTACTGATTATATCCTTGGGTTTTCCTTTGACTTCTTATATATGAGTTTGACAACTGGATTGTTTAATCAACTGGGATTTGAGTTAAAAAGTAACTTCTGATTTCAATCCTTAAAAAACAAAATTAAAAAATTAAAAAAAGGTAAAGAATTTAAAAATTATTGTGAAAGGAGTGAGCGTAAACACATACTCTCGAGTCTAATCACTCACGAAAGCACAAACACAATTTGACTGTACGGTATACTACAGTCTTCTCCAGCCTTTACTCCTCTAATTCCAGTCCACTACCAAACTTATTACTTATTTTAATCATCACGGTGTTAACCCTTCACTTTCACAACTTGTGTTTTCTATATTTCTCCGATATTACTATTGAAAAGAGGTTTTGCAGTTAGTGAGTTGGCAAGCAAAGTAAGGATAGATTACTGTAAGTTTAATTGAGTTTATGATGATTTTGTTGGTCTGTCTTTCTCATGGTTTGGTTTGTTTTGTTTTCTTTGTTACTACTGTCTATTACCCAGTCGTGGAGATTAGATCATATCATGGGTTCCAAATTGCCTAACAATGGGGAAAAGCTCCGGCTTACGAGTATGCATTTAGAGGACGATACGGAGCGGAGAGACCTTCAATTTTCCCAAAAGGTCCCTTTCTTTTTGTTTTGTTAATAAAATATAAAATCGTTTGTTTCTAATTAGAGTTTAGTCTCTCTTGTCTGTGTCTCTGCATAGTGCGTAGTGCGTAGTCATAGACAACAAGTGAATATTCCTGTACTGCCCTGCCCTTGTCGGTCCCCAAGTTTTTGAAATGTTCCAATTTGACTTAAAATTACAAACATTTGAAGCCCATATAATACATAGATCTCAAATCCTATGTGATATCCAAAGTAGAGAGCATTTGTGATAGAACAAGAAGGAAGCTAGAATACCAAAAAAAATTACTATTCTTTTACTCCTATCCTATGACCAGATCATTTCAAATTTTGTTACCACCATGTGCCTTAAGACCTGGAATAACAACCCTACAATAGGAATAAAATGGCAAACTGCATTTTCTAAAACCTTTTCCCAACCTACTAGTCTTCCAAATATCAAATAAATTTAATGTGGATCTTTTTCTAGATTATGGGCATGAATATAAAAACTTAGTTATTGCATGTTAAATAGTCCTGATTAATGGGTTATAATGTAACTTTCCAACAATAATTTACAATGCCTTGTTTGAAATAATTTGAGCTTGCAATAGGATTCCAATACAGGTTTTCTTAACAATAAGAAAAAACTGTAGTAGTTACCCCCACCCAAATTACATTTAATGTTCCCCCAGTAAGGAACATATTCAATATTTCAAATGCAACTCAAGTTTTGAATTAAATGGCCTGCAATATGGATTCTCAAAAATTTTACACACAAAAGAAAAGAGAAAGTAAAAATGTAAATTGGTCAAATTAAATGAGATCAACCAACCTCCTTTGCCTCATTCATCATAGAAAGGAAAGTCTCCTCTTCAAATTCAATATCATCTGAAATCCGCAGCCTAACAACCCCCTCCAAAATCTCCTCAGATTTGAGAAACCCAGCACCAACAGCTGCTAGCCAACAACACAGTAGAACATGCGAAGGATCCCCTGCCTACCCGGAAAGAAATCTCAGCTCAAAAACTCAATTCCAATACTAAACTTATCTGAGAGCATTAAAACACACTCATACACACCAAAGAACCATTATTGCATCAACAAAAATACTAAAGTTACTCCAAATTTTACTATAAAATACTTACAAATGACTTTGTTATGAATGTGATTAGTGCGTGATAATGCCTCGTCAATAACATAAATAAATTGTTTAATTACTGTTTTTTTAAGGTAGTATTTAAATGTTGACAATCAATTTTTAATGTAATTTGTAATGTTTATGTAATAAAATTTATAGGAGTAAAACTTAGACACACTTCCTTAAGTGCACCCATATTAAGTTCCCATAACATAGATGGATTGAATTAAATTATACTATGTAGTTTTTGGGTCAATAAAACCATGTATTTAGATTAATTGAAAAACTTAATGAATTGAACATAAGAAACTATTACTAAGTTTTGCTGAATTTATACTCATTCTATCTAAATGACCAGTCAGTAAGCAATATCTAAAAGCAATCCATGATAATAGGCATCACCCACCAACGTTTTTGTCTCAGCAAAACAATAACTCTCTCTCTCTCTCTCTCTCTATATATATATATATATACACACAAGACCAAGACTTTAGCAAAGATTATTCGTAACCGGGCCTCGTCGATCTTGGAAGTCATAGAAAGCTTTAGAATCAGCAACGCTACAATTCTTGCCCACCCGCCTTCTAACTCTGCAAAATCAATAAGGTCACCACCAACCCCACCTTCATCGCTTAGAATTCTCGCTAGTAACCCAACCACAGGGAGAGAACCAATAACTTTGCTGGCAAAACTGGATATAGAGTTTGGATTCTCCACGTAAGCTCTAACACACACTACCCCATTACAGTTGTTTGGCAGTTTGGACCAACTGGGTCTTCTTGGGTTGCCATAAATTTGGTTGAAGAATTGAAGTAAAGGTGAAACTGGTTTGCAACAGGTTACCGTGTTGGTGAAGTGGGTTGTGAGGTTAGAAGAAGTGGATGTCACAACCACCATGGTTGTGAAAAAGTGAGGAAGGAAGTTATTAATGTTAGTTGATTATTGGCCTCACGTTTGGATATATACTCCAATTCCAATGCATGTGTTATCTGGAATGAAAGGGAAATGATTTTATAGTGTTGGGGGTAGTATAAGAACCGTGTACCTGTGGCCTATTTGCATTTTGGGCTTGGGGCCTTGGCCGCTCGAAACTCCAAAGTTAAGAAATCACCCAAAAAAATAATAATAATTGACCTCTTCTATCTTTCTTTTCTTCTATTTTTTTTTTTTTTTTTTTAATTTGGAATTATTATATTTTTCAATCATAAAATTACTTAAGTGTGTGTTAACCACAAATAAATTATTTCTTAATCCACGAAAAATTAGTTCATCATTAAACCCAACTTCTTCAATGAATAATGTAAATATTCAGAATCTATCATAAAAATATTCATATTTTTTTTTATTACTTTAAACATTTCTTGAAAACATTTAAGCAATAGAGAAACTTCGTTTAAGGCTTTTTCTATTTATTTATCATTGACATTAGCTTGAGTTTTTGAATTTGATTGATTTGTAGAGAAGTTGGGCTCGATTGAATTAACAAGAAACAACACTCCTACAGTGCTTTTTGGTTGTAAAGAAAGAATGAAAAAAAAAAAAAAAAAATTAATACAAAATTTTATGATTCAAAATCTCTTGATAGGTAATCAATAGTGAGTTTGGCATTATGGAAGGTTTTATGGCTGTGCATATTGACGTTACTCTCTGTCATGCAGAGCTACATGCGGCGACATTGTTTCTTGCACTAGTTGTACTAGAGATGCTGAGGTATTAAATATTTTGCATTAAATGTTTTGCTGGTTTGATATAAATTAGAAATTGAGTATACATGTGGAGTTCATGATTAAGGTAGTTTGAAATGATTAACAACTTGTTTTTCCTTGTTTTCCTCCTTTATTGGTGCAGGAAATATTGGGGGAATTTGTCTATCAAAAAATGAACACTAAAAAAGTATTGAAATCATATATTTGTGTGTAAGAATTGGCTAATTATGAAGATATCAAACTTGTTATCAAGTAAGAATTAAGAATTGAGCTCATATGGCCAATTTTGGACTTAGTAATTGGATAAGATATAAGTTTTGAGATTCTTGTATAGTTTATATTGTTAAATAATTAGTTAAAAAAAATATTTATGGCCCAATCTTATGATGAGATGGAGAAATATTATAGAGGCCCAAAATATTTTATGTGTGATATTTGAGTACTTTTTGGTAAATGAATATACATGATTGAATAGGATTGAGGCACATGATATATATGAAAGAAAAAAAAAAATTACCTCAACATAGGTTAAAGTTGTGATATCAAAGTCCTAGCATTAGAAAAACTCTTCCCCTAAGTGAGACACATTGGCTGGGATTGGGAGTTAAAAAAGTAACTTTTAATTTCAATATTTAAAAAAGAAAAATTAAAAAAATAGAGTAAAGAATTTAAAATTATTGTGAAAGGTATGAGAGTAAACACATGCTCTCGACTCTCGATCACTCACGAAGGCACAAACACAATTTGACAGTACGGTATACTTCAGTCTTCTTCAGCCTTTACTCCTCTAATTCCAGTCCACTACCAAACTTATTACTTTTTTTTTTTTTTTTGAAAGAGGATATAAACTTCATTAAAACAGCAAGAGCTGAAACAGACAAACAAGGATCTGCAGAAGCAGAAACAAATAAAATTAGGCACAGCCATACATCAGTGAGCAGAGCCCAAAAAAGAAGGAGAGAACAACACATCATCACGAAGAATTTGCAGAATGCATTGGGGAGGGGTTCCTTTCCAAACTTTAGTTTGGCCAGAAAGTTTTGCTTCTCTAGCCAATGAGTGAGCAGCTTTGTTGCCGTCGCGTTTCAGGTGGTGGAAGGTGCAGTGACTAAATGAGCATGAAGCCGACCTGATGTCCTCAAGGATGTGGCCAAGCTCGCCCCCAGACTCATGAGAGGATAAGGCAAGGATAATGGACAACGCATCCGATTCAAAAATGGCTTGACTTATCTGCAACTCCAGCGCAAAAAGCACCCCATTGAGGAGCGCGAAAGCTTCGGTAACATCAGCATTGAGGCTCACGGGGAGGACTTTGCTAAGAGCCCCAATCACAGCCCCAGAGGAGTCCCTAATGATAACACCAATGCCTGAGCAACCACCCCCCACATCCGTCGCTCCATCAACATTAATCTTATGGAACCCAGGTGGCGGTGTAGCCCAAAGAAGGCTCGCATGGGAGAGGGGAGGAAGAAGATCTTGCCGAGCAGCGTTAAAGTCCAACAAGGCCCTTCTCGCGGACTCCCAGACCTGAGATGGTGGGATAGCTGCATCATTGTGAAAGGCCTGATTCCTATTTCCCCAGATAGACCAAGCCACCATAAAAAATAAGTCTAAGTCATGAAGCTTTCCCAAATCAATAAACTTGGCAACAATGTTCATAATGTCATCATTGATGGAGGTCAAGTTCAAAGGGCAGTCCAGCCAGGCAGCCCAAGTACATTTAGCGTGAGGACAAAGGAAGAGAGCATGTTGGATGGATTCTATTTCCTTGTCGCAAAGCGGACAGAACCCAGATGAGTTTAGGCCTCTACACCGGAGAGCAAGCATAGTTGGAAGACCATTATTACATACACGCCAAGCAAAGATCCGGACTTTTGGAGGAACGTTAAGGTGCCAAATTTTTTTCCAGAAAGGGGGTTGGGAATGCACAGTGGTACTTTCACCCATGCAGTCAGCCTCAACAATTCTCATTGCAATATAATAAGCACTCTTCATAGAGAAAGAACCCCTTTTGTTACCCAGCCAAATGAGCTGATCATCAGGGAGGTTATAGCTGATAGGAATCTTGAGAATTGAATCGGCTTCAAAAGGCAGGAAGATAGACCTCACCAAATTGGGTTTCCACTACTTTGTGTCCTCATCAATGAGAGAGGCGACCATAGGGAAATTGCCAAACTCCACCGGAGGCGAGATCACCTTAAAGGTGGTGGGTGTTGGAAGCCATCTATCATCCCAAATAACGGAAATAACCCTTCACTTTCACAACTTGTGTTTTAGGGTCCGTTTGGTTCGCGTAAAATAATTTCCAGAAAATAGCCTATTTTCCGGAAATGCTATTTTCGGGAAATGAAAATATTTTCAGGTGTTTGGTTGTATTATAAAAATTGTTGTAGAAAATATTTTCATGTGTTTGGTTCTATTCTGAAATGCTATTTTCCTACAATTTTTTCACATTTTTTCAGCATCCAAACAAATTTTATTACAAAAAATTTCAACATCACGGCCAATTCAACAACAAATTCCAGCAATCAAAATCCACAACCACCAACACATCACCACCACACCACCACAACAACGACAACAACCAAACTTTAAAAAAACAAAACTGAGAGATCGAGAAAGAAAGAGCGATGGGTTTGGGTCTAGGTCGACGACGAGATCTGGGTCGAAGGTCTGGTCAAAGGCGATGGGTTGAAGGTCTGGGTCTGGGTCGAAGGCTCGGGCTCTGGGTTCGTAGGTCGCCGGCTCTGGTTCAAAGATCGGTGGGTCGTGGGTCGACGGCTCTGAGCTCTGGGTTCGTGGGTCAACAGCTTGTGGCGGTGGGTCGCCGACTCTGGGTTCGTGGGTCACCAGCTCTCTTCTTCCTCTCTCACACACTCTCTTCTCTGTTTTCCAGAAAATGGATTTGAAGGTAAAATAAAAACGGAAATCAATTTACACCCGGTCACACGGTCAATGGAATGCATTTCCGAAAAATTTATTTTCCATGCGCAACCAAACACCCAAAATGCGGAAAACCATTCCTGAAACTATTTTCACCCAAAACAAACGGACCCTTATTTATATTTATAGGGAGTGGCTCCATTCCGAGAAACTTCTATAGATTTTCAGTACATGCTTCTTTACTCTCACATGAAGTTGAACTCCACAAGTGTGGGAAGCATGCACCGGAAACACACAATACCATCTCCTCTACTCTCGTTTCAAACTCTCCCATTTTAATATAGATGAAGGACACGTTGCAGATAAACAATCTAAAGGCTAAAAATATGCCATGTCATTCTGTCAATTTTTTGTCTCTTTTTCCCTTCTTTTCCTCTTTCTCTTTCTCCCGTCAGCAGTAGCACTCTCATGGTCTGAGCATCAGAGGTGTTCAGTTCAAAAGTACATGCTGGAAATTTTTCGTTGCAGTTTGGTTGCGAGGGACACACCCAAGAACCTGTGGCAGTTTGGGACTGATGTGGCGGTGAGTGTTGTGGCTAGAGAGCATTGACGCCGTCGAGGCTAGCTAGGTCTAGCAGTGGCGCACGAAACGGAGGTCCTCCAATGGCTCCATCCTGTTTGGTCAAAGTCGTTTGTTGCATCAGTGGTGGCGGTTTGCAAGGAGATTGCTGAAAGCCAAAGGCGCGGGCAATTAAGATTAAAAAATATTTTGTAACGTGTTTTATTTTCTACTGTTAGATTAGTTACTTGCCACGTGTCCCCCATCTGTATTAAAATGGGAGTAAACATGAGGGTTTTAAACGCGAGGGGAGCCTCTCCTCCCATATTTATATTCTCTCTCTCTCTCTCTGTGATATTACTATTGAAAAGAGGGTTTTGCAGTTAGCGAGTTGCAAGCAAAGTGAGGATAGATTACTGTAAGTTTAATTGAGTTTATGATGATTTTGATGGTCTGTCTTTCTCATGGTTTGTTTTCTTTGTTAATGTCTATTACCCAGTTGTGGAGATCAGTGGGTTCCAAATTGCCTAACAATGTCCGGCTTACGACGAGTATGCAATTAGAGGACGATACGGAGCGGGGAGACCTTCAATTTTCCCAAAAGGTCCCTTTCTTTTTGTTTTGTTTCTAATTAGAGTTTAGTCTCTCTGTCTCTGTCTCTGTCTCTGCGTAGTGCGTGTGCGTAGTCCATTCCATAGACAACAAGAAGTGAATATTCCTGTATTGCCCTTCCCTTGTTGGTCCCCAAGTTTTTGGAATGTTCCAAATTCGACTTAAGCATCCATAATCTTGAGGGGTCAATACAACCCAGGTCGAAAAAAACTCAACCCACGTAGGGTTGGAGTTGGACCCATGGATATATATAGCATTAGAATAACAATTTTATAAGATTACAAGCACAAATAAAAACAAATTTACTTCAATAAAAAAAAAAAAAAAATTACTAATCAAACCTGAGTATAGCACCAAACTAACATGAACTATTTGATTAGTGCATCAAACTAATACAAATAAAAGCAGATTTATAATCATATAAATTAGTTCATCAAACCAAGAGAGTAAATAACAAAACCATATAATATGTATTTTAAATATATGTGGGTCGGATTGGGTTAGGCGGATTTGTAAATCTGTTAGACCTGCACCCAACCAAACCTACTAAAAAATATGGCAACCCAACCCAACCCAGCAGGTTGAGTTGGATTGAGTCGGTTTTGGCATATAAGTGGTTGGTTGCACACCCCTCTCTGATTGTGTGAATTTAGAATTTTGACTACTCTTTCATGACTTGGTGATCTTGCAAATCTTATTTATCTGTGAATTTAGATATTCATTTTGCTTTCTTAACCTGATATGATTCACTTATAGAAAGAAAGAAAGAAAAATTAGGATGAAAAGCTATTGATCACTTGCTTTGCTTCTAATTTTGTAGGTTGGTTTAAGTACTAGTACTAGACAAGAAGATATCATCAGTGAATTGCCGACAGATGTTCTCTCTTTGATTCTCTCATATCTGACATTCAGTGATGCTGTCAAAACAAGTGTGTTATCACATAGATGGACAAGAATCTGTGCTTCCCGTTTATCCCTCATATTTGATAGGCATAACATTATGCCAATCTTTGGTTATCCTTGCATGGATTACAAGCATATATTTATTGAAAGAGTGAATCAATTCCTGCAGTTTTATGAGGGTACACACATTGTTTCGTTTCAGCTCCGTTTCTGTCTTGGTATGGATTGCGCAAACAATATTGACCAATGGATCAGTTTCGCCAATAAAATGGGTGCTGAAAACACCACTATATGTTTCGATTGTGGCTGGAAGTGTCTTGGGCCTGCCAGCGGATACAAAAGGGAAGAAATGTATGTTTTTGGTAGTGAGCTTCTTTCTCAAGCCACAGAGTTCAAATTAAATTGTCTGAGGTTGCAAGCATGCAAATTGGGACCTAATTTACCCAAATATTTAAGAATCCTCGAATTAGTGGAAGTACCTTTAGTCCTATCTGAGGTGCAGACCATCTGTTCTTGTTGTTTGAGCCTTCTCAGTCTGTTTTTGATTAACTGTAAGCTTCCTTTTAAAATTAAGGATTTTTGCCCCATTACTGCATTTGAGGACTTTAATCATTGACGGTTGCCGTGGGGTTAAGGAAATTGAGCTGTCGGCTTTGAATCTCTGTAGATATGAATATTATTCTACCTTATGGGCTAAACATTCATTGCTTTTAGTCCCTAAGCTGGAAGAAGTGTATTGCCAAGTAAGCCATGAACAAAGTGCGCATTATATTTTCCATCAACTTGCAAAAGACCTCCCTAATCTGAGGATGCTACATGTTATTACCATTGTTAATTGGGTATGTGCAAAAAATTAAAATTCTGTTGTTCTTTTTGAAGTGAAAGATTTGTTAGTAATCATAAGAGTGTATTTCTCTACGTAGGTGTCCATACCTAAAAGCATTGCGATCTTCAGCAAGGTTGAAACGTTGGAGCTGTATTTCGGTCGAAGGATGGAATTTGACGTCTTGAAGATGACAGCTATTCTCAGAGCCTTTCCCCTTTTGCAGAAATTTTATTTGCAGGTGAGTGATATATGTATACTGTCTAGTTATTTTCATGCTTGTCTACTCCAAGCATGGCTTTGGAATGTGGTTTTACTGCTTCTGTTTATATGTTTCAAGGGTCCCAATTTTTCTAACTCTCTCTCTCTCTCTCTCTCTCTCTCTCTGTCCCTTTTTCTCTTATTTTTACAAATCCCACTCTAATAACCGCCCAAAGCCTTGCAAAAAGTCCCATTCCGCCGCATAGTTGAAATAAGATGACATTTTGTGCAGTAGAATAACTCAACTCCCTAGATGGTCAACTGTCCTGGGTCCCAGTGACAGTGATACTCTTATAGAGTTTTCTAATTTGATATTTTTTTGCTTGTAATTCTTTGGTTGCAATTCTTTACGCTATCTTGTATTTTGTTTTGATCTTGAGTTAAGTGTTACTGGAACGAAATCTTTTACTTACTAATAAGGAAAAAACATGATATTTTTGAGGAATCTATCTAGAATACCCTGAACAAGGCATCAAAAGTCCGATAAGTAGTTTAGTTATTGTCGACTACCTGCAAAACTAAAAGAAACGTGCGTGTTGAAGTTCATGTGGTAAATATTGAAAATTATATTGAATTGGAAATTATTATCATGACATAATGGAGTTCTTTATACTTATTTAGATTAAACTCTTGATACTCATCTGTGGCATCAAATAGCTTTGCATAATTTGTTGGAATAAAATTGGTTTGGTGTGTCAATTATTCTAGGTTTCCTATATATATTTTCATGATTCTTTTTTATTTTGGGAACTGGTGTCCATCTTGCATCATTTTAAGGCTTAAACCTCATGTTTCAATTATCTTCTAATTTTGATTAGTGTATACTTGTTCTAATTGCAGACGACATGCTCAATAGACTTTGAGCAAGGTAGAGAGCTTGAGCCTAATGACCATGTCCATGAACATCTGAAGGAGGTTCATCTTGCTGGATTTTATGGCAGCTCGAGTCAAATTAAATTTGCCATATATTTGCTCAAAAATGCTCCTGCTCTTAAACGATTGGTAATCGACCCAAAAGAGAAACGTCGCCTTGTAGATTCCTATCGGCAGTTGCCTAAGAGGGAACGGAAAAAAAGATCATGGAATGAAGGAGAACGAGAGAGGGTTTGTGAACAAATGCAAGAGTTCTCCAAAGATGTACTGCTTATCATTTAATGTTTTTGAATTTGATCTTAACTTTTATTTATTTATATAATTATTTATCCTTTTTTTAGCCAAAGCCAAAGAATATCATGAAAATTTGTCTCTTCTGAACAAAATGCCCAGAATGACATCTTTTATTATTATTATTATTATTATTATTTTTAAATGTAGGCAGAGTGTTTTGAAAAAATGCATCTTAAAAACAGACCCAAAATTATTGTGCAGATAAAATTTTAGAAAAACCAAATGAATCTACTAAAAAGTTCCATTCAATGTAGCTTTTGGGAAAAGGATGTTCTCCGTTTGAAATGGAGGGGATATTGTTGGTATGAAGAGGTTTTTGATTTGCATGTGCGAAAATCAATCCAAAATAGAAATTGGTTTGTGGGCTTAACACTAGCCCAAGCCCAAGCCCAAGCCCCGGATCCTTGATTTGAGTATAACAAATTCGAACACCCGTGAGAGCTAGATACTTTTTTTTTTTTTTTTTAACCTTATTATCTAATTAAATTATGAGTATTTTTGACATTTTATAAAATTATAACTAATTTTCTGATTTTTTTTTAATATATAGAGATAAATAAAGAATAAATAATAAAGAATAAAAATAAAGATAATAATAAATTTTTTTTTTTTTTGGGCTGAATAAGTACACCCAGTGTGTTAGGCCCAAGGATTGTAAGTCTTTATAATAATAAAAAAAATAAAAAAAAGTACATCCAGAGAGACTAAGAAAAACCTATCAGCACCAAAACCCTAGCCACCGTCGTTCGCATCTCTTTCGCCGCTCACCCTCTTCTAAACTCTTGCACACCCCTCAAGAATGTTGAGGGGCAAAACGTGTTTTTTATATAGGTAATAGAATAAAAAAAAAGTACATCCAGAGAGACTATAAAAAAACCTATCAGCACCAAAACCCTAGCCACCGTCGTTCGCATCTCTTTCGCCGCTCACCCTCTTCTAAACTCTTGCACACCCCTCAAGAATGTTGAGGGGCAAAACGTGTTTCGCTTGCGGTGATTTCAGCCGTGACAACAATGGCGTTACTTTCTGTCGCCAATGCGATCGCCACATATTCTATTGCAAGCATTGTGACTTCTTTGTAGTACCCAAGGTTGATCACCTGAATTCCACCCTCGCTTGTAGTTTGTGCGAAAACGCCTTTAATCTTGAACCAGAACGAGCCACGCAGGTAAACTAGCGATTTTTTAATTCTTGATTTTTGGTGTTTGTTGTATGTGATTTAACACTGGTTTTTGATTTGATTTGATATGATAATGTTAGTGGTCGATTGCTTATAGAGGTGATTCTTGGAAGATGAAGATCGGAGTTAATGGTAGGTATTTCTTTGGAAAATTATTTTTGAGATTTGATGTTATGACTGGGGATGGGATAAAAATTGAAATTTTTGGCGAGGAAGGAAAAGTTCTGTATGCATTCGTGTGTAATTTTCTCTTTTTTCTACTTCTCCTCTCAAGACTCGCTCTAAGATTTTGTGTTTTTGTGTGTGTTTGAAAACCTTGAAGGGTTTTGGAAGGATGGGAAGGTCCGTGGCAAGAGCAATCCTCCGGACTAAGGATGCGTTGCTCGTGGCTATTAATGACCCCTTTGTCAGAATTAATGACATGGTAAGTCTTTCTACATACTTATGTATTAATGATCCGTGGATTGAAAAATTGTGTGCCATGTGTTGACATGTGTTTCGTCTTATATCAAGTGTATATTCTGCATTCTCATTCTAATGTTACATTATGCATGCATTTTGAGGAGGGACCTGAAGCCAGTTGCATTTTCTGTAATAAGTGTGAGAATTATCAAATGGCCTTAATAAACAAAATTTAATCCCTATAACTTGAATTTGAAAGTCATTGTGTGGTACTTTTAATTGAGTTGCAGACCTTGATACCTTTTTGCTTATCAATTTACTGTTTATGTCTGGTACATAAAGGATGAAACTTACAATTAGACACCGACCATATAACCACATGACATTTGCCCCTTTAATAAGCTGGTGTTCTAGGGTTCAGCCCATGGAAAGGAAACAATTTGGGAAGAAAGGCTACCTCTCCTTGAATATAGCTTAATTTGTATTTTGATTAAAATATTTTAACAATTAAAAAGTAACCCAAGAACTTTATTTGCTTGCTCCAGGACTTAAATGACATACCAAAGCTTTTCCCTGTTGATCACCATTGTAATGCTATACAGTTGCCATATTTGAAATTATGAATTATAATGTGAGTGGGTTTGGTTTTGCAGGCGTTACTAAAGTTAGTAGCTAATACTGTTTTGTAGTATTGCTAAAGTTAGTAGCTAATAAATTTAATTTTTTATTTGTAAAAGTATTACTCTTATCTTCCATTGAATTCGGATGAGTGTCTGTTTGATCTAATGGATGATCTTTTTCCCCTTAAACTTCATTCGGGATTGAATTCATATCCATCGGTACCCTATAAAAAGATATCGCATATTTGTGTTACTTTTTTATTTGATATTCATGTTTAAGTCTTTGTCATCTATTTATTTTGAGAGTAACTTGTTTGATATTCATGTGTAAGTGATGGGTTAACTTGTTTGAATTGGGTGGTTAAACCACTTACAATGGGTTTAGGTGAATGAGTTTAACTTAAATGCTGGCCAACATGAGTTGAAGATTCAGGACTCCAATACTATTACATTTGGTGGCACGCCTGTCACTTTTTTTCGCGTCAGGTATTCTCTTATACTCTTTAATTCTTTGTTCAATACAATAATAGTAAATGGTATTTTATTGAGACGTTTTGTTATTAGGAAGCCAGAGAATATCCCTTGGAATGTGGTTGAAGCAGATTATGTAGTCGACTGTACCGGAGTGTTCACCAACATATCCAATGCTGAATCCCACTTGGAGGTTTGTATTAATTGTTTAAATGTTGGATGTGTGTTGAGTATGGTTCTGTATCCAATGCTGAATCCCACTAGTATTTAATATTTATTGCTTTTCTAGTAGTGATTCACATTAGTTTTATGAAGGAAACTATAAACTGTTCTATTTGTGGCGGGTGTTTGACGAATGTGTGTTTGTCAGGGGGCAAGGAAGGTGATTATCACTTCACACAGTGATGACGCGCCCACGTATGTTGTGGGTGTCAATGAGGAAAACTATGACCCACTGTTTGATGATGTTGTCTCAACTACCAGTAAGCTCACTAATTGTATTGCCCCATTGGCAAAGGTAATTGTAGTGCCTCTTTTTTTTTTTCTTTTTTTTCTTTTTTTGAGAATCAATTGTAGTGCCTCTTGGTTGTACAGAAAGTAAGGAAAAAAAAAATTAAAACAAAATCTTATGATTCAAAATCTCTTGACAGGTAATCAATAATGAGTTTGGCATTATGGAAGGTTTTTTGACTGTGCATTCCGGTGGGTGTATTTTTAAAATTGCATTCTTTTCATTTAGATATTAATTATGTATTGCAGATTGACATTTCTCTCTGTCATGCAGCCACCCACAAGACTGTTGACATCTGGACAGGTAGCAGAGCTGCATGCGGCAACATTATTTCTTGCCCTAGTTCTACTCAAGATGCTGAGGTATTAAATATTTTGCATTAAAGGGATGAAAACAAAACATAAAAGGGATCAAAATGTGGATTTTTTTTTTTGGTTTGTTTGCAAAATGGATGAACATTAGGTATGACTAAAATTCCGTATTTGTTTCTTGTTATCACTAAAATTCCCAAAGTTCAATTTCATGGTAGCAGATGTGCTTGTTTCAATTTTGTCAAAAAAAATTAAACAAGCTGGTTGCCGAGTTCCAGGACTTAGAAATTTGTGGATATTGGCATCAACAAACTAAGACAAGTTTTGAGCTTCCTCGAAACATTTAAACCATCCTTCTTATACCAAGATGATCTCTTATTGCTCTTTGCAAAACCCGATAGTGTGAAACAAGGTGGTGATGCTGGAGTTTGTAGAGCATCTCTAAGTTTTGATATTCATGTCTAAGTCTTTGTCGTCTTTATATTTTGAGAGTCATCCATTTATAAAGTTGAACTTACGGAAAGGTGTTTACTGAACTTCGGATTTGTCATCTGAAACATGCTATCTTATCTTTTGTTGACCTCATAATTTGTAGGAGTTTGTTCTTGATTTTACACGAGTCAAAAAATGAAATATTTGGATTAAATCTATGTCTCATTGAGGTCTATTGTGTACTTTTAAATGTGCAGGCTGTTGCTAGAATGCTGCCTGCATTTAATGGGAGGCTTATTGGGACAACCTCTCGTGCTCCTACTGTTGATGTGTCAGTGGTCGATCTCATTGTGAGACTTGAAAGGGGCAATTATGAGGATATCAAAGTCCTTATCAAGTAAGGATTAGGAACACTTGCTTTTAAATATTCTGTTAGGGAAAAGAATAAAACTATTGGTAATCACATGAGCATGGCAGGGTATTAGTATGTAATGCTCTTATCACTTCTCTCATCTCTTTTTTCTGTTTTATTGATGTGTAGGCAGGAATCTGAGGATCATTTGAAAGGAATTATTGGGTATGTTGAGAACGATGCAGTGGCGGAAAATTTTGTGGGAGACTGCAGGTACGTATGGATTCTGATTATTATTTTTGGTCTATATTCTATCTACTGCTTTATTTTCAATATATTGTTCTCCGAAATGAGTTTAGTTGCTCTGATTTTTCATAATCTTTTAAACTTAATTTGAAGCTTAATTTTGATCAATTCTTGCTGCAGGTCTTGTATTTTTGACTCAAAGGCTAGCATTGCTGTGAACGATAACTTTGTAAAGCTTGTTGCATGGTTTGACAACGAATGGAGTTACAGGTAACGTATTTTTTTTATACCCAATAACATTCCCTTTAGTTATTTACCATGAATCTTTCCTTTCTAGTTTGTATTTGCTTTACTTTTGAGTTTGCGTTCTAAAGTGATTTGTTTGTTTTGTTGTAGCTCACGCATTTTGGACTTGATGAGGCACATGCAACACATAGCTGTTTTATAGATTTCAAGACGTTATTGAGGCACAGACGACACATAGCTGCATTGATTTGAATATATTACTGTGATTCTAATAGCTTTGCTACTTTGAAGTTTGACTGTTAAGATACGTGCTGCTTAAGAATTACCGCCTTAATGCATAATGCTTATAGGTGCAATGAGAGTGTACAGTATTCTAGACGGCAAAAGTAATCTAGTCTACACATTTTTTTTTGGGGGAGCAAGGAAATAGCATAGACTAGGAATTAATAAGTCATTTGAAATGCTTTCCAAATTTCTAACTTGTACTATATTCTGAGTAGGAAAATGCTAATTCATAAGGGTCATGGCTTCAGCTGATATATCAGTACTTTATATGTTTTAAATAAACATGGGCTGTGTGCACACTGCATTAATTGTAAATGGGCTCTTAAGGAATTTCAAATGTTCCAAGCTCAATAGAGGAACCTTAGGTGAGCCAAGAATAGTTTAAAATGAGTCGAGTACTCTCCATTCCATGGCTCCTGTCTACTGATCGTCCCTTTGTTGGGCTTCTTCCTTGCTCTTTGTGGGCTTGGACTCCACGCATTAGCGAAGACAGCATGTGGTTTTTTCATCCGCAGGTTTTTTATCAATATAGTGGGCTTAGTCCCCCTTTCTTAATCAATTATCAGCCTTGTGGCCCCTCTTGCTTTGTGTGTAATGGGTCCTTCCTTCTTCCATACACGGGTCCAGGCCACCAACGCATTTCCTGCTATGGCTTCATTAAATTTTAGGCAAAAATCTAAAACTGATTTTATAATTTTTAGTTTTTGTTATTTCAGTCCTTTAATTTTCAATTTTGTCATTTCAGTCCTATTAAGTTTTAATTTTTTTTCAATGTAGTATTCCCTTAGACATCTATTAAGTGGTGCCGTTAAGTCTTTTTTTTTTTTTAAATCGTAATTAGAATAAATTAAAATTTTTTTATTAAAAAAAAAAAAAGGGAAGACGTTGAAGGGAACGACGTCGTCCCCTTCCCTGAATTGAGAGAGTGCATTTCTATCCACATCGGTTAGGCCGAAATTCAGGTTGGCAATGATACCTGGGAACTTTACTACCTCGAGCATGGCATTCAAGTCGACTCTCAACTCAAAAGATGGTTTTGAGTTGCGTGTAGCCACTGCCCACATGGTAGAGGTCATTCCTGGGAACTTTACTGATGTGGATTTGCTTAGCACCCATGGTAAGATAGGTGACTATATGGTGAAATGGTCTTAAATACGCCTACCTTTTCCTCTACTGATTATATCCTTGGGTTTTCCTTTGACTTCTTATATATGAGTTTGACAACTGGATTGTTTAATCAACTGGGATTTGGAGTTAAAAAGTAACTTCTAATTTCAATCCTTAAAAAACAAAATTAAAAAATTAAAAAAGGGTAAAGAATTTAAAAATTATTGTAAAAGGAGTGAGCGTAAACACATACTCTCGAGTCTAATCACTCACGAAAGCACAAACACAATTTGACTGTACGGTATACTACAGTCTTCTCCAGCCTTTACTCCTTTAATTCCAGTCCACTACCAAACTTATTACTTATTTTAATCATCACGGTGTTAACCCTTCACTTTCACAACTTGTGTTTTCTATATTTCTCTGATATTACTATTGAAAAGAGGTTTTGCAGTTAGCGAGTTGGCAAGCAAAGTAAGGATAGATTACTGTAAGTTTAATTGAGTTTATGATGATTTTGTTGGTCTGTCTTTCTCATGGTTTGGTTTGTTTTGTTTTCTTTGTTACTACTGTCTATTACCCAGTCGTGGAGATTAGATCATATCATGGGTTCCAAATTGCCTAACAATGGGGAAAAGCTCCGGCTTACGAGTATGCATTTAGAGGACGATACGGAGCGGAGAGACCTTCAATTTTCCCAAAAGGTCCCTTTCTTTTTGTTTTGTTAATAAAATATAAAATCGTTTGTTTCTAATTAGAGTTTAGTCTCTCTTGTCTGTGTCTCTGCATAGTGCGTAGTGCGTAGTCATAGACAACAAGTGAATATTCCTGTACTGCCCTGCCCTTGTCGGTCCCCAAGTTTTTGGAATGTTCCAAATTTGACTTAAAATTACAAACATTTGAAGCCCATATAATACAAAGATTTCAAATCCTATGTGATATCCAAAGTAGAGAGCATTTGTGATAGAACAAGAAGGAAGCTAGAATACCAAAAAAAAATTCTATTCTTTTACTCCTATCCTATGACAAAATCATTTCAAATTTTGTTACCACCAAGTGCCTTAAGACCTGGAATAACAACCCTACAATAAGAATAAAATGGCAAACTGCATTTTCTAAAACCTTTTCCCAACCTACTAGTCTTCCAAATATCAAATAAACTTAATGTGGATCTTTTTCTAGATTATGGGTATGAATATAAAAACTTTTAGTTATTTCATGTTAAATAGTCCTGATTAATGGGTTATAATGTAACTTACCAACAATAATTTACAATGCCTTGTTTGAAATAATTTGAGCTTGCAATAGGATTCCAATACAGGTTTTCTTAACAATAAGAAAAAATTGCAGAGTTACCCCCACCCAAACTACATTTAATGTTCCCCTAGTAAGGAACATGTTCATTCTTTCAAATGCAACTCAAGTTTTGAATTAAATGGCCTGCAATATGGATTCTCAAAAATTTTAGACACAAAAGAAAAGAGAAAGTAAAAATGTAAATTGGTCAAATTAAATGAGATCAACCAACCTCCTTTGCCTCATTCATCATAGAAAGGAAAGTCTCCTCTTCAAATTCAATATCATCTGAAATCCGCAGCCTAACAACCCCCTCCAAAATCTCCTCAGATTTGAGAAACCCAGCACCAACAGCTGCTAGCCAACAACACAGTAGAACATGCGAAGGATCCCCTGCCTACCCGGAAAGAAATCTCAGCTCAAAAACTCAATTCCAATACTAAACTTATCTGAGAGCATTAAAACACACTCATACACGCCAAAGAACCATTATTGCATCAACAAAAATACTAAAGTTACTCCAAATTTTACTATAAAATACTTACAAATGACTTTGTTATGAATGTGATTAGTGCGTGATTAATGCCTCGTCAATAACATAAATAAATTGTTTAATTACTGTTTTTTTAAGGTAGTATTTAAATGTTGACAATCAATTTTTAATGTAATTTGTAATGTTTATGTAATAAAATTTATAGGAGTAAAACTTAGAAACACTTCCTTAAGTGCACCATATTAAGTTTCCCATAACATAGATGGATTGAATTAAATTATACTATGTAGTTTTTGGGTCAATAAAACCATGTATTTAGATTTAATTGAAAAACTTAATGAATTGAACCTAAGAAACTATTACTAAGTTTTGCTGAATTTATACTCATTCTATCTAAATGACCAGTCAGTAAGCAATATCTAAAAGCAATCCATGATAATAGGCATCACCCACCAACGTTTTTGTCTCAGCAAAACAATAACTCTCTCTCTCTCTCTCTCTCTATATATATATATATATACACACAAGACCAAGACTTTAGCAAAGATTATTCGTAACCGGGCCTCGTCGATCTTGGAAGTCATAGAAAGCTTTAGAATCAGCAACGCTACAATTCTTGCCCACCCGCCTTCTAAACTCTGCAAAATCAATAAGGTCACCACCAACCCCACCTTCATCGCTTAGAATTCTCGCTAGTAACCCAACCACAGGGAGAGAACCAATAACTTTGCTGGCAAAACTGGATATAGAGTTTGGATTCTCCACGTAAGCTCTAACACACACTACCCCATTACAGTTGTTTGGCAGTTTGGACCAACTGGGTCTTCTTGGGTTGCCATAAATTTGGTTGAAGAATTGAAGTAAAGGTGAAACTGGTTTGCAACAGGTTACCGTGTTGGTGAAGTGGGTTGTGAGGTTAGAAGAAGTGGATGTCACAACCACCATGGTTGTGAAAAAGTGAGGAAGGAAGTTATTAATGTTAGTTGATTATTGGCCTCACGTTTGGATATATACTCCAATTCCAATGCATGTGTTATCTGGAATGAAAGGGAAATGATTTTATAGTGTTGGGGGTAGTATAAGAACCGTGTAACTGTGGCCTATTTGCATTTTGGGCTTGGGGCCTTGGCCGCTCCAAAGTTAAGAAATCACCCCAAAAAATAATAATAATTGACCTCTTCTATCTTTCTTTTCTTCTATTTTTTTTTTAAATTTGGAATTATTATATTTTTAAATCATAAAATTACTTGAGTGTGTGTTACCCACAAATAAATTATTTCTTAATCCACGAAAAATTAGTTCATCATTAAACCCAACTTCTTCAATGAATAATGTAAATATTCAGAATCTATCATAAAAATATTCATATTTTTTTTTATTACTTTAAACATTTCTTGAAAACATTTAAGCAATAGAGAAACTTCGTTTAAGGCTTTTTCTATTTATTTATCATTGACATTAGCTTGAGTTTTTGAATTTGATTGATTTGTAGAGAAGTTGGGCTCGATTGAATTAACAAGAAACAACCCTCCTACAGTGCTTTTTGGTTGTAAAGAAAGAATGAAAAAAAAAAAAAAAATTAATACAAAATTTTATGATTCAAAATCTCTAGATAGGTAATCAATAGTGAGTTTGGCGTTATGGAAGGTTTTATGGCTGTGCATATTGACATTACTCTCTGTCATGCAGCCACCCACAAGACTGTAGACGTCTGGATAGGTAGCAGAGCAACATGCGGCAACATTGTTTCTTGCACTAGTTGTACTAGAGATGCTGAGGTATTAAATATATTGCATTAAATGTTTTGCTGGTTTGATATAAATTAGAAATTGAGTATACATGTGGAGTTCATGATTAAGGTAGTTTGAAATGATTAACAACTTGTTTTTCCTTGTTTTCCTCCTTTATTGGTGCAGGAAATATTGGGGGAATTTGTCTATCAAAAAATGAACACTAAAAAAGTATTGAAATCATATATTTGTGTGTAAGAAAGGGCTAATTATGAGGATATCAAAGTTGTTATCAAGTAAGGATTAAGAATTGTGCTCATATGGCCGATTTTGGGCTTAGTAATTGGATAAGATATAAGTTTTTGAGATTCTTGTAATAGTTTATATTGTTAAATAATTAGTTAAAAAAAATATTTATGGCCCAATCTTATGATGAGATGGAGAAATATTTATAGAGGCCCAAAATATTTTATGTGTGATATTTGAGTACTTTTTGGTAAATGAATATACATGATTGAATAGGATTGAGGCACATGATATATATGAAAGAAAAAAAAAATTACCTCAACATAGGTTAAAGTTGTGATATCAAAGTCCTAGCATTAGAAAAACTCTTCCCCTAAGTGAGACACATTGGCTGGGATTGGGAGTTAAAAAAGTAACTTTTAATTTCAATATTTAAAAAAGAAAATTAAAAAAATAGAGTAAAGAATTTAAAATTATTGTGAAAGGTATGAGAGTAAACACATGCTCTCGACTCTCGATCACTCACGAAGGCACAAACACAATTTGACAGTACGGTATACTTCAGTCTTCTTCAGCCTTTACTCCTCTAATTCCAGTCCACTACCAAACTTATTACTTTTTTTTTTTTTTTTGAAAGAGGATATAAACTTCATTAAACCAGCAAGAGCTGAAACAGACAAACAAGGATCTGCAGAAGCAGAAGCAAATAAAACTAAGCACAGCCATACATCAGTGAGCAGAGCCCAAAGAAGGAAGAGAGAACAACACATCATCACGAAGAGTTTGCAGAATGCATTGGGGAGGGGTTCCTTTCCAAACTTTAGTTTGGCCAGAAAGTTTTGCTTCTCTAGCCAATGAGTGAGCAGCTTTGTTGCCGTCGTGTTTCAGGTGGTGGAAGGCGCAGTGACTAAATGAGTATGAAGCCGACATGATGTCCTCAAGGATGTGGCCAAGCTCGCCCCCAGACTCATGAGAGGATAAGGCAAGTATAATGGACAACGCATCAGATTCAAAAATGGCATGACTTATCTGCAACTCCAGCGCAAAAAGCACCCCATTGAGGAGCGCGAAAGCTTCAATAACTTCAGCATTGAGGCTCACGGGGAGGACTTTGCTAAGGGCCCCAATCACAGCCCCAGAGGAGTCCCTAATGATAACACCAATACCGGAGCAACCACCCCCCTCATCCGTCGCTCCATCAACATTAATCTTATGGAACCCAGGAGGCGGAGTAGCCCAAAGAAGGCTCGCATGGGAGAGGGGAGGAAGATGATCTTGCCGAGCAGCGTTAAAGTCAAACAAGGCCCTTCTCGCGGACTCCCAGACCTGAGATGGTGGGATAGCTGCATCATTGTGAAAGGCCTGATTCCTATTTCCCCAGATAGACCAAGCCACCATAAAAAATAAGTCTAAGTCATGAAGCTTTCCCAAATCAATAAACTTGGCAGCAATGTTCATAATGTCATCATTGATGGAGGTCAAGTTCAAAGGGCAGTCCAGCCAGGCAGCCCAAGTACATTTAGCGTGATGACAAAGGAAGAGAGCATGTTGGATGGATTCTATTTCCTTGTCGCAAAGCGGACAGAACCCAGATGAGTTTAGGCCTCTACACCGGAGAGCAAGCATAGTTGGAAGACCATTATTACATACACGCCAAGCAAAGATCCGGACTTTTGGAGGAACGTTAAGGTGCCAAATTTTTTTCCAAAAAGGGGGTTGGGAATGCACAGAGGTACTTTCACCCAAGCAGTCAGCCTCAACAATTCTCTTTGCAATATAATAAGCGCTCTTCACAGAGAAAGAACCCCTTTTGTTGCCCAGCCAAATAAGCTGATCATCAGGGAGGTTATAGCTGATAGGAATCTTGAGAATTGAATCGGCTTCAAAAGGCAGGAAGATAGACCTCACCAAATCGGAATTCCACCACTTTGTGTCCTCATCAATGAAAGAGGCGACCATAGGGAAATTGCCAAACTCCACCGGAGGCGAGATCACCTTAAAGGTGGTGGGTGTTGGAAGCCATCTATCATCCCAAATAACGGAAATAACCCTTCACTTTCACAACTTGTGTTTTAGGGTCCGTTTGGTTCGCGTAAAATAATTTCCAGAAAATAGCCTATTTTCCGGAAATGCTATTTTCGGGAAATGAAAATATTTTCAGGTGTTTGGTTGTATTATAAAAATTGTTGTAGAAAATATTTTCATGTGTTTGGTTCTATTCTGAAAATGCTATTTTCCTACAATTTTTTCACATTTTCTCAGCATCCAAACAAATTTTATTACAAAAAATTTCAACATCACGGCCAATTCAACAACAAATTCCAGCAATCAAAATCCACAACCACCAACACATCACCACCACACCACCACAACAACGACAACAACCAAACTTTAAAAAAACAAAACTGAGAGATCGAGGAAGAAAGAGCGATGGGTTTGGGTCTAGGTCGACGACGAGATCTGGGTCGAAGGTCTGGGTCAAAGGCGATGGGTTGAAGGTCTGGGTCTGGGTCGAAGGCTCTGGGCTCTGGGTTCGTAGGTCGCCGGCTCTGGTTCAAAGATCGGTGGGTCGTGGGTCGACGGCTCTGAGCTCTGGGTTCGTGGGTCAACAGCTCGTGGCGGTGGGTCGCCGACTCTGGGTTCGTGGGTCACCAGCTCTCTTCTTCCTCTCTCTTCTTCCTCTCTCACACACTCTCTCTCTCTGTTTTCCAGAAAATGGGATTTGAAGGTAAAATAAAAACGGAAATCAATTTACACCCGGTCACACGGTCAATGGAAATGCATTTCCGAAAAATTTATTTTCCATGCGCAACCAAACACCCAAAAATGCGGAAAACCATTTCCTGAAACTATTTTCACCCAAAACAAACGGACCCTTATTTATATTTATAGGGAGTGGCTCCATTCCGAGAAACTTCTATAGATTTTCAGTACATGCTTCTTTACTCTCACATGAAGTTGAACTCCACAAGTGTGGGAAGCATGCACCGGAAACACACAATACCATCTCCTCTACTCTCGTTTCAAACTCTCCCATTTTAATATAGATGAAGGACACGTTGCAGATAAACAATCTAAAGGCTAAAAATATGCCATGTCATTCTGTCAATTTTTTGTCTCTTTTTCCCTTCTTTTCCTCTTTCTCTTTCTCCCGTCAGCAGTAGCACTCTCATGGTCTGAGCATCAGAGGTGTTCAGTTCAAAAGTACATGCTGGAAATTTTTCGTTGCAGTTTGGTTGCGAGGGACACACCCAAGAACCTGTGGCAGTTTGGGACTGATGTGGCGGTGAGTGTTGTGGCTAGAGAGCATTGACGCCGTCGAGGCTAGCTAGGTCTAGCAGTGGCGCACGAAACGGAGGTCCTCCAATGGCTCCATCCTGTTTGGTCAAAGTCGTTTGTTGCATCAGTGGTGGCGGTTTGCAAGGAGATTGCTGAAAGCCAAAGGCGCGGGCAATTAAGATTAAAAAATATTTTGTAACGTGTTTTATTTTCTACTGTTAGATTAGTTACTTGCCACGTGTCCCCCATCTGTATTAAAATGGGAGTAAACATGAGGGTTTTAAACGCGAGGGGAGCCTCTCCTCCCATATTTATATTCTCTCTCTCTCTCTCTCTGTGATATTACTATTGAAAAGAGGGTTTTGCAGTTAGCGAGTTGCAAGCAAAGTGAGGATAGATTACTGTAAGTTTAATTGAGTTTATGATGATTTTGTTGGTCTATCTTTCTCATGGTTTGTTTTGTTTTCTTTGGTACTGTCTGTTACCCAGTCGTGGAGATCAGTGGGTTCCAAATTGCCTAACAATGTCCGGCTTACGACGAGTATGCAATTAGAGGACGATACGGAGCGGGGAGACCTTCAATTTTCCCAAAAGGTCCCTTTCTTTTTGTTTTGTTTCTAATTAGAGTTTAGTCTCTCTGTCTCTGTCTCTGTCTCTGCGTAGTGCGTGTGCGTAGTCCATTCCATAGACAACAACAAGTGAATATTCCTGTCTTGCACTTCCCTTGTTGGTCCCCAAGTTTTTGGAATGTTCCAAATTCGACTTAAGTATCCATAATCTTGAGGGGTCAATACAACCCAGGTCGAAAAAAACTCAACCCACGTAGGGTTGGAGTTGGACCCATGGATATATATAGCATTAGAATAACAATTTTATAAGATTACAAGCACAAATAAAAACAAATTTACTTCAATAAAAAAAAAAAAAAATTACTAATCAAACCTGAGTATAGCACCAAACTAACATGAACTATTTGATTAGTGCATCAAACTAATACAAATAAAAGCAGATTTATAATCATATAAATTAGTTCATCAAACCAAGAGAGTAAATAACAAAACCATATAATATGTATTTTAAATATATGTGGGTCGGATTGGGTTAGGCGGATTTGTAAATCTGTTAGACCTGCACCCAACCAAACCTACTAAAAAATATGGCAACCCAACCCAACCCAGCAGGTTGAGTTGGATTGAGTCGGTTTTGGCATATAAGTGGTTGGTTGCACACCCCTCTCTGATTGTGTGAATTTAGAATTTTGACTACTCTTTCATGACTTGGTGATCTTGCAAATCTTATTTATCTGTGAATTTAGATATTCATTTTGCTTTCTTAACTTGATATGATTCACTTATAGAAAGAAAGAAAGAAAGAAAGAAAAACTAGGATGAAAAGCTATTGATCACTTGCTTTGCTTCTAATTTTGTAGGTTGGTTTAAGTACTTGTACTAGACAAGAAGATATCATCAGTGAATTGCCGACAGATGTTCTCTCTTTGATTCTCTCATATCTGACATTCAGGGATGCTGTCAAAACAAGTGTGTTATCACATAGATGGACAAGAATCTGTGCTTCCCGTTTATCCCTCATATTTGATAGGCATAACATTATGCCAATCTTTGGTTATCCTTGCAGGGATTACAAGCATATATTTGTTGGAAGAGTGAATCAATTCCTGCAGTTTTATGAGGGTAAACACATTGTTTCGTTTCAGCTCCGTTTCTGTCTTGGTATGGATTGTGCAAACAATATTGATCAATGGATCAGTTTTGCCAATAAAATGGGTGCTGAAAACACCACTATATGTTTCGATTGTGGCTCGAATTGTCTTGGGCCTGCCAGCGGATACAAAAGGGAAGAAATGTATGTTTTTGGTAGTGAGCTTCTTTCTCAAGCCACAGAGTTCAAATTAAATTGTCTGAGGTTGCAAGCATGCAAATTGGGACCTAATTTACCCAAATATTTAAGAATCCTCGAATTAGTGGAAGTACCTTTAGTCCTATCTGAGGTGCAGACCATCTGTTCTTGTTGTTTGAGCCTTCTCAGTCTGTTTTTGATTAACTGTAAGCTTCCTTTTAAATTAAGGATTTTTGCCCCATTACTGCATTTGAGGACTTTAATCATTGACGGTTGCCGTGGGGTTAAGGAAATTGAGCTGTCGGCTTTGAATCTCTGTAGATATGAATATTATTCTACCTTATGGGCTAAACATTCATTGCTTTTAGTCCCTAAGCTGGAAGAAGTGTATTGCCAAGTAAGCCATGAACAAAGTGCGCATTATATTTTCCATCAACTTGCAAAAGACCTCCCTAATCTGAGGATGCTACATGTTATTACCATTGTTAATTGGGTATGTGCAAAAAATTAAAATTCTGTTGTTCTTTTTGAAGTGAAAGATTTGTTAGTAATCATAAGAGTGTATTTCTCTACGTAGGTGTCCATACCTAAAAGCATTGCGATCTTCAGCAAGGTTGAAACGTTGGAGCTGTATTTCGTTCAAAGGATGGAATTTGACGTCTTGAAGATGACAGCTATTCTCAGAGCCTTTCTCCTTTTGCAGAAATTTTATTTGCAGGTGAGTGATATATATATACTGTCTAGTTATTTTCATGCTTGTCTACTCCAAGCATGGCTTTGGAATATGGTTATACTGCTTCTGTTTATATGTTTCAAGGGTCCCAATTTTTCTAACTCTCTCTCTCTCTCTCTGTCCCCTTTTCTCTTATTTTTACAAATCCCACCTAATAACCGCCCAAAGCCTTGCAAAAAGTTTCATTCTGCCTCATAGTTGAAATAAGATGACATTTTGTGCAGTAGAATAACTCCCTAGATGTTCAACTGTCCTGGGTCCCAGTGACTGTGGTACTCTTATAGAGTTTTCTAATTTGATATTTTTTTGCTTGTAATTCTTTGGTTGCAATTCTTTATGCTATCTTGCGTTTTGTATTGATCTTGAGTTAAGTGTTACTGGAACGAAATTTTTTACTTACTAATAAGGACAAAACATGATATTTTTAGGAAATCTATCTAGAATACCCTGAACAAGGCATCAAAAGTCCGATAAGTAGTTTAGTTATTGTTGACTACCTGCAAAACTAAAAGAAACATGCATGTTGAAGTTCATGTGGTAAATATTGAAAATTATATTGAATTGGAAATTATTATCATGACATAATGGAGTTCCTTATACTTATTTAGATTAACCTCTTGATACTCATCTGTGGCATCAAATAGCTTTGCATAATTTGCTGGAATAAAATTGGTTTGGTGTGTCAATTATTCAAGGTTTCCTATATATATTTTCACGATTCTTTTTTATTTTGGGATCTGTTGTCCATCTTGCATCATTTTTAGGCTTAAACCTCATGTTTCAATTATCTTCTAATTCGGATTAGTGTATACTTGTTCTAATTGCAGACGAGATGCTCAATAGACTTTGAGCAAGGTAGAGAGCTTGAGCCTAATGGCCATGTCCATGAACATCTGAAGGAGGTTCATCTTGCTGGATTTTATGGCACCTCAAGTCAAATTAAATTTGCCATATATTTGCTAAAAAATGCTCCTGCTCTTAAACGATTGGTAATCGACCCAAAAGAGAAATGTGGCCTAGTAGATTCCTATCGGCAGGTGCCAAGGGGTAGGAGGAGGGAACGTAAAAATAGATCATGGAATGAAGGAGAACGAGAGAGGGTTTGTGAACAAATGCAAGAGTTCTCCAAAGATGTACTGCTTATCATTTAATGTTTTTGAATTTGATCTTACTTTTTATTTATTTATATAATTATTTATCCTTTTTTTAGCCAAAGAATATCATGAAAATTTGTCTCTTCTGAACAATATGCCCAAAAAAACACAGAAATGTAGGCAGAGTGTTTAAAAAAAAAAATGCATCTTTAAAACACAGACTCAAAATTATTGTGCAGATAAAATTTTAGAAAAACCAAATAAATCCACTGAAGTTCCATTCAATGTAGCTTTTGGGAAAAAGGATGCTCTCCATTTGAAATGGACAGGATATTGTTGGTATGAAGAGGTTTTAGAAAATTATCTCGTGTCATTCGGTACTTCATAGTTCAAATTGCTATTTTTTTTTTTTTTTTTTGATAAATAGACGATTTATTAAAAGCAACTAAGAAGGAGCAACAGGGGTATAGCACAGCCTACTACAAGGAACCCCAATACAATCATCCTCAAACACACTTAAAATGTCCACAGGCGGACTGTTAAAGAAACTAAAATCTACTTCTAGGCTGCCACTCATCCTTGCAAGAGCATCCGCACACCTATTCGCTTGACGAAAACAGTGATTGAACTGTATCTGAGGAATACGAGTAATCAACAGCCTACAGTCGTCCAAAATAGGAGAAATAGCATGATTTACATAACCCGGATTCACTAAAGCATCTACAATACCTTTTGCATCAAGTTCGACTATGAGAGAGGCAATATTCAAACTACAAGCCATATTGAGGCCATCTCTAAGGCCCCACAATTCCGCTGTAAAGCTAGTTGCAACCCCGATTCTTCTGTTAAACCCCACTATCCAGTGACCAGTATTATCCCTTATTACACCTCCGCAACTAGCTGGTCCCGGATTCCCTATAGCTGACCCATCTGTATTCAGCTTCATCCACCTTTCAGGAGGTTTTTCCCATCGAATTCTCTGCACAACCCGTTGCTTCAACAATCTCGGGGATGAGGCACAGTGGGTAAACTCTACTACCTGATTAACTATCTCCTTAGGCAGATTTTGATTGACAGAATTGTTCCGAAAAACAAATGAATTCCTTCTTTTCCATATACTCTAGACAGCAAAGGAAAAGAAGGTGCACCAAGGCAGATTTGTTATGTTTGATTTACCATTCTGACTACCATTCCATTTGAGCCAATCTTGAAGACCATATCCCCAAAACCTCTGATCTGCCACCTGCACACCCAACTGGGACCAAACCGGCTTCCTCTGGGGGCAGTCCCGAAGAACGTGGAGAATTGTCTCTGAATCCTCATGACAAATGGGGCAACAATCATCATTCAACATACCCCTCTTAACAAGATTAGATTTGACCCCAATGCTGTTATGGCCACACATCCACAAGAAATATTTGATTCTAGGCAGAGTATCAGCTTTCCATACCCAAGAGGCTGAATAAGGTTGGCTATCTTCACTAGCCATTAACATTCTGTAGGCACTTTTCAAATCAAACACCCTTGAGCAGTACCATTCCAGACTAGTTTATCTCTACCTCTACTGGTAATAGCAAGGGGAGTAGCTCGAATCATCAATCTGATATCTTCTGGGAGCTCATAGGAGATGGCATCCCAGTCCCAGCCCGTATCAAGAAAAAAAATCCTTAACTTTCATGTTGCTTACCTCTCTAGAAAGAGGACCCTGAACCAGGCTACGAAGAGGTCCTTTTTCCAACCAATTGCTATACCAAAGGCTTAAATCACTATCTCTACCAACCGTCCACCTGCTGCCTTTTAGAAAAACATCCCTCCCTTTCTTCATTGCTGCCCAAGTGGAAGAACAAGAAAGCTTATCCGGGTTAGAGGCCCTTACTCTTCTTGCAGAGCAATACTTCATTCTCAGAACTCGTGCCCATAGCGCGCCTTCTTCAGTGTGGAAGTGCCAATTCAGATTGGCAAGGAGAGCAATATTCTTTTCTCTAGCAAAATGTAATCCAAGACCCCCTTCCTCCCTTGGTTTGACAACTTTTTTCCATCCTACCCAATGAATCTTCCTAGCTGACTCCGAGGACCCCCAAAGGAAGTTTCGATTAACTCTATCAATCCCTTCCAAAATTCTGCCCGACAGGTAATTGCATTGCATCACGTGGGTTGGAATGGCTGTCAAGGAGGCTTGAACAAGAACTGACCGGCCAGCCATTGATAGAACATTTGCTTTCCACCCGGCAAGCTTCTGTTTAACTCTGTCAAGGATGAAGTTGAAATCATGAGAAGAAGTGCCAACTTGCTTCAAAGGAAAGCCCAAGTACTTTCCTAAGGTAGGAGTGGAGGCAAACCCTATGATATCACCTAGCTTTTCCCTCATTTCTCTACTCACATTTGGAGAAAAATATACTCTTGACTTAGCTTCACTGATGGACTGCCCTGAAATACTGCAAAACTCATCTAACACCTCTCTTATTGCCAGGCTATTTTGAGTGTCAGCTTTAGCAAAAAATAGAAGATCATCTGCAAACAGTAGATGGGAGAAGGCTGGACCATTTTGAGAGACCTTGACTGGATGCCAATGTTTTGCCTTACATTTTGCCTCTATTAGCTGACTAAGATAGTCCATACAAAGAATAAAAAGATAAGGGGATAGGGGGTCTCCCTGCCTTAGACCTCAAGAAGGAAAAATCGTATCAGTAGTTTCCCCATTAATCAAAATAGATGTCGAAATAGTAGACACACAGCTCATAACAATGTCTATAAGGCTGGTTGGGAGATTTATCCTCACCAACATTTCCTTTATGAAACTCCATTCAATCTTATCATACGCCTTCTCCAAGTCTATTTTCAAGGCCATATACCCTACTTTGCCTCTCTTTTTTCCTAGGGAATGGATAATCTCTTGAGCAATAATGGCATTATCCACTCCTTTCCTTCCAGGAACAAAGGCCGTTTGGAGAGGTGAGATCAGGTTCCCCATAAAAGGACGCAATCTAGTAACAATAATCTTCGTCACCACCTTGTACACCGAATTACATAAACTGATGGGTCTATAATTACCCAAAGTCTCCGGCCCTTGGATCTTCGGGATAAGGGCAATATGAGTCTTATTTAGATACTCAGGCACTCTCCTTCCACTGAAAATCTTCTTGATTTCTTCCATCACCGACTTCCCCACAATAAGCCAAAATCTTTGGTAGAATCCAGCATGCAAACCGTCCAGGCCCGGTGCTTTAAAAGGTTTTAGAGACCATAAAGCTGCCTTAATTTCCTCCTCAGTTACCTCACCACTGACACTATCTTTTTCCTCCTCCGTTAGCCTTGGCTGCCACTGGGAGTCCGTAGCCTTTGGGAGACTGGCGCTAATAAGAGAGGTCGTATAAATAGCCTCGAAGCCTTTCCTAATGAAATCCTTCACAACATTTTCCTCACCTATCCACTCCCCAGCAGCATCCTTAATAGACAAGATATGATTCCTCTTCCTTCTAACTAGAGTTGAGAGATGGTAAAAGGCTGTATTACGGTCTCCTTGAACCATCCAATTAACCCGAGATTTCAATGCCCAAAGCTCTTCCTCCTGGTTCAGAGCTATGTTTAGATCCTTAAGCAACTCATTTTCTAAATTTAGAAGAAAAGCCGAGGGTCTAATAGATACTGCTCTTTGGATACCATTTAGCCTTGCCATGATATTTTTCTTCCGGGCAAATATGTTACCAAATTGCATCCTGTTCTAGCTAGTAGCATCCTTTTCAAACTTTCCAATGGCATCTTCAAGACGAGAGCTTGACCCCCACGCCTGAGTCACAATTTTTGGGAAGGAAACATCAGTCAGCCAGCAAGTTTGGAATTTGAAAGGCCTCTTCCTACTATTACTTCGCCTTGGTTGCAACTCCAATAGAACCGGGCAGTGATTAGAATAACACCTTGTGAGGTGAACTACTTTCGCATCAGGATAAATTAGGCACCAGCTGGGATTAACAAAAAACCTATCAATTCTCTCCTGAATCAATGCCTGCACTTCCCCTCTGTTGGTCCATGTAAATCGGGGCCTCGAAAATCCAATATTTGCATGTGTGAAAATCAGTCCAAAATAGAAATTGGTTTGTGGGCTTAACACTAGCCCAAGCCCCGGATCCTTGATATGAGTATAACAAATTCGGACACCCATGAGAGCTAGCTACCTTTTTTTTTTTTTTTTTTTGATTCTTTCTTCTTCTTCTTTTTTCCTTATTTCAACTTATTTAAGTTACATTTGGTAACTCTATTGCCTTTGGAATTTGAAGTCTGCTAGAATGAATTCTAACATTGAGTTTTAACACAACACATTTTGCTAGGAAATGGTCTTTGGTATTATGCGAAAATACTTAATAAAAAGTAATTATGCTAATGAATTAGCGTTTGATTATGTAACTGGAAAAAAATTGATTTCCATTAAATAATCATTTATTATTTAAATATTACGCCTTTAATATATTTTTTAATAACAACCCTAGCCACACACAAAAAACAAAGATAGAGTTGATATATATATATATATATATATATATTTTTTTTTTTTTTGAGAAACAAGATAGAGTTGATATAATCAGATCTAAATGATCTATGTACAAACAAAAGATATTTACTTTACTTTTAATCAAATAATTTTGTCTGAAAAGAAAAAATAACATACCAACCATTTCCTAATGTCTTTACAAAAAAATTCAATAATTTCTAAATTTTTTTTATAACTCTCCATAATTTCTATCAGTTCTCTATTTTTTTTTTGAGCTTTTATTATTATTATTATTATTAAAAGAATTCAGAAAGTTAGTTATAGCTTCATAAAATGTCAAAAATACCCCTAATCTAATTAGATAATTCTTATTCTTAAAAAATAAAAAATAGGGTTAAAATTGTAATTCAACAAAATTCAAAATTCAAAAAAGTAAAAATTATCAGAGAAACTTTTTTTCCTAGAAATTAGCACACTTTATATATTTTTTTTCTCTCTTAAAAACTAGCACACACTAAACCCAGCAGTTTACTCAATTTCAAATCCTAAATTTTAGTTTCTTTAAAATCCCTTCCTATGTAACCTCACTAACAGTAGATAAATGCAAATTGAAAAATTAAGTTAAACTCAAAATAAAAAAGAGCCTCATCGCATGTGTAGAGTGCATGTGATGAGGCTATTTATTGTTATTATCTCTATATATTAAGAGGATTCTGAAAATTAGTTATGACTTCAAAAAATGTCAAAAATACCCCTAATCTAATTAGATAATCTTTATTCCTTAAAAATAAAAAATATGGTTAAAATTGTTGTGGGGCCAGAATAAGTCAGCAACCCCGGCCCACTCCAAACCAAGCCCAAGGCCCACGCCGAGGACGCCTCCACGATCCGAGGCCCGAGGACGAAAGGTTCAGAGCCCAGGACCCAAGGAGCACTGCCGAGGATGGTTACATCCTCGGTAGGCCGAGGCCAGAAAGTGGGCATACAGCACTCCCTTAAGGGGAGTCTCCCCAAGCATCCAAGGAGCAAACAGCAAGAACCAATCACCGGACATTGAAGCATGGAGGAGGGGCAAGTCCCAGGTGAACTGTCACCTCCACATTAAATGCCCTCAACTAACGCTCTGGCCGCATTAATGAGGATAGGACCTCTGAACAGTGCCGTTTTGGGCGCTGCAACCCACTGGAGGTATGGGAATGCGGCTGATGGGACAGGAACTCAAGTGGAAACCGGATTGATCAACAAATGTAGGGCTAGGATCAACTGAGTGAGGAGTATATAATGTAAAAATCCCTCTTGTGAAGGGGACGGACGAAAAACCAGAGAAAAAGGAATACTGTAGCAAAGTATTTTCTCTCAACTCTTGTAACCTTCCTGAAAAGAGATAATAAGAATTTCCAGCTCCATAAGGCACGTCCGAGGAGCCTCATTGTGTGTTCAAACCCACGTTTTAGTCATTAGCACTCACGTACAACCATGCATGGCCGTTGCCTTCTTTACTAAAGCCTAGCTCTTGAGCCCATACTCTACAAATTTATTGGAGGGTTAGCTGGGCTTGGGTCCACTCTCTCAATCCTTAGAGAGCGCTCGAATCCACCCCCTACAATTGGCGCCGTCCGTGGGAAGAGCTTGTGCGTTGGTAAGGACAACAGTCGAACATGGTAGGATCAGGCCCTCACCAAGGAACTCCCAATCGACCTGAACCGGCGAAGTCACGGCATCAGGGTAAATATGGCGACCCCGGGGGCGGTCAGAACGACAACAGGCGATTTCGAGAAGGAAGCGTGCATACTTCAACGGCGAGCGAAAGCCGAGGGGACGGGCACATTCCCCAGAAGCGCGACGATGGCCAGGCCACGCGATCACAAGAGGCGCACAGCCACGCTTCCCAGAGAAGGGACGATAAGGTGGCCATGCAACGCGAGATAGATGATCTAAAGAGGAAGCTGCGCCGTGCGCAACGAAGACGGTCTGAGCCTAGCCCTGACCTGCCCTCCGACGACGAAAGCGATGATGAATACAGGCAAAGGTCAAGAACGCCCCCTAGCGAGACTTTCTCCCACGAGGAGGAGCGCTACCAGAGGCGTAGGCGTGCCAACCCAACCCCCAGGGACTTAGGAGGCGACGCCATGAGCAGGGCGCTGGACCGGCTCTCCAAGTCACCCTTCACGCGTCGTATAGAGGACGCGGAGCTTCCTCGGCGGTTCCAGCAGCCAACCTTCATTGCTTACAACGGCAAAACGGACCCTGTGGAGCACGTGAGCCAGTTCAACCAAAGGATGGCTGTCCACTCCAAGAACGAGGCGCTGATGTGCAAAGTCTTCCCATCCAGCTTGGGACCTGTGGCAATGAGGTGGTTCAACGGTCTAAGGACGAATTCCATAGACTCGTATAGGCAGCTAACCCAGGCTTTCGGCTCCCGCTTTGTCACAAATAGCAGGCCTCCTCGGCCCATGAGCGCGTTGCTGTCCCTGTCCATGCGTGACGGGGCGACCCTCAAGGCTTACTCGGACAAGTATTGGGAGATCTACAACGAGCTGGACGGCAAGTACGATGCTGTTGCCATCAACACGTTCCAGAATGGATTACCTATGGGGCACGGCCTGAGGAAGTCCCTAACCGGTAAGCCAGCCACCAGTGTGCGGCAGCTGATGGATCGGATCGACAAGTACAAGCGGGTGGAGGAAGATATGCTGCAAGGCAAAGGCAAAGAGAAGGCTATCCCTCAGGAGAGAAGGGATTTTAGGTCGGACCGTTATGACAATGCCCGTTTTAGGAGGGATTTCGGTGGGCAATCTGGAGCGACCAACGCACAGACGATAGGCGTTGTGTTCCGAGAACCCGTGCACAGGGTGCTGGAGAAGATAAAGGACGAACCGTACTTCAGGTGGCCGAACAAGATGGCTGGGGAACCCGGAAGGCGCAATCAGAGTCGCTACTGCCAGTACCACCAGGATCCCGGACATACTACGGAGGACTGCAGGGACCTTTGGAACCACCTGGACCAGCTAGTCCAGGAGGGGAGGCTGAAGCACCTCCTCCACCATTCCAGCAACCAGCAAAACCGGACATACCAAGAGCCTCGGAGGGACGCCGCCATGGGGCAACCCACCGGGACGATCAATATAATCCTGGCTGCGCCAGGAAGGACGGGCACACCCCCTTTGCGAGTGTTGTCTGTGGCCCAACTGCCCGCCGAGGACCCCCGGACGGGGCCAAAGAGGTCCAGGAGGAATCCTCCCCCAGCCTTGAGTTTCTCGGAGGAGGACAAGATTGGGACCATCCAACCGCATGAGGACGCCCTGATCGTCACCCTCAGAATAGGGGGCTACGACGTGAAAATGGTGATGGTGGACGGTGGCAGCGCAGCCGAGGTCATGTGTCCAGACCTCTACAAGGGGCTGGGGCTAAAGCAGGAAGACCTCACACCTTATAGCTCCCCCCTAATGAGCTTCGACGGGAAGCTCGTCATCCCAAAGGGCATGATCAGACTGCCCGTACAGACCGGCCCAGTGGTGGTGGAGGCGAACTTCATAGTGGTGGACACATACTCTCCCTACACAGCCATCGTAGGGAGGCCCTGGCTACACGCCCTGGATGGCGTAGCCTCCACCTTGCACCAGAAGGTGAAATTCCTGTCAGGGGACCAGGTTCTGGAGATCCGAGGTTGCCAATCCACGGCTAGGCATTGCACAGTGGCTGCCATATCCCATCGGATCGATGCACAGTCCTCGGCCCCATCCGAGGAAAATTCATAGCAATCAAAGACCCAGGTGGCACCTCCAGATGCACCTGCCGAGGATGCTAAATGCGAAAACCTGGAGAAGGTGATAATTGGCGATGATCCGGAGAAGTTTTTCCAGGTCGGGATCCAGCTGCCTCCACGGGAGAAGGAGGAGTTACTTGAACTCCTCAAGAGGAACCTTGACGTGTTCGCATGGGACCCCTGCGATGCCCCTGGGATTGATCCATCTTTCATCTGTCACCACCTTAACGTCAACCCATCTGCGATCCCCAAGCAGCAGCCACCTTGGCGCCCGTCGAAAGAGCACGCTGATGCGATCAGGGAAGAGGTCGATAAGCTTAAGCACGCGGGGGCCATCAAGGAGATCTTTTACCCCACATGGTTGGCCAACACTGTGGTGGTCAAGAAGAAAAGTGGGAAGTGGAGGGTTTGTGTAGACTTCACAGACCTGAACAAAGCATGCCCAAAAGACCCCTTCCCAATGCCACGAATAGACCAACTAGTAGACGCGACTGCAGGCCATCCTCGGATGAGCTTCCTGGATGCTTTTCAGGGTTATCATCAAATCCCCCTAGCCTTGGAGGACCGAGAGAAGACGGCATTTGTGACACCCATTGGGAACTACCACTACAAGGTCATGCCGTTTGGCCTGAAAAACGCCGGATCCACCTACCAGAGGATGATGACGAGAATGTTCGAGCCGATGTTGGGCAAGAGCATCGAAGTCTATGTTGACGATATGGTGGTGAAAAGCAAGTTGGTGTTCGAGCACTTGGAAGACCTCGGCCGCACATTTGGCGTCCTGAGAGAGCACAAGCTCCGCCTTAATGCCTCGAAATGCTCATTTGGCGTAAGCTCTGGCAAGTTTCTGGGATATATGATCACTCACCGTGGGGTCGAGGTCAACCCTGACCAGATCAAGGCCATTCACAATATGAAGCCTCCGCAGAATCCCAAGGAGATCCAAAAGCTTACTGGGATGATCGCGGCGCTGAACCGGTTCATTTCCAGGTCGGCTGACAGGTGCAGACCCTTTTATCTCCTGATCAATAAATGGAAAGGGTTTGAGTGGTCTGAGGATTGTGTCGAAGCTTTCCAGCAACTCAAGGATTACCTCTCCCGACCGTCTATCATGTCCCATCCTGAGGTCGACGAGGTCCTATACGCGTACCTTGCTGTGGCGCCCCATGCGGTGAGCCTAGCACTGATACGGGAAGATAATGGCGTTCAAAGGCCAGTTTACTACGTCAGCAAGTCGCTGCACGAAGCGGAGGTGAGATACCTACCCTTAGAGAAGGCCATCCTGGCTGTAGTCCACGCCACGAGAAAGCTCCCCCATTACTTCCAAGCTCACACCGTGGTTGTCCTAACCCAATTGCCTTTGAAGTCTGTGCTCCGGACCGCTGATTACACAGGCAGAATCGCGAAGTGGAACACAATTCTGGGGGCTTTTGACGTCAAGTACATGCCCCGGACTTCCATAAAAGGCCAGGTTCTGGCAGATTTGACGGCCGAGTTCGCCGAACCAATCGTAGAAGTGACGGCCGAGGATAAGAGCCGTGATGAGAAATCAGTTGGGGCAATCTCCATCCCAGAGGCACCATGTTGGAAAGTGTATGTGGATGGCGTGGCAAACCAAAGGGGGTCCGGAGTGGGGCTGGTCCTAGTATCCCCTGAAGATCATGTCATTGAGAAATCCCTAAGGCTCGGATTCGCGGCCACAAACAACGAGGCCGAGTATGAGGCATTACTACAAGGGATGATCATGGTGCAAAGGATGGGAGGAAAGTCGATAGAGATGTTCTCGGACTCGATGTTGGTGGTAGGCCAGGTAAATGGGGAGATGGAGGCCAGGGATTCAAGAATGCAAGAATACCTGGACCAAGTCAGGCGCTTGCGATTGGGGTTTAGCCTCTACAGCCTGTCTCATATCCCCAGGAGCGGGAACAGCCATGCCGACTCATTGGCCACGCTCGCAACCTCCTCGGCAGGGGATCTGCCTCGGATCATACTCGTGAAACATCTGGGGAGGGCAAGCGAAGTGCCAAGGGAAGGCATCCCCGTCCACCAGATTGAGGTGGGTTCCAGCTGGATGGACCCCATAGTGAGATTCCTAAAAGAAGATATCCTGCCCGAGGACAAGTCAGAAGCCGAGAAGGTTAGAAGGAAGGCCCCTCGGTTCAGGTTGTCCGAGGATCATAAGCTATATAAGCGCTCCCATTCCGGACCATACCTACTGTGCGTCCACCCCGGAGCGGCGGAATTACTACTCGAAGAGCTGCACGAGGGAATATGTGGGAGCCACACAGGGGGGAGATCCCTGGCTCACCGAGCCATCACTCAAGGATATTGGTGGCCGGGAATGCAGCAAGAGGCCCAGGAGTATGTCAAGAAGTGCGACCAGTGCCAAAGGTTCGCCCCGAACATCCATCAGCCAGGAGGGGTCCTCAATCCGTTATCCAGTCCATGGCCGTTCGCCCAATGGGGCTTGGACATCGTGGGACCCTTCCCCAAGGCACCAGGGAACAAGAGGTATCTGTTGGTGGCCACGGACTACTTCACCAAGTGGGTCGAGGCCGAACCACTAGCCAACATCAGAGATGTAGACGTAAAGAAATTCCTTTGGAGGAGCATAATTACGCGGTTCGGGGTCCCTCACACCCTCATCTCGGATAACGGACTCCAGTTCGATAGCAAGGCCTTCAGGGAGTACTGTCGCGAACTTGGGATCACAAACAGGTACTCAACGCCAGCCTACCCCCAGGGGAATGGACAGGTCGAGGCAGTCAATAAGGTCATTGTCAACGGGCTTAAGAAGAGACTGGATGACGCCAAAGGGAGATGGGTAGAAGAGCTGCCCCATGTCCTCTGGACGTACCGGACTACGCCCCGGCGCTCAACAGGGGAAACACCTTTTGCCATGACCTATGGTGCGGAGGCAGTGATCCCCCTGGAAACCAATTTCCCGACACTAAGGATGAGCTCCTTCACCCCAGGCAGCAATGATGAACTGCTGGGGCGGAGCCTGGACATGGTGGACGAACGAAGAGAGCAAGCAATGATCCAGCTGGCCCACTACCAGCAAAAGCTCAAGCAGGGATATGACACCAACGTAAAGCTCAGACCACTAGCACCGGGAGACCTGGTGCTGAGAAAAGTCGTAGGAACTGTCAAGAACCCTTCCTGGGGAAAGCTCGGACCCAACTGGGAGGGCCCCTACCGAATCACCTCGGTGGCAGGGATAGGAGCGTACTATTTAGAAGATTTAGATGACAAACCTGTATCTCGTCCATGGAATGTAAACAACCTGAAAAGGTACTACTATTAATAAAGAAGCCACTTTGATTCATATTGTTAGCATATCTTAGTTATGTGCCTCGCGTCCCAACTACTTTAAGAAAACTAAGTGTTAGACAGAACCAGGGAACTGCATGGTCCTCGAACTCAGTCCCATGGGGAAACTAACCACTTTAAGAAAACTAAGTGTTAAACAGAACCAGGGAACTGCATGGTCCTCGGACTCAGTCCCATGGGGAAACTAACCACTTTAAGAAAACTAAGTGTTAGACAGAACCAGGGAACTGCATGGTCCTCGGACTCAGTCCCATGGGGAAACTAACCACTTTAAGAAAACCCATGTTAGACAGAACCACGGAACTGCATGGTCCTCGGACTCAGTCCCATGGGGAAACTAGCTACTTAAGAATGCTAAGCGTTAGACAGAACCAAGGAACTGCATGGTCCACGGACTCAGTCCTATAGGGAAACTAACTGCTTCAGAAAGCTTAAGAGTTAGACAGAACCAGGGAACTGCATGGTCCTCGGACTCAGCCCCATGGTGAAACTAACTACTTTAAAAGATCCTAAGTGTCTACTTCAAAATTCTACCTGCCCCTTAGGACATGAAAGGTCCGCCGGAGCATACAAGCCCTTACGTTATAATTATCAAATGCCGCGATTGGCCGAGGTACAATTGAAGTCAAAGTTGTACGAATAAAAAAAAAACGAATAGCGTGCAAGTAAGGAAACAGCCACAACAAACAGAAAAGGAAATAAAGTTTTCATTTCATTAAACACAAGGGAATTGCACCCAGGAAGTCACATTACAAATAAAGCAAAAAAAAAAAGGGAAAAAGGATGCAGAAACGAAGTGCAGCAGGCAGAAGGGCCAGGGGGCCTAGTTGCCTGTTCCAGTGGGTGGCTGGCCCGTAGCTGCCTCAGGGTCCTCTGAGCCCTGACTAATGGGAATGGCCTGCAGAGGCACAGCAGGAATAGTCGCCCCCTCGGCAGAAGAGACCTGGGCAGCGGGGAAAGGCTCTACAACCTGCTGAGGCGCGTCCTCGTTGGAGCCATCACTCAACACAACCACCACGGGAGGATTGCTCCCTTGGATTGGCTCATCAGTAACCCAAGCATCCGAGGCCTCTTCACCCGGAGTAGCAGCAGTTTCCACAGCAGCCTCCTCGGCTTCAGAGCCATCTAGGGCAGTCTCGCGGATAACAGGAGGGTAGTACACGTTCTCCTCCTTCCACAAGTCAGAAGAAGCCTCCACTCCAGCCTGTCTGAGGGCTTCGCTCCAAGTTTCGGAGCAGTAGCGCCTACATAACCCAGGGACTTGGGATTTGTAGGCAGCTGCTGTCTCAGTTGCCCCGGCAGTAAAGGCTGCCTCCTCAGCTTCCTGCTTAGTGGCCCAGGCTTCCTCCCTGCCCTGCTCTGCCTCAAGCTTGGCCCTCTCAGCCTCCCCTTTGGCCCATTCAGCCACCCTCTTGGCCTCCTCGGCATCTGCCACTTTCTTCGCCAGGCCAGCTATCTGATCCTCGGCGAGCTTCAACAGCTTCTCTGCCTCCCCCAGACGCTTTGTCTGAGTCTCGGCCTGCCTTTGGCACCCTCAAGGCCTGACATTGCGCTGTCCCTAGCCTGGGTCATTGCCTTCAGCTCCTCCCTGGCCTTGGCAAGGTCCTCCTCTGACGTCTTGAGGGTCCGGGTAGCCACCAAGCGCCTATCGCGCTCCAGATCCAGGGCCTTCCCATGTTCATTGGCCGCCTCTTCTAGCCTGAAGGTGGCCTGCACAGCCTGCCAAACGAAACAGACAAGTTGCAATTAGCCGAGCTCAAAAAGAAACGAAAGCAAGAAAAAGGCAAGAAAAAGCACAAGTGTTAAGGTCTTACCATCCCCAAATACCGCTTGAGGCAGAGGAAGACATCCCTACTCCTCATGGTTCCCAGCTCCGCCATGTCCGCAGGCAGGAGCAGGCATCTCTCCACAGCGTCGGCCACGTACGCGCCTTCGCCATCCTTAAAGTCCCTGAGGGAGGAGTCATCCCTCAAGGGAGCCCCGCGGAGCATTGGGGCGGGGAGCCAGGCCTGGACCTCGGGCGGGGGAGCGACCTGTTTATCCTGCGTTGAGGAGCCTATCCTCAATTGCTTTGATGGCCGCTGATTGCCATCGCCCTCCCGCGTGGGCCCAGATTTGTCGTCAAGGGTCCTCTTACCCTTGTCCTTCTTCTGCTTAGGGTTAGCGGGCTCGTGCCTGGACGACGGGCTCGCCTGAGGCGGAGGAGGAGGAAGCTTGGATTGTGTTGAGGCCGACCTGGTCTGAACAGGACGATTCTTTGGAGATGGGGGAGGAAGCTTCGGCTTGGACTTCCCCGGCTGCCCTTCTAGTAGTTCGGACAGGCTTGGCTGGTACTTCTTCTTGTAGCCCATCTCGCGCCGGGAAGATGTCTCTGACGCTAAGAGGTCTGCCTCGGTTAGACGAGGATCACCCAAGTCTCCAGAGGGGTCCTCGGACTGATGGAGTTGCTCAAAAACGCCGAAACTCTCCTCGGCAGGACCAAAATCTACAGGTTCCCCTTCCCTCTCTAAGTTCTCTTCCTCGGCCTCTGGGAACGAATGGGAAGACGAGGGGACTGCTACTGTGACGCCTTCTGAAGTGGAGGTGTCCTCGGGAAACTCGAACCCGTCCTCAGTCACTTCTATTTTCTGCAGCCGAGGATCCTTTGCTCTGATCACGTACTTTGGGGCCGCAAATGACTTCTGGAGCGGAGTGTACCCCAAAATCTTGTGCGCAGCTCTGACTTGGTGGTCTGCTTCGTCCTCAAATTCCGCCGACCTGAGCACCTTTTGCAAGTCCTCCCTATTGATCAAGCCGAAATGGCGCGCATAGGAATGCGGATCTGCAAAGAGAGTATACATCCGTGGTTAGAAACCAAACAATACGAGAAGAAATAACGCAGAGAAAGAAGTTAGAATCTATAAATCCCCTCTTATCCCCACTGTCCCACCTGGTGCTCCCTCCGTCGTCGGACAATGAAGGCCATCGTGCCACGCTCCGGACACGATGAGGAAATCCTCATTCATCCCCTTGTTGGACTCGGGGAGGCACTGGATAAACCGGACCCTGTCGTCCCTCGTCCTCATGTAATAGGACTTGTTCTTCAAATGTTGAAGATTGTAGCAGTAGTTGACATCGTGATAGGTCAGCCTCAGACCCATCTTTTCATTAAGGGCGTCCACACTGCCCAAAATTCTGAACATGTTGGAGGCGCACTGGGTGGGGGTCAACCGAAAGTAGGTGAGGTAACCCCTCATCACTGGCCCCATGGGGATCCTCATCCCCCCTTCAAGGAAAGCGATGACAGGAATCACCACTTCACCCTCTCGCCTCTGGAGGTACCACTCCCCCTCCTCACAATACCTTAAGCCCACGTTAGCCGGTATCTTGTAATCGGCGATGAATTTCTCCATCGCCTCCTCAGTGCCAACAAACTTCTTAAGTCTACCCATCCTAGATGACGCCTAAGCGAACTAAAAGATGAACGAATGAAAGAGAAGGACGAGTAGAGAGGGAGAAAGCTCAGAGAGAGACAGAGAGACTTACAGAAATGAGGAGGAGCTCCTCGGACTGGCTTTTTGTGCTGGAGGTGGAGGTGGAAGTTTGGTTGGACTCAGAATAGAGGCGCAGGAGCTCTTGATTGCAAATGAAAAGTGAGGAAACGGTTCTAATGAGTACTTATACCCTAGAGAGAAGAGCTGCGCAAGCTTTCCCGCCCATAAGTGCCAGACGCATCTCCACCGTTAGATTGTCATCTGCCCGTTGAACGTGGGGAACATAAAGCCGCCCGAATTTAATGCAAGGCACGTTACGCACATCGAAACGCCAGTAACGCACCTTGGGCAGTTGAAAAGGCGCCAATGCTGACGTGGGATAAGACTTGATTAGACGCGAAGCAGGTCCGAGGATATCAAAATCCTCCTTTCCGCCCGAGGATGCGGACAGCATGATTTTGAGGGGCTATTGTGGGGCCAGAATAAGTCAGCAACCCCGGCCCACTCCAAACCAAGCCCAAGGCCCACACCGAGGACGCCTCCACGATCCGAGGCCCGAGGACGAAAGGTTCAGAGCCCAGGACCCAAGGAGCACTGCCGAGGACAGAAAGTGGGCATACAACACTCCCTTAAGGGGAGTCTCCCCAAGCATCCAAGGAGCAAACAGCAAGAACCAATCACCGGACATTGAAGCATGGAGGAGGGGCAAGTCCCAGGTGAACTGTCACCTCCACATTAAATGCCCTCAACTAACGCTCTGGCCGCATTAATGAGGATAGGACCTCTGAACAGTGCCGTTTTGGGCGCTGCAACCCACTGGAGGTATGGGAATGCGGCTGATGGGACAGGCACTCAAGTGGAAACCGGATTGATCAACAAATGTAGGGCTAGGATCAACTGAGTGAGGAGTATATAATGTAAAAATCCCTCTTGTGAAGGGGACGGACGAAAAACCAGAGAAAAAGGAATACTGTAGCAAAGTATTTTCTCTCAACTCTTGTAACCTTCCTGAAAAGAGATAATAAGAATTTCCAGCTCCATAAGGCACGTCCGAGGAGCCTCATTGTGTGTTCAAACCCACGTTTTAGTCATTAGCACTCACGTACAACCATGCATGGCCGTTGCCTTCTTTACTAAAGCCTAGCTCTTGAGCCCATACTCTACAAATTTATTGGAGGGTTAGCTGGGCTTGGGTCCACTCTCTCAATCCTTAGAGAGCGCTCGAATCCACCCCCTACAATTGTAATTCAAAAAAAAAAAAAACTACCAACGAAACTTTTTTTCTAAAAATTATCACATACTCTCTATTTAAATATATCTCACACACATTTGATACATTTTTTTCCTAATCATTATTATTATTATCCAATAGTTATGACTTGAAAGTTGAAACATTCAAGAAGTGTCAATTAATTGAGCTACAAGTTTGTTGGCAAAATTGACCCAGTACTCAAATCTCCCAATCATGGCTAGCACAAAATTGCCACCTATAGCCTCAAAATCATCCCCAAAAAAAGCCATAATCATCGTCAGTGATTTAAGATTGTTGTCATTGTCAATTGTAATTAAAAGAAAAAAAGAAAAAGAAAAAGAAAAAGAAATTGAAATTGAGAAATCCCAAAATCTAATCAACATATGATGATCCATATAGATACTATTATATAATAATGGATTAGAGACAATACCATTTTGGGCCGAAACATAACTTCTTAGTTTCTTTCTATTCAAAACAAAAAACCTTATCATTCTCAACCAAAAAAAAAAAAAAAAAATCTAGTATAATGATGAGGGACACGAATGGGTTGCAGTGATGTCTACTATGGCGACAATGGCGTTGTTTTGTGTCACCAAGGCGATCGTCACGTGTTCTACTGCAAGAACTGCGACAGCTTTGTCAGACCTAAGATTGATCATGTTAACTCGTCCCTCGCCTGTAGAAGGTGCAATAACTCCTTTGACCTCGAAGACAAACCAGCGACGCCAGTAATACCTAGTTATTTTTTACTTTTAGTATTTTCTATTGTGATTTTTGGTGTTTGTGATTTAATGCTGGTTATTTGTAAATTTTTTCATTTGAAGAAGAAATTGGTGTTTGTAACACATATCTTGTCATTCCTAAGCATTGATTTGATAATACTATTGCTAGGGGTCGGTTGCTTATGGCGGTGAATTTTGGAAGATGAGGATCGACATTAATAGTATGTATTTTTTTTAAAAATGATTTTTGATATTGTTATGGGTTTTTACTTGCGTTTGTGTGTGTGTTTGAAAATGTTGAAGGGTTTGGGAGGATAGGGCAATTTGAGGCAAGGGCAATTCTCCAGAGTAAGGATGCTTTGCTAGTTGGTATTAACGACCCTTTCATCAACATTATTTTTTGTATATTTCAAATAAACTCACTACAAGAAAAAAAATTTACAATGAAATTTTTCATTGCAATCAAATCTTCCAAAATAGGTTATTGCAACAAAAGGTTTTGTTGCAATACATTTCTATTGCAATATAGAATTTTTAATATTTTAAAAAACAAGATTATTGCAACGAAAATTGTTATTTTTGTATATTTCAAATAAAAAAAATCAGTTGCGCACTATTGCAATAAACTTTGTCGCAATACGTTATTGCAACAAAAATAATCATTGTGATAACTTATTGCAATTATTTGAATGGTATAGCATGTGATGATCCATATAGATACTATTATATAATAATGGATTAGAGACAATACCATTTTGGACCGAAAAATAATTTCTTAGTTTCTTTCTATTCAAAACAAAAAAACTTATCATTCTCAACCAAAAAAAATTTAGTATAATGATGAGGGATGCGAAGTGTCTGGGTTGCAATGATGTCTACTATGGTGACAATGGCGTTGTATTGTGTCACCAAGGCGATTGTCACGTGTTCTACTACAAGAACTGTGACAACTTTGTCAGACCTAAGATTGAACATGTTAACTCGTCCCTCGCCTGTAGAAGGTGCAATAACTCCTTTGACCTCAAAGACAAACCAATGATGCCGGTAATACCTAGTTATTTTTTACTTTTAGTATTCTCTGTTGTGATTTTTGGTGTTTGTGATTTAATGCTGGTCATTTGTAATTTTTTTCATTTGGAGACCTAGTTTTCATAGAGAAATTGGTGTTTGTAACACATATCTTGTCATCCTAAGCATTGATTTGATAATGCTATTGCTAAGGGTTGGTTGCTTATGGCGGTGATTTTTGGAAGATGAGGATCGACATTAATAGTATGTATTTAAAAAAAAAAATGATTTTTGATATTGTTATGAGTTTTTACTTGTGTTTGTGTGTGTGTTTGAAAATGTTGAAGGGTTTGGGAGTATAGGGCAATCTTTGGCAAGGGAAATTCTCCAGAGTAAGGATGCTTTGCTGGTTGGTATTAATGATTCTTTCATCAACATTATTTTTTGTATATTTCAAATAAAATTTTTCATTGCAAAAAATTCTTATTGCAATAAAATCTTTGCAACAAAAGGTTTTGTTGCAATACATTTCTATTGCAATATAGAATTTTTAATATTTTAAAAAACAAGGTTATTGCAATGAAAATTGTTATTTTTGTATATTTCAAATAAAAAAAATCAGTTGCATACTATTGCAATAAACTTTGTCGCAATACGTTATTGCAACAAAAATAATCATTGTGATTACTTATTGCAATTATTTGAATGGTATAGCAACAACAAATTTTGTTGCAATAACATATGACAATAAGTTATTGCAATGACTTGATTTATTGCAGTGATATGGCAACAATAGATTTCATTGCAATAAATTTAAAATTTAAAATATACTTTGTGATGGTGATTTTTGGAAGATCAGGATTGGGATTAATGGTATGTGTTTTTGTTGGAAAATGATTTTTGATAATGCTATGGATTTTGATTTGTGTTTTTATGTGTTTGTTTTTGAAAATGGTGAAGGATTTGGAGGGATAGGGCCGTCTCTAGCAAGGGCGATTCTCTGGAGTAAGGATGTTTTGCCGGTTGCTATTAATGACCCATTCATCAACATTAATCAAATGGTGACGGGCAAATCTTTAGGGAAGGATTTTTTTTTTATACCCTAATAACATTTTTTTTTTTTTTGTTGATGAAAATAACATTCTATTTAGTTATTTACTATCTATCTTGCCCCAACTAGTTTTTGCTAACTCCCTGCACTTTCTTTTAAGTTGTACTAGTTGATGTAACTTATTATTAGTTTTCTTCAATATTTCAATAAGTTTTACAAAAAATCTTGTAACTTAACTTATGGGCACCTCAATTTCCAATAAAAACATTCAGGATTCAGATCCCCTCTCCCAACTATCAATGTATAAAAAAGATATTTCAATAAATTTCATAGTAAAAAATTGTAATCATTAGTTATTTTATATATAGACAAAATAGAAATACACTAAGGGTAGTATATATATGTGTGTGTGTGTGTGGGTGTGTTTACAAATTGAAAATTGCATGATATAGTAGTTAATATAGATAGGCATGTTTCATGCCTACTAAAAAATGCATATATCCTTCATTTTTTTTTTTTTTTTTTTTTACATTCTTGATTGTGTTTTACTATAAAAAAAAAAATTTCCCCTTATTTTTTGGACATGGTTTCAATTGTTGCAAAAACAACTAAATTTGAGTAAAAATGATATATTTCAAATCAATTGTTTCTCACATAAAAAAACCAATTGTTTCTCATATAAATCTTAGAAAAATGATATTAAAATTTCATTATACTTAAAATAATTAATATAACAAAATAAACATATTTATTATATTAGTAATCTTTCTAATTACATAGAATACATACTACAATGTTAGTTCCACACACACATATACGTGCGCACGCACACGCACACACAAAGTAGTTTAGAAATTTAAAGGATTAAGATTAATTTTGGTGAATTCACAAATATTAAATTTTTTTATAGCTTTTGTGACAATTGTTGTCAAAGCGACTAAACATGACTAAGAATATCTTATTCTAAATTTATTATTGTTATTCCAACTAAAAATTATTTTCTATATAGAGTTTATAAAAATAATCGTATAAATTCATTTAATATAAATTGTAAGGGCAGGTTTTGGATTCTAAGCCCAAAAGGTAAATGGATTAAGGCCCAAAGAGCCCAATACAATGAATTTGTAGAGAGTGGGCTAAAAACTAGGCTTCAATGAATTGGACAACGTTCACAATGGACTAAAGATGGTAAGAAAGCAAGGAAAAGACAAAGGAAAACAAGTTTTTGCAAAGAAATTCTTCCTCGGCAAAGTCCGAGAAGAGTAGTTCTTGAATATATTGCTCTTTTTGACTTGATTACAATTTCAGTTCTTTGTATTACAGTGTTTTTCAGATTTTTAGATGAACTCCCCCCATCTCTGGGGGATCTCTCACATTATATAGCCTCTTTTGGCTGATCCTGGCCCTCTATTTGTTGATTATGCAAGTACTCGAGTGTTTGTCCTATCAAACGCCCTTTCAAGTATTTTCTGAGTTGCAGCAACCAAGACAGCACTGTTCAAGGGTCTTCTCAACATAAATGCGGCTAGGGTGTTTGGTGAGGTGCATTAAATGTGGTGGCAACTACCATTCCTTCAATCACGTCAGGGTTAACCCCCTCTCTGAAACTCTTCCTCTACAGTGTGGCCCCCTCTGGTAATGTGCCATTGACGTGGCCATGGCCCGCCTCTCCGGCCTTACCATCCAAGTGTATGGACTCCTCGGAATTGTATTGATCTCCTCGGCCTTGGGTATGACACATGGCATGATTACCTTATTAAATTTATGTACCCCACATAAATAATTAACGCACAACAATAGATAATTAATAGATGTATTTACTCTATTGGGTAATTCAATGAACTAATACTTTAATATAAATGCAAACTTTTTTTTTTGAGAAGTATAAATGCAAACTTTATTGAAGTAGAAAACTAAATAAAGAGAAGTTCAAGGAATGCGCCACATGGCACAACCTCATACTCTCCAACATGAAGTTTCTACTTTTATATATATTGCTATTGATTTGCTTTACTTTTGAGTTTGCATTCTAAATTGATATGCTCGTTTGTTTTGTTGCAGCTCACGCATTTTGGACTTGCTGAGGTACATGCAACACGTAGCTCTATAATTTTGAAGAAATTGTTGATATTCTAAGTGTATGGGTTGCTACTACCATATTATGTGTGTTCCTTGTTCACTGCCTTTTAACTCATTAAAGATATTGCATAGTGGACATGTTTCAATACAAAATTGGAAAGGTGATTGTTTACTCGGTATATAGATTTGAAAGCTTTTCTACTTTAAAGCTTGACTAATAAACCTTCACTTTGATGCTTTTAAAAATATTAATCTCTTTAAAAGAACTTTGTTTTACATGTATATGAGGGTGCTCATAGTGGATAGTTTGTTTGTGATGCTTCCAAGTTCCAATACCATCTTAGATAGTAATTCTTATTGTTTCTATCCCAGATTTTCAAATCATAAGTTCTGTGAAGTATATCATATCCGAAATTGCAATGTCAACTAGATGGGTTATTCCAGGTTGCTAATCAACTTGCCTATTAAACTTGATCTTTTGATGTACTACTGAATTCATATGATGATTTTTCAGATCTCTTGGCTTCTTTCTCCAGGATAATACTATTAACTTGAGGGTATATTAATTATTTATATTTGTATACTTGGTGGCCAAAAGTTTTAAATGACAACATATGAGTTCCTGCCAAGCCCAAAACAGCCCCATTTTTTTTATTATAAATTATTCCTTTACATATCTGATTTGATTAGGAAAGAACCCAAAGCCCAAAATTTCAAAATTTCTCATCCTCTCTTTAAGATACCTGCTGCCTAAGAATGATCCCCTTTAATGCATATTGCTTATGGGCGCAATATGATTATACTAGATGGCAAGGTAATAACCACAAGAACTACGATGAGGCATGGTGAAAATGTTGCTTCTCTTATCAGCCATGAGAAAGGGGAGTGGAGAACTACGCTAATCAAGCACATCTTCCTCCCTCATGAAGCCGAGGATATACTGAGTATCCCCCTCAGCCCCTTGAACCTGGCAGACTCGTTAGTATGGGCTAAGACACCAAATGGATGTTTCACAGTAAAGAGTGCATATTGGACAGCGGTGAAATGCCTTGCTGAAGCAAAAAGAGGTGAGGAAGAGCCTGAGGGGTCGGACAAATCCAGGATGTCAACAATCTGGAGGACCATATGGGGCCTCCAATGCCCAAACAAAATAAAGCATTTCTTCTGGAGAGCAAGTAGAGATATACTCCCCACTAAGAAGTGCTTGGTGCATAGGAAGATTATGAAGGAAGATTGTTGTGATTTTTGCGGAGAAAGTGAAACCTCTGGCCATTGTCTTTGGAGTTGCATAATAGCGAAAGAAACATGGAAGGGGTTGGGTTTTAACATTGATCACTCTGTTCCTCCTCCCATGAAGTTCCTTGATGTGTTTTGGCTTTTATTGGAATCACCGGTTGACAAAGATTGGGAGTTTTTTGCTATTGTGGCCTGGTGCTTATGGAATAATAGGAATACAGTTAGGCATGGGGGAGCTAGTAAAAAAGGGAAAACCATCGCGGAAGATGCAAGGAGGTATCGGGAGGAAGTCCGGGCTGCTGTGCAGCCCAAACGCCAGTTGCCTAGGCCTATGATTATCCACAAACATTGGTCCCCTCCTCCACAAGACTGGTATAAGGTGAATGTGGATGCTGCTGTGTTTAAGGAACAAGGTGCTTGTGGAATCGGTGTGGTTATCAGGAATAATAAGGGGCAGATAATGGGAGCAATGAGCAAAAAAGTGGAGTTTCCTTGGAGGGCATTAGAAGCAGAAGCCAAAGCTGCTGAAGCTGGCATTCTCCTTGCGTGGGACCTGGGTTTGAAGAATATCATAGTAGAAGGAGACGCACAAATGGTGATACAAGCTTTAAAGGGAGTAAGTGCACCTGCCACCCCAATTCTAAAGATAACTGAAGGCTCCAGGAGATACTTGCAGATGTTTTGCTCTTGGAAGGCTGTCCACACGAACAGAATGCACAGCTCATCTACTCGCTAGAGATGCCAGGAATATAAAAGAATGTGTAATCTGGGTTGAGGAATCCCCACCCTGTATTGAGAATCAAATCATGAATGATGTAATTGCATTGGACGGTAGTCCTTATTAATGAAATTTCTGGTACAAGTTGACTATCAAAAAAAAAAAAGAAATGGGGAAATTCTTAGGTAAATGTTTTGATGAAGAAGCCCATAACTTTGCTCAGTTGGCTAGCTGTTGTCATTTTGTTGGGTCTAGTCCAATCTCCTCTTTGCCGATATGGACTGGTAAGGCAGATGGGCTTGCCCCCAACACCCTAAAAGTTTATTGGCTCCATATCGATATCATAAAAACTAAAATGCTAAAATGCAAATTACAGCATTTAAATTTGAGGGAAATTTATTTTAGTTTTTTAATTTTATTTTTGTTTATATATTATATATATTTTGTTGAGGGAATACTTTCGTTCAATTAAGCTTCAAATCTATCTAATTCAAGTCTTTCGTCCAATTTCGTTAAAAATTGCCCTTAAAAAATAATATTTTTCTCACATAAAAAAATTTATAAAATTAATTAAAAAAATTAAAGATTTTTTATGTGAGATTTTTTTTTCTTAATTTTTTTTTCATTAGTTAATTTCATACTTAACAACAATTTTTTTGATAGAATTGGACGAAAAACATAAATTGAATAAATTTGAAATTTTGATAATTCAATTAAATTAATTTCAGTTAAACTTAGAGGGTGCAATTTGCATTTTAGCCAAACCAAAACCAAAACCAAAAACAACAACAAATATATAGTCAAGCCCTAAGAATATATGTTCCATCAAATAATAAAAGTTCTTTTTACTCCATGTAAATATCATGCTAAAGACATGGGCCTATATATATGTGTGTGTGTGTATGTATGTATTTGTGTGTACTCCATGTAAATATCATGCTAAAGACATAGGCCTATATTTGTGTGTACATTTTTTTTCCTTTTCCACTTTTATTGAGGAAATAACTATAAGTGACTCAACACATAAGTTGGTCTAGAATTAGAAGAGGCATGTATTTGCAGCGGTTACCGCATAGCAGACCAAGGAACTGTAGCGCCTGGATTTAGTAAAAACACACGGCACAAAAGAAATATAGGTTGGCAGCAACAAATTCTGCCCTTCAATCTTTCATTTATTAATTTCCTGTTCTTTGTGTATGTATGTATGTTTTTTATGAAATTATAAATTATCGATATATTTAGATCATAATTTTTGAATTTTTGTCCTAGCAGATTGTAGAGCATGCATAACTTGACACCAATATCCAAAGTAAACTTAGCCATATCATATTTTTCCATTATGCCCATAGGACACAAATGATATAACCTTTTTCGCAATTTAATTTGTCTTTCCCTTCATAGAAGGCATCTTCTTGGGTAAGTCAGATTCACTTTCGAGGTCAATGAGGCAGAACTCGTTCCCAAGGCTTTAAAAGGGACATTTCGAAGGTTCCATGGTCTTGATAGTGAGTTTTCCTTGTTGGCCATTTTCCTGAAAATAGTATAGATTCCTCCTCGAGATGGATGAACTCAGAAGTTAGAAAGTTTTCAAGCACCTTTCCTCTTATCCCATGCTTTCTCTGGCCGAGGTTCCTTAAACTCTTCACGTTGAATTTTGAACTTCAAAAACCTATCAGGATATCATTTGTCCCTTTCATCTTTTCCTTCTCTCCAAGGAACTCAATTCTGATGGGCTTCCCAAATTCCTTCCCCTTTTCCTTATGGGCTTTCTCTGAGGACCCCTTGGATCCCCTTTCTTGGGTCATCTGCTCCTTATACAAGGCATCCTCATTATTTTTTATTCTTCTAGTGTTGGGCCCTTCTCTTCACTCCATCTCTTCTTGAGTTAACTTTTTCTTTGTAAGAGCCCTTGTTGGGCGGTGGGCCCTTTGGTTCCTTCAAGGCCTACGGTCTCAATTCCATGGACTGGGCTTTTCCTTATTGTAAACTTTTGGACCTTAACAATGGTGCAATGTAGCAATGAGTTTTGATGTTGCTAATAAGAATTGAGCTTTAATAAATTTTTTGTCATAAGCTTGAACTATGAGTTTTGATTATGAGATTTGAATTCCATTGATAAAATATCTTTGCCATGGATTTGAATTATGACTTTTGAAATACGGCCAAGTTGGCATAGGTAGTCTTGGGCTTTAAAAAGAATAGGATGTGCGCATTGAGCTCATATGACCGATTTTGGGCTTACTAAATAATGATAATGGAATTAAATAAGATATGAGTTTTTGAGTTTCTTGTGATAGTTTATATTGTGGCCCAATTTAGATAATGAGTTAAAAAAATATTTGTGGCCCAATCTTATGATGAGATGGGAAAATATTTGTGGAGGCCCAAAATATTTTATGAGTGATATTTGAGTATTTTTTGGTAGATGAATATATATGATTGAATAGGATTGAGGCACGTGGCATATATGGAAAAAAAAAAAATTTTACCTCAACATAAGTTAAAGTTGTGATATCAAAGTCTTAGCGTTAGAAAAACTCTTCCCCCAAATGGGACACACTGGCTGGGATTGGGAGTTAAAAAAGTAACTTCTAATTTCAATCCTTAAAAAATAAAATTAAAACATTAAAAAGAGGTAAAGAATTTAAAAACTATTGTGAAAGGAATCACTCACGAAAGCACAAACACAATTTGACGGTACGGTATACTTCAGTCTTCAGCCTTTAGGTTACTCCTCTAAGTCCACTACCAAACTTATTACTTATTTTAATCATCCGCTACAAAAATAACGGTAATAACCATTCACTTTCACTTTCTCCCTTTCCCTTTTCATTTTCCTTTTCTTTCGAAACTAATATTAATTTTATGAGCAGTATTAGGTACATATAAAATGATATAATTTTGTGCCATAATTTACTGTATAGTGAGTTATAAGTAGTATAAGTGCGTTTCATACAGACCCACATCATACTTCTACCGCTTGAAACCTGCCGCATAACAAGTAATGATATAATTGTTAACTCATTTTAGATGTCCTTTGCATTACTTTTAATTTATTAGTAGGTTATAAAAAAAAAAAAAATTATTAGTACTACTACTAAATACTAATAAGTAGTAATAACTACGCCTTCTTAAAGCTAAGCTTAAACCCCTAATATTCCTGTACTTTCCTGTTCCTCCTATATATCTCTAATCTCTAGTTTCTCTAGTAGAGCTTAAAAGAAAGTAAGAAAGAAGAAGAAAGCGGAAGTGAAATGGGAGCTTATTGCAACGACGGACTCAGTCTCTCTCCCATCTACAGTTTCGCTTCCTCACAAGATCTCAGGCTCTCCAAACACGTCCACGACAATGTCCACGGCAACATTTACATCGACCCAGTATGTATATTTATTTATTTATTTATTTCCATTCTCTCTCTCTCTCTCTCTAGAAAAATTTGTGCTCTGTGATTTGTCTTTTAAGTAGAGAATTTTTTTATTATTAATTTTCTCATTATTCGTTGATTACTCTTTCAGTTTTTGTGAAATTGTGGTTACTATCGATTTTCTTTAAAATTTAGGTTTCAGTTTTAGATTTAGTCCTAAAAATTAAATTAAACTAGAACCTTCGGTAACTAACTTTGACCTTATGACAATATGTCACGTGGCTTTGTAGAAATTTTACCACGTGGCTTTGTCAATTACTTTGTATGTATAACAAAGTATTAGTATAAAGTTTGAGGTTGTTTTATTTTTTATTTATTTTTTCATTTTTTTAAGGAAAGAGTTCAATACTTAGTACAAGATGTATAAGCTGTATTTGGACACGTGTTACATTTTTTTTTTCTCTAAGACAAGTTTAAAAATTTTGATTACCGTTATAGAAGTTTCACTTCATGGGATTAGATTGACTTACCCTTTTATCTATTGGGTGCAGCTTTGTTTGAAGTTCATTGATACCGAAGAGTTTCAAAGGCAAGTAAATTTCTACAATGCCATCAGGGATATTGGTTGTGCTTTAACCAAAAAATGTTTTGGAAAATTATCTTTGCTTTTGTCATTGCTTGCTTTTTTTTTATTAGTTGGCAATAGTTATTTTGTTTGTTATTAATGATTTTGATTGATTTTGATATTGCAGGCTTCGCGAGCTGAAACAGCTTGGTGAGTATTCTGACCTTTGGACAATTGCATTTGCACCCATCAATTAATTTTGAGTTGGGCTATCAAAGTTTGACATAAGCAGTTATTTGTAGCAGTTTTAGGAGCTATCAAGTACTTGTAGTAGAATGTAACACCCTGCTGTGAAATTCTTTTATCTGATTTGATGGCAGAAACAATTGTTATTGCTTGAAAAAGCAGCAATTCCATCCAACAGTGAGACTCTTGTACGTACATATGTACGTATATTTGTGGGTGTGTGTATATGACTATAAGTTTATGACAGTTGAGTGGTTGTATTTAGTCTTTACACATATTTACATTTAAATCGACACTGCAATGCCATTGTACGTACATATGTACGTATATTTGTGGGTGTGTGTATATGACTATAAGTTTATGACAGTTGAGTGGTTGTCTTTAGTCTTTACACATATTTACATTTAAATCGACACTGCAATGCCATTGATATTGATATTGTAACTAAAATATACTCAAAGCATCAATATTGATACATGATCATTTGTTGATCTTCAAGAACAGCTCAAAAACTTGCTTACATATAAAATATTTTATGTGTTTCAGGTATGGCACACTTGGTTTATCCAGGTGCTGTGCATTCCAGGTTTGAACATTCTCTTGGGGTGTATTGGCTTGCTGGTGAAGCTGTTCAAAAGCTTAAAAATTATCAAGTACAATTTTTTTTTTTATTGTAACTCATATTTGTTAACACGCAATTTGGAAGAAGTTGTGGATAGTATGTATGTTTGCTTGTCATTATTGCAGGGTTTGGAGCTTGATATTGATCAATTTGATATTCAAACAGTGAAACTTGCAGGTAACGAATTATGTTTCTCACGTGTTGCTTATATTTTATGCCAACTTTTGTTTACATTCATACATTTTGTAGGGCTTCTGCATGATGTTGGTCACGGGCCTTTCAGTCACTTGTTTGAACGCGAGTTTCTTCCCCGCGTTCTTGATGGTCATTGGTATGTTAATTAGAATGCATTTATTTCAACTTTACGTTTCTATCTTTCTGGGGGAAATGTATTCTTTCAGTATCTGATTCCTAATAATTTCGTTTCCCATCAGAAGATAAAAAGGTTTAAACTTTAATTTTCTAGGTCTCATGAGCAAATGTCAGTGAAGTTGGTTGACGATATTGTTGATAAGCACTATATTGAAATTGATCCAGAAATGATCAGAAAAGTCAAGGTAAGCTGATTTTCTGTGTTTTTATTGAGTATCTTAGCATCCTTTTGTTTAATTCTTCCAATACTATTATGGTATTGGATAGAATTGAAGAGACTAATGAAGTTATTGATTCTCACCAAATAACTGGCGCATGATCACTTGGCACTTTAATGACTTATTTTGTAAAAATTCAGGATGACATGGCTCCTTAACTATAAACTAACTTGTATGTTGTTGCATCTAGAAAATATAATTAGTGGTGTAACTGTTCTTTTGTTTGGAGATTCTCTGTGTAGTACTAGTCTACATTACATTACATGGAAAATTAAATTTCAAACCATGTGTTGCTGGATGGCTTGAGAAGGTTGTCTGATCACCAATCTCCAACCCCCTTCCTTCCAAAAAAAAAAAAGAAAAAAAAAGGAGGGGCTGGGGAGATCCTCTCTTCACTATGGTACAGTTTCTCGGATGATTAAATAACAAATTTAGTATTTCTGTTTTCAAGGTTTTTATTAATTTTCCTGTGCAGGAGATGATACTGGCAAGCTCTGAATTTGTACGGCCAATAGTAAGATCTTTTTCTAGATAACTTTGTGTTTGTTCAGATAGTTTTCATTCTATTTTGTGTCATTTCAAATTTATTGTCTATTTCCAGTCTCTAATTTGTATGTAACATGTAGGGCTCAGGGGAGAAGCATTTCTTGTATGATATTGTTGCAAATGGCCGAAATGGAATTGATGTGGACAAGTAAGATATGGTTATTTTTCTGTTGGAAATTTATTATATTTTCAATTTTTCATCCAAGCTTCATTTTTTTTTTTTTTTTTTTTTATATATATTTTTGCTTCATACTATTACTACTAAAGTTTAACCTTTCAATAAATTAAAAATTCACAGGTTTGACTATATTGCCCGTGATTGCCGAGCTTGTGGTCTTGGGTGCAACTTTCAGTTTCAGAGGTTTTATTGAACTTTTAACTAACTTTATTTGTTGGTGGGGCTTTGATTTAGATATATAATTGAAAGTTTTCTCTGGCATCGTGCTTTGTTTTCCATTTTCAGGTTAATGGAGTCAATGCGGGTATTGGGTGATGAGATCTGTTATCGTGCTAAGGACTGTTAGTATTTTCAATCAAATTCATCTATTTCACATTTAATTTTTAAATCTCCTGCTTATGAATTGGTATTTTTGCTAGATCTGACCATCCACAAGTTATTTGCCACTCGGGCAGATCTGTATCGAACAGTTTATACACATCCAAAAGTAAAGGTAAAATGGATAAAATTATTCTTCAATCAAATAATATTTTCATCTGTATGGAGAGGCACATAACTCTCCTTTCCTTATTTTCATATCCCCACATCCCCAAAAGAATTACTATTAAAATTTGAATTCCTCTTATTTAATATGGGAATCTTCTTTTTACAGGCAATAGAGCTTATGGTGGTTGATGCACTTTTAAGAGCAAATGATTATCTAAATATTTCATCTTTCATTCAAGATCCTTCTAAGTACTGGAAGGTTTCAAGAGCTGCTTACTTGAACTTTGGTGTAATGATAATCTTGTGTTTATATCATGAACTTCTTTGTTATCTTTCTTCCTTTGTAATGCAGCTAGATGACACGATAATGAAGACTATCGAGACCGCTTCAAATCCAGAACTGAAGGAATCTAGGGACTTAATCATGCGCATTCGTAGGAGGAATTTATACCAGGTAGTCAAGCTAGCTAATAACTCCTTTCATACTCTAATGTAAAATGTAAGTAATAATGGCAATAAGCAGATCTCTTGTATTTTCAAAATGTTCATATTTTCATAATGTCGATGAACCTGTTATTTTGCACTTGTAGGGACTTGAACCTGTGCATAAAAATGTTGATGTTTATAATGTTTTTTCTTTTCTCTGTGGCAGTTTTGTAATGAGTATGCTGTACCAAAGGACAAACTAGAAAATTTCAAAGATGTCACTCCTCAAGATATTGTTTGTTCCCAGGTCAGGTCCTTATTCAACCTAGCTATATACACTGGCTTGTGTTGTGTTATTTGAAAGCGGGTAAAGCTGAGTCTCTAATATTGAGTGTAATTCAATCTGATATCATAGAAAAATGGTGGAGTGATACTAAAAGAGGAGGATGTTTCTGTTAGCAATGTCAGGATTGATTTGACTCGGGGAAGGCAAAATCCTCTAGAAAGGTACTTGAAGAAGTATGAAGCATTTATGATGAATTTAATTGGACTTTTCTTCTTTATAATTTATTTATGTATTTTTGACATATACCTTTCCCCTCTTTTTGGTGCATGTATCATCTTCCAGAATCAACTTTTTTAAGGTACGCAAATTTATTTTACTTACCTGAACCTTATTAGATTCTAGTTTTGTTTAAGCATATTGTCCTCAGCTTTTAATATCTTTGATTTAAGATTTGAAATTATTGTTTTCTTACTTTACTTCAGCATTACTAAGACAGGGTAAATGCATGTTTATAGTATTGCAAAATGCTGTTCAGCCAATTGATAACTGGCTTGCCAGTAATCTAAAGAGGGAACCTTGAAAATTGACAGTTTTCCTCCATAACAATTGATACAAGAGGCAGAAACATTGACCTAACTTGAGGGGGCGCTGCGCCCGCCGGGGGGGGGGGGGGTTTGGTGGAGGTTAAATTTTCAATGCTAAATATTAGTTCACGCACCATTCAGTTCCTTTTGGTTTAAGAAACATTGAGAGCACTTTACTGCCTCAATTTATTTTTGGGGTCCTTATTCATGCTTCTGTTGGGTGAGAGTTTTGTAATGTTGTATGTTTGTATGATACAAACATTGAGAGAACGTATTACCTGCTACTTGCAGCAGTTAATTTAAGTTTTGTAGGGGATAATAATGATAAGATTAAAACCCCATTGTACGTGAGATATTCTAAAGAAAATCATGTTGGGAAAATATTGATTAGAGGGGATGTTATCAAATTGAAAAGAAGAGGAAATGAAAGGAAAGCAGTTGTATCAAGTTTGAAAGATTTCTGTTAGGATTTCTTTGTGGCATCATTTCTAACAGTTCAGGTTTTATTCAGGATTATGAGAGTGAGGATAAATTCTCGATACCTGATGATCGCATTAGTCACTTGCTGCCTACATCATATCAAGATATGATAGTGAGGGTGTACTCTAAAAAGCCTGAACTGGTCTGTAAGCTAAAATGCTAACACATTTTTTTTATTAAAATTTCTTCCATTCTGGTTGCAGTAATGTTCTCTCCTTTTCCTGATTTTACATTATAGGTGGCAGCAATCTCCGAGGCTTTTGAAAATTTTCAGTTACGTACATATGGGATTAAAGCACAAGTGCATGCAACACCAGAGAAGAAGAAACGCCGTCTATAAGGTCACTGACGGTGGCTACCTCTATATATTTCCCATATGAAACAAAAAAGGTTAAATAATTGTCGTCTTTTTGTCTAATCTTCTTGTCAAGCTATTTGCCAGACCACAAATTTCTATATAGTTAAAGCATCACACAACACAGGTTTTATTTAATTAGTGAGTTTCACCCTGTTTTAGTCATTGTGGTTTTATGAAAGATACATTCAAATTGCATAAAATAGATTTGTAAGTAGTCTATTGTTGATGGCCTATTTTTAAATGGGATAATCCATCAGTTTTGTATAATTAACTATCAATGAAACAGCAAGCTTCTATTTCCTTTGTTCTTGTACTTCCAATGGTAAGATATATTGATTCAAAGTTTGACATATAGGTATGTTCTTTTGGTGTGTGGCCATAAGAATCGTCATCCTTGAGAATTAATACCACCAGCAAATAAATGGATTACCATTTTCCTTTTCTCAAAACTATGCCATTTGGGGTCATCAGAAACACTTTGGTGCTTTGTTTTTCCTATTTAGGGTGTGGATGTGGGTTTACTTTTTGTATGTGGTGAGAATTGAGATAAATCTGGAATCTTGGGAAGGAGACTAGAAACTTGACAGTAACATATTAGTCAAAGCACAATGCTTTAGGTTTCTTAATTAAATTTAAACAACATATAGTACAATAGTATGTTTGAAATTATTAAAAAACAAACACGTGTTTAAATTTAATTACAAAACTTTATATAAATGCACCTAAGGTTGTCCCTGTCAGAGTCTCTAGTATCTCTATCATGCCCACCTTTAGAAAACCAATGGAACTCTGGTCCCGTGACCCTTAAGTCGAGTCCCTGTGGCTGTGTGTGACCTCTTGTCATGCCAGATTAAGTCAAAAAGTACGGGCTTCACGGGCATGTATGTATTATATAGGGCTGCAGTAAATACTAAAAAGCTTAATTATGAGAGAAAAGTAGTGATACACAGCTGAAAATCGTGTTTTCACAGAGAGTGTGTATGGAAGTGTACAACTCAGCGTGTAAAATCGTAATTAGAAATCTTATTCCTACTCACAAAGGTGTTTCTCCCACTTGTACAGGTTTTCTTGGTCTGTATTCAGGCTCGTATTTTGGGTTTGGGCTACTAAACGGTAAGAATAGTTGTGTAAATCTAAAACATCTAAACCATTGAATTTAGATCTTGACCGCTTCTCTAGGTGAAAATCCTCTAGGCTGAGATGGAAATTCTAAAGAATAATTAAATGTAGGTTCAGTTAAAAGCAAGATAGGCATCTGTCGGCAAAGTGAAAAGTAAGTGTATGATGCAATTATTAATTATTTTAATTTAACCTTATATAAATTTTTAAAAATGGTTGAATATCTCTCTTCTCTTTTTATTAATTAAATTCATATCGAAAGCCACCATTCACAATAAGTACATATAAAACATTATTTTCCTAAAGTATCCAATAATATTCCATTCTTGTTGTCAAATAAAATTTTAAGTATTTTTAAAGGGAATTTTAAAGTATTTTATTTTTTATTTTTTATTTATATTATTATTTTTTAATTTTGAACCTAAGGAGGGTGTTCGGACGACATGCTTCATGCAAAATGACGAAATTAGAAAGTAAGAGGAAATTGAACTTTGATATTTTGTTTTAGGACCAAAACGGTTGTTTCTACGTACTACGTGCATATGCAAGTGAATGTCAATGCTGTCCAGAATTGTTCTTTGAATAATGTCAGAAACTTAGGTTTAGTTGTTTACCATATCAGTTTTATACAGGCTCCTCATTTATGTTATTTTTATAACAAAACTTAGGTATAATTGTTTTTTTTTTTTTTTGAGAGATAATTACAACATGCTGCTAACTCCGCAGCTTGAACCCCTTCCCCTCCCAAGACCCCCAAGTACTTTGTGTATGAGGAGGTGTCAATTCAGCTACAAGGCCTTTGGCAGGTATAATTGTTATACATTAGGTTCTTCAATTTGTTCTAAATATATATATAATAAGGTTCTTTACTTAAATTCAAACACATTGTTGCATTGACCAATAGAAAACAATCTCTATTATCTTTTCCAAGGACAATAAAATCTAATACAGATTTAAGTTTGAATAAGATAATTAATTTAGAAATCTAATGTGCTGCACCCAAGAAAATATGTCTAAATTTTACCCTTATCATATTGATATTATATGTTAATCACAATTTGTCAAGTTATGAAAAAACTTGTGTCAATGGACTTATTGTTCTTATCTTTGCCAAGAGTTCAAAAATTTTACTCAAGCATGAGACTAATAGAAAGTAATCCTGGAAAATGAAAGTGATGCCCATTTTTTAATGGAAATTTTTGGAGGAGTTGGTATTTGGTGTCATCAGTATATGAGAGAGGAGTTGGTATTTGGTGTCATCAGTATATGAGAGTTACTCATATGCAATGGTTATCTGTTACCCATTTCCGTAGGAACCACACTCATGTGAGTACTATTATACATAAAATTGCAACAATAACTTTTTTTTTTGGTTGGGTTGGGGGGTGGGAAGAGAAGGGGGGCGGGGGTGTTGGTTTTAATTCTATGGTACAACCTTTTTTTTTTTTTTTCAAAGAATTTAAGAGAGTTGGAACTTTGACCCCCACAAAGACTTTTATAATTATTATGGATGTATTATAGGAAACCCAAATTGATTCAATGTGTATTCCTAAATCCCATTTTTCAATGATTAAACATTTCATTTTACCATTAGTCAACATTAATTTACAATTTTACATATTTTGAAGCAACAAAAGATTTTTTTAACAAGTAGTACTAGTTTTGTTAGTTAGTTTAGTCAACATTTATATGTTTGGATGCAAAACAAAAAGATATTAGTTTTGTTAGTTGGTGAGCCAAGGATCAAAAAAATTAATGACACGAAGATCATGGAGGAGTTGACCTTGGATTTATGCAAAAAGATCCGAGATCAAGTCCTCCATCAACAAGCCTATTTCTACATCGTAAAAGGCAGTCAGTGTTGCTTGGCCGAGTTCAAGACCATGCCAATTCCAACCGTCCCAAATTTGTTTACACTGTTTTTCTTGCTATTTACCAAACTTCCATCTTTTCCTTTTTTTATTATTTCATTAGTGATTTCTTTTTCATAAGTTGTTGGATGTAGTGAAATTTAGAACTTATTCAATTTTTTTGAGGGATTATTATTTGTAGAGTTTAAGGATGATATTTATTTTTCAATAATGTTAATATGTTTAACATATATATATATATATATTTTTTTTAAATATATAAGATGTGAAAACTCACATAAACATTGCTAAACATTTTTAGATATTTTTTAATAAATAATATCCGCTATATAAAATTGTTGATTAAATTAATTAGTTGGACTAGAAAATAGGGATCGATTTCTTTATAATTCTTTGTCTGTTCCGATTTAAAAAATCATACAAATACCAAGTCAGTAAATGCATGTCACTTTAGTACTAATGGAAGTTAAAAGTATTTTTTTTAAATTAAGTGGGGTTCATTAACAATCATTTGGAGCATAAGAAAGTGGCAAAAGTTCTTGTTTGATTACTTATTTGAAGTACCTGTACCTCTAATACAACCTTCCCCATATCGACCAGTTTTGTTTAAAAGAGAGATTCAAAGCCACATGCCATTTTTGTACTCACAAAAGTTATTTTTTATTCTTTTTTTTAGAGGGTTTCAACTTATTGTGTCTGCTTTTTAATATAATTCTTTATCATCAGACCACAGACCAAGACATCAATTAATTTTTAGTGTAGGCGGGGATTAAATCTCAGATTTCTTATTCAACAATCAGCAATTTTACCAATTAAGCTAACTAAAACGCACTACTCACAAAAGTTATGATTGTTTTCTTTATTAAGTGGAAGTAACACTACTCATTTTTAAAATCACTAAAATGGCTATAAAGTTCTTATTTGCATTGCTTAGCTCGTTTTAAAGCATCTCTCTAAAATCCAACCTTCCCCATATGAACCATCTCTTTTCCTTTTATTATAGAGATCTCCTTTTGTGCCTGTCTGTATGTCTCTGTATTATGGTATGCAACTAATGCAATCATGTAACTGAAACTCCCCTAGTATGGAAAAAGTGAAGAATCCTAGACCCCTCACAATTTCTCTTTCTTTCCAGCCAGGCAGTGCCCAGAAATTCATATTATTTAATCCCCAAATCTTGGCCTTCCCTTGCAATATGTGAGGTATTCTATTCATGTGTGATTCCACCCTTTTTAGCCTTTTTGCATAAGAGGAATTAAATAAAATTTAGATGCCATGAAAAGATTAACCTATTGACCCAATCATGGTGCTGCAGTTGCTGTCCATATGCCATGTAGTCATGATATATTTTTTGATTGGATCTTTGACATTAATTTAATTTCAAAGTAATGGTAAACATTTATTTTTATTGTACCAATAGCTTGCTTCTTCTTCTTTTTTCCTCTTTTTATAATATGAGTCTATTCTTTGTCTTTTTAAATATAACTATTCAGTAATCAATGCAATGCAGTAAATATCGATTCTACCATTTAAATAAAATATGATAGGTAAATATTCTAATAAAGGCTCTATATATCGAATAAAATATAAAAAAATATATTTGAACAATGACGTATAAAATTATGAGGGAGGATTTTGTTTTCTTTGATGTCACCCCCTTGGATGAACTTGATAGATTACTTGTATTTGATAGAAATGGTATGTACTGTTATAAGCAGGTAGCCAATACTTTGGCCTCTGTGAATAATCTGTAACTTTTTTGTTGTTGAATATATCGCTTGTTAACCAAAAAAAAAAAAAGTATAAAATTATAAGGTTAAAAAAAAAAAAAAAGAGATTATAAGGTTCTTACTATAGAAAAAAGAAGAAGTAATGCTACAGACACAAGCTATTTTACAACACTTTTATAAGCTGTAGATGTAGCAAATTCTTACTAATTCTAATATGGAAGAAATTATACAGTACTCTGGTAGACCACATCACTTGTCCACCATTCCACTAAAAGACTTTCACTTGTTTAAAATTACTGAGTCAGTAATCAGTTTCTATTTGAAAAAAAATTTTAACTCAGCAATTTTAAACAGGTGAAAGTCTTTTAGTGGAATGGTGGACCACGTCACTTATTCACAATGAGGACCTTATAATTTCTCCTAATATGGGCCATTACTAACATCACATTTTTACTTACAATAACTATTTGGAAAATACTAAAGCCACATCAGCAGTTTGTAAAAATGTTGTAAAATAGTTTGTGTCTGTAACATTACTTAAAAAAAATTAAAGTTCCTTTTAATAAGTGTCTTACATGCAAAGGTTAATGGGCTATAATGCCAATCTTCAAAAAAGAAAATACAATTGTCAATAATTAATTAACTTGCAAGCACAAATTCATTGTGGTTGTGAGTGCTTTTATAGATATTTTTATATAATGTGATTTTATTTTTTGAAAAGTGTACAAAAATATTATTTAATGGAGTATTAAATGTACCATAACTTACCCTTAGGACATTCCATAACATAAATTTAATTATAATTTGAAGAACCATATACCAACCAAACAAAAGTTGAGCTTTTATTGTGAGTTCTAGTAAGCTCAACTAGTAAAATATTTTGTCATCGAATAAGAGATTTGGGTTTCAAACCCTGCCTACACCAAATATCAGTTGGAGTTGTTAGAGACATATTTTATATAATTGACTAATCTTTTGACAAAATGCACTTTACTTGTAATTGGGTAGATCTAAGATGGGTTTAAGACTTTAAGAAACATGTTGTTTAAGTGAAGTGTTAAAGCCATGAAGATCTGACCAAAAAACAAGCGAAAAAGAACTGTTCATTAAAACTCGACAGAAGTCTTGATAAAATCCTTTCTATCGAGGTTTAATGTTGAAGCTCAACACAAGCTGTTTCTGTCAAGACTTATGAAATCAGAATTTCCAGATCTGATTTTCAGCCCATGTTTGTATATTTGTATAGGGTTTCTTTTCTCACAACCCTAGACATATATAAGGCTTATTTTAAAAGCCGTCATACATGAAGAACATATGCAAAAAGTGACCTAGTTCATTATTCTCTCTGAAGAAGCTACTGCATCTTTACGTCAAAGGTTTTGTAACCAAGGAGCTTTCTGATCTTCATCGTTGATGAATTGAAGAACTTTACAGCCAACATCTTCTTCAATTTGCTAGTGTTAGTCATGAACTTGGGAGTGGTGACCTGAAATTCACTCGATGGGGTTTTGCCTCAGTGGTTTTCTCCATTCGTAAACAAATCACCTGTGTCAAATTTATTTTTTGCTGCATTTAGTATAATTGGTGATTTGTTTGTGCTACCACGCTATTGCATGTAATTAAAACCTAATTAATTAACTTGGATAATTAATTAATTTGTAAGGGGTCAATTCATTTTAACCCAACAAGAGTTGGTCCTTAAGGATGCTAACCCTTTTTTAAATCCCTTTTTAAATTTATAGTTATTTTTCTATAAGCGGTCTTTTTTTTTTCTACAAGCGATCATTGTATATAGATAGTGGACACCTTTTTTAAAGAGTTTCTCATTTAAAGATGCTAACCATTAATTAGTATTTTTGCTCTATCTCTTGAGCAAATCCATTTTAAAACTTACAATTATTTATCTAAAAAATAGTTACTGTATGTCATCATGTTTTGACTCAAGACATATAATAAGTAGATTGTGGACATGTTTTAAAGAGTTACTCATTTAAGGATACTAGCCATTAACTAGTACTTCTGCTCTATTCTGAGCAAATCTCTGTTAAAATTTATAGTTATTTTTATTTAAGTAGTTACTGTATGGCATCATGCTTTGACTCGAGACGCATGATATATAGATATTGGACATATTTTAAAATTTTAGTCATTTAAGGATACTAACCATTAACTAATACTTCTACTCTATCGTGAGCAAATCCTTCTTAAAATTTATTTTTCTATAAGTAGCCACTATGCCATCCTACTTTGGCTCGAGACACATAATATATAGATAATGGACAAGTTTTAAAGAGTCACTCATTTATGGATACTAACTATTAACTATTACCTTTTCTCTATCATGAGCAAATTCCTTTTAAAATTAATAGTTATTTTTCTTTAAGCGGTCTTTGTATGCCATCGTGCTTTGACTCGAGATACATAATAAATAGATGGTGGGCACATTTTAAAGAGTTACCCATTTAAGGATGCTAACCATTAACTAGTTCTGGTCTATCATGAGCAAATCCATTTAAAAATTTATAGTTAATTTTCTTTAAGCAGTCATTGTATGTCAGCCTGCTTAGACTCGAGACACATATAATACATAGATGGTGGACATGTTTTATAGACTTACTCGTTTAAGGGTTCTAACCATTTGCTAGTAGTTATGCTCTATCATGAGCAAATTGCTTTAAAAATTTATAGTTATTTGACTTTAAGTGGTCACTGTATACCATCCTGGTTTGACTCGAGACACATAATATATAGATAGTGGACACATTTTAAAGAGTTAGTCATTTAAGGATACTAACTATCAACTGGTACTTTTGCTCTATCATGAGTAAATCCCTTTTAAAATTAATAGGCATTTTTCTTTAAGCGGTCACTATGTCATCCTGCTTTGACTTGAAACACATAACAAATAGATGGTGGACATGTTGTAAAGAGTTACTCATTTAAGGATACTAACCATTAACTAGTACTTCTGGTCTATCATGAACAAATCCATTTTAAAATTTATAGTTACTTTTCTTTAAGCAGGCATTGTATGTCATCCTGCTTTGACCTGAGACATATAATACATAGATAGTAGACACATTTTAAAGGGTTACTCGTTTAAGGATTTCTAACCATTAGCTTGTAGTTATGCTCTATTGTGAGCAAATTCCTTTTAAAATTTATAGTTTTTTTTTTGGTCTTTAAACGGTCATGGTATGTCGGTTTGCTTTGACTTGAGACACATAATATACAAATAGTGGACACGTTTCAAAGGGTTAGGTGTTGTTTAGATTTTGCCAAACTCAATTAACAAAATTGAGTTTTGTTAACTCATATCTCAAAACTCGTGGGCCCCACATGTATAATGTTTGTTTGGCTTTTTCTGGATGTTAACTCAGTTAACAAAACTGAGATTTTTGGGATATGAGTTATCAAACTTGGAAACTCCTCCGGGCTGTTTTCAATTTTTTTGAGTTTTGAGTTATGTTAACTCAGTGGCATTTTTCGTAATTTACAGCACAATTGGGTCCCACGGAGTAGAGTGTTGTTCCATCATTGTAGCAACAGATGCTCCAACGGGTAGTATTTTCTTCTTCTTTCTTTCTTTCTTCTTCACAGACTCACTCCAACGGCATTTTTTTTCTTCTTCTTCATTCTTTTTCTTTCTTTTCTTCTTCACAAAACACCAAATATACTTTATTAAAAAAAAAAAAAAAAAAACACATGGGTACCGATTTCTCAAACCCAGAAAATCAAACCCATAAACACATGAGTTAGATCATACACACTAACACAGAAACACAAACCCACAAACATGTTCACCATGGGTCTGACTCCATAGCCGCCGCTGCTTCAAGATTTCACAAACCCACAAACATCCTCCGTGGCTGCCACCCTCTCCCTCGCCGCCGCTGCTTCACGATTTCACGAGCTCGACCTCCCTCATCGCAGCTGTTCCAGAGAAAGACAAAGGGGGGGGGGGGGGGAAAGGAGATCAGCGCTGGGTTGAGAAGGTGGGAGATCAACACTGATCGGCGCCGCCGCTACAAGTCGGAGGATCAACACAGATCGGCGCCGCCGCTACATCGATCAACACCGATCGTCTTCTATCTTAGCTGGGTTCGGGTTTGTGTTGGGAGAGTAACAGGGCAATGGTGACTGAAGGAGAAGAAAATGAAATGAAAAGAGTAGAGGGAGGCAGGTAGGCTAACTATACTCACTGACATGTGCTCAGGCAGTGAGTCCCACAAACAGTAGAATATTTTGAGTGATGAGAAGCTGAAAATATGTGCCAAACGGTGGGGTTGGGAAAATTGGGGTATTTTAAGTGATGAGTGATGAGTGATAAATGATGAGTGATGAGTAACGAAAATTGAGTGAGGAGTGACGAGTGATGAAAAAAAAAAAAAAAAACAGGGCCTTAGTCATTTAAGGATATTGACCATTAACTAATACTTCTGCTCTATCATGAGAAAATTCATTTTAAAATTTATAGTTATTTTTTTATAAGCAGTCACTGTATGGCATACTGTTTTGACTCGAGACACATGATACATAGATAGTGAACACATTTAATTTAATGATTTATTTATTTAAAGACGCTAACTATTAACTAGTACTTCTGCTCTATTGTGAACAAATCCCTTTCAAATTTTTATAGTTATTTTTCTATAAGCATTCACTGTATGCCATCATGATTTGACTCGAGACACATAATATATGGATAATGGACACGTTTTAAAGAGTTACTCATTTAAGAATACTAACCATTAACTAGTACTTCTGCTCTATTGTGAGTAAATCCCTTTTTAAATTCATAATTATTTCCCCATAAGCGGTCACTATCTACTATTTGTTTTGACTCGAGACTAGATAGTATACATGTTTTAATGAGTTAATTATTAAGAATAAAGATGATAAAATGTCTAGCCCATCTCGGATGAATTTGGCCATCTCCGTACAAAACCTATTTAAAGAGTTGCAAAACCAATATTGATTTATATAAAAGGTACTATTAATTACACACAAGTCCATATACACACCCAAAAAAACAACTGAAATTGTACATTGTTTTTATTTTTTTTGTTTTTTTTTTTTCGTACGTGTTCAATGCACAATTTCAGTTGTCTTTTCTTTTTTTTGCGTGCAAGTATAAATATATTTGAAACTGTGTGTGCGCACGCAACAAGTTGTAGCCTTATAAAGAAGACTTCATATTGTATCCCATAGATGAACAAATAGGTTACTCTTTTTTTTTTTGCTAGGTAATTATGGGGGATAGAACCCCCGAGCTCATAGATACACATGGTACCGGGTACCACCGGCTACAAGGCCCGGTGGTGAACAAATAGATTCCTATGTTCTGTATCTTTAATGATTTCAAATTTAATAGTCAAATGATTTAGTAGAACAGTAAGATAACGCTGTTGGACTTTTTAAGCCCACCTTATCATATGGGATTGGAATTTTATCCAATTCAAGTAACAAACGGAACCTCCTAACCACACATGCAACTATGAAACCTTCCCATTTTCACCTCTATTCCAAACACAACACAAAGCCGTTCTAGCTAAGAGAGTGATGACTGACAGTACTCCTTTGGAAGCTGTACTAATACTATTATAATCTAGTTAGTCTTTATAGAAAAAAAGGTACATTGACCGTGCGTGAATACCATAAAAATAACAACACCAGCCACACAGGGAGAGAGAGAGAGAGAGAGAGAGAGGTGGTTCAGAAACACACGTCGTAGAGAGAGATAGGTGGGTCAGAAACACACGTCGTGTTCAGGCAAAATCCATGTGCCCACATGGATGATATAGTCTAGAGACTAAGAGAGAGAGAGAGAGAGAGAGAGTATTACTCTGTTACTGATACTGCTACTACTGCTACTTGTAGACAGACATCATTATAATCCACAGCAGTCAGCACCACCACAACCACAACCACAACAACAAGAAGGAGCAGCGATAGTTAAGTGAAAAAACATAGATACACACACAAAAAGACACAAACTATCAATCAGAACCCGTTACTCTTTTTGTACCTTAACCGTTGAACTTTGACACGACCAACATAGAGAGAGAGAGATGAAGGAGAAGAGTGAAAGTGGAGGTGGGTATGTGAGAGCGGATCAGATAGATCTGAAGAGCTTAGACGAGCAGCTTCAGAGACATCTAAGCAGGACATGGACTATGGAAAAGAACAAGAAGAGAGAGGAAGATCAGCAAGAACAAGAAGCAGCAAGGTCCACTGTCACCAGGAGGCAAGAGTGGGAGATTGACCCCTCTAAGCTCATCATCAAGGCTGTCATAGCTCGTGGAACTTTCGGCACCGTTCACCGCGGCATTTATGATGGTCAAGACGTTGCTGGTAATAGTTAATATAACTTGAATACCCCTTATTATTATTATTTTTCTAAATTCCTTTGTTTTTCCTTTTGTTTTGTTTTGGAAATTCCATTTGTGAAAATAAACAAAATCCATTTCTCAAAATTCCATATTTTTTGAGAATACCAATTCATTTCATGCAATATGATATGCATATGAGCTATTGTCTCTTTTGTTCTTTTTTTATCATTATGGTTGTTATTATGTGCTTGTGGCACACCATTTAGGGGCTTTCTGTGTTTTTTTTGCCAAATTTTATGTGGATTTACTTTGTTATATTGTTAAATGACATGATTTTGGGCCTTTTTGGCTCAAAAATGGTTGGTTTTTGCAGTGATTTCTAACATGTCGTTTTATCAACTTCTTAAAAGTGGTGCATCCCATTTATTTCTTATGTGTAACATAAGTCTTTCTACAAGTGGTGACCAAAGAATTGCTCAAAGTAGTGTTGGTCAAGAAGAAAGTTTTATTTTTCCTCTTCATCTGAAAGTGGCTGATTCTGGCTGTTATATGGTGGGGTTTTAGTTTAAACTTAGGCCTTTCTCTGGCTTAGCTGGCAAGGGCATCTACTGGATTTACTGTTGCTAGTTCCTCAATTTCAGTATTAATATTCTATATTCTCCATTGTTGCTTTATTCATGAGGGAATGCAGGAAAATACATTAAATTTTATACTTTGGGCCTCTGGAAACAGCAATGTTTACTTAACTGAGCCAAATTCAGGTACCATGCTTAGTTAAAGTGACCTTTTTCTTGAAGGTAAGCAGCTTGAAACATAAGATTACAACTAACTTTATCTCATAACCCTTTGTTTTCTCAGCTACAAATTAGAGGAATAGTGTTGTGCTTCTTTCAGAAAATGACTACCTGTGAATTGTTTTTAATTTTTTTTTAATTGATAATCATGGGTGGTTTGTGATTGGTCCTTGTAGATCTAGACTTGCAAAATCCGTGATTCACGAGACCTAGTTGAGTTGGCAGTTATAAGCATTAACTTTAAAGTTGTTTTTTTCTTAACTTTCATGTGTGATAATTTATTACTGACCTGCACTCATTTCATAACTCAGTTTGTGGAGGTAAATAACTGGGACTTAAGAGTGATTAACTTAATATTGGTGACAAAAGTTTACTGCCAATATCTGATGCTGCCAAATGGATGCTCACTTCTGCAACTCACAAAAAGCCTCATACTGATCATTTTTTATTTGGCTAGACAAATCAAATCCATTCTTTAATTTTACTCCGTAACTATGTTTGGATATATTATGTAGTTTTTATTTGATCATCAAAACATAATGTATAATAAGAGTTTAATTTTTCTATGGTTGCTGTTATTTTAATTACTAAATTAAGATGATTTTTCATTAATGATGGCTATTGTTTTAGTTATTGTGAGTCAAATTGAAAGTCAAGCATTCTTTTTTCTCATTCTCAGTTAAACTTCTTGATTGGGGGGAGGAGGGCCACAGGTCAGATGCTGAAATAGCTTCTCTTAGAGCTGCTTTTACACAGGAGGTTGCTGTTTGGCACAAGCTTGAACATCCTAATGTAACAAAAGTAATATTTCATGTCTTCACTATTCTCTTTTGTTTCCATTTTTTTCATCACTTTCATGGAGTTTTAAAAGAACTAAAGAAGCAATGTGATAATGCATACATGGTATAAGATTATTATTTTGAAACAAACGTTTTAAAGAAAAGTCTCAAGGAAACAGATGTTGCCTAAATCTAAGACTACTCTATTCCTAAGAGGATGCATGTGATCTCTTAACCCGGATTCGCTATAGAATAAATATGCTCTTTCTTTTTAGCCAAATTGGTAGGATGGATATTTATTTGTTTATTCTTATTATGTCTTACTCTTTAAGTGCACCCCTTTTCTTTTCTTCTCCGTCTCTTTTTTTTTTTGGGGGGGGGCGGGGCATTCAGGCTCCTGTATCTTGAAAGTGGGTCCCATAGATAGTGCATTCATCAAGCTTTTCCTTGAGAGATTTATAACTTACACTCAGTAGTTATGAAGGAGTGATTAACACGGGTAGATTTTGAATTCTTAGTGTTAAATCACCTTAAATTCTGTTTTGAATTATCCTTCACCTTGTCTTGCACAAGAATGGTATTTTTTTTTTCATTCTTAGTTATGAAAATTAAAGCTTTCATTCTTTTTTATGCTTTACCTTTTTAGATTTATAGGTAGTTTTTACGAGCAATTCTGAAATCTCAAATGCAGATCACTTTAAGTTCTGTTTTACTTATTCTTTCATATTGTTTTGCAGAAACATAAGCTATTTGATACTGTGTCTGGAAACTTGAAAAAAAAAAAAATCTGGCTAAACGACAAAAATTCTCATTCTTCTTAATGCTTCACCTGTTTAGATTTCTAGTTGACATGTTCAAAACCATAAACTATTGAAATATTTGGTGATATATCTTCAGTTTCCTTCATTTTAAGGGTGAAACAATTCCTTTCAAATAAGGTAGGGATTGTGTTGTCAATGATCATGTAAAATTTCCATAAACCAAAAGCTTTCAAGTGATACATTATCTTCATGTGTACTTACTTTTGCATTCTCATTTTCTTAAATCTACTTGTTTTAGATTCATGCAAAAGGAACATTTATTATATCATCAGTATCCAAAATGGATAGGAGATATCAGACACTGCATTAAAGATAAGATGGACTCTAATGTGGATCTTAGAGCTCAATTTTTGTGGTGTCTTATTCCTGGGCTTGTAAAAAATGGTGTTAAGCACTGCCTAAATATGCTAAACCAGAAGGTTGTCCTTTTAAATTTAATTTAATTTACTATTTTGTTTAACCTCTTGTCGACATTCATGTTAAGTATGTTTAGAAATTTACATGAAAATTATCTTTACTGATTCATGCAAATTTCCAAATCCTTTTCTGCAGTTTATCGGGGCAACAATGGGTTCATCAGAGCTAAACATACAAACAGATAATGGCCACATAGGCATGCCAAGTAATATTTGTTGTGTTGTAGTGGAGTATTGTCCTGGCGGTGCTCTAAAATCTTACCTCATAAAGAACCGAAGAAGGAAGCTAGCTTTTAAAGTAGTTGTCCAACTTGCACTGGATCTTGCAAGAGGGTAAAACTCCACACCCCATCTTTATTTCGTTTTATTCTTCAAATCTGTTGAATGTTTTTAAGGTTTTTTTTTTTTTTTTTTTTTTTGAAGAATAAATTTAATTTGTTATATCTCGGAATTTGAATATCATGTTCACTATTATCCTCCCTTTTTATAGGTTGAGCTATCTTCACTCCCAGAAGATTGTCCACAGAGATGTTAAAACAGAGAATATGCTTCTGGACAAGACACGCACTGTTAAAATAGCTGATTTTGGAGTTGCTCGTATTGAGGCTTCAAATCCTAATGACATGACTGGCGAGACTGGAACCCTTGGTTACATGGCACCGGAGGTATGCACTTGATTTGCATTAAAGTGAACTCTGTGACAAACCAAATGATTCAAGTATCTCTCCCTTGTGTGCATGCTTGATATACAATTGGGATGTGTTTCATCAATCAAGTCATTGTAGTGGCCTCTGCTTATGTTGATCCTTGAAGCTGAGAATACTCATTAGTTAAAGCCCTAAGAGTGTACATGCTGCCCCTAATTGGTCCCTCAAAGCACAGGACATCTTCTATTATTCAGCAGCCACTACCTATGAAATTCAAGTTTATGAATTTTAGCATTCTTTGTTGTATTGCAAAGGAACAAAAGACAAATAGTTTCTGCTTAACTTTTGGATGAGTCTGGAAATTATGGTTAGCTTTAGTGTAGTGTAGATTGATGTTTCCCATTTTCAGTGCTTAGCTTGGCTTTGCTTAAAATACTTAATTGGATAGCCTTTCAGATTTTAAACATGCAAGCATCTAACTTATCTCGAATGGAGCAGGTTCTCAATGGCAATCCATATAACAGGAAATGTGATGTGTACAGTTTTGGAATATGCTTGTGGGAGATATACTGCTGTGATATGCCGTACCCTGACCTCAGCTTCTCTGAAGTAACATCAGCTGTTGTTCGCCAGGTAGATAAAATATGTCAGATGTTATTGCTTGCATAGAACTAACAATAGCAATAACAAGTTATCAAAAAACATTAACAATATTAAACATAACTGCTCTTAGTAATATTGTGCTGTTGTTTTTTTTTTTCTTCAGCAACTAATGGCAGGACTTTTTCTATTGATAATAACAATTATGTCAACTTTTATTAGTTTTGTAAGCTAGAAAAGAAATTAAACTTATATATATATAAAACCGCAGAATCTGAGGCCAGAGATACCCCGTTGTTGCCCAAGCTCTCTTGCAAATGTAATGAAGCGATGCTGGGATGCTAACTCTTATAAACGGCCAGAGATGGATGAGGTAGTGACCATGTTGGAGGCCATTGACACGTCGAAGGGTGGGGGTATGATCCCAAATGATCAGGCTCAGGGTTGTTTATGTTTCCGAAGGTATCGTGGGCCTTGAAATATTTCAACTCCTTGAAGCAAAGAGACTGTGGTGATATGCAACAAAGTCATAAGAGTTCTGGATCCAATTTGTATCTTATTCAAAATTAAGAGATTGAAAATGAAGGGAAAAGCAAACTGTGGAGGCTAAAAGGCTAAGAGAAGCTCTCCAATATTTGTTACTCTATTGGACTATAGATTTTGTAAAGCTGTTTTTTTCTTTCTCATAATCTTTTCTCTTACTTTGAAAATTTTAATACATAATAGTTTAGTTGCTATGATCATAGGGATTATCTGTTCTAACAAACGGACATGTGCGTGGGCCTGCACTGACACACACATTCCTGAGTACCTGATGGCTCAACTCTATGGAGGTTATGAACTGTTATACTTGATAATAGTTGTTTATCATGCCCTTTTTGAGGTTATCTAGATGTTGAGGGAAAAAGCTGAGCATATTGAACAAGTTGCCAAAGTTATCAATGGTTATGTGATCTAGTTGTTTTTTGTTTGTTTGATATATTACGAGGTCTAAACTTGCGTACAATTAAAGTATTCTACCTTAAATTCCCCAACTAAATTCATTCAACCAATAGATTATTGACTAATAAGTTTATAGCTGAATTTAGTTGTCATTAGAAGATATCCCTGTTTGCACTGCATTGGTCAATGAAGAAATGTGATTAAATTCAATTGAGGAGTCTTTTTTTTTTTTTGAGAAACAATTGAGGAGTCTTAAGATACAATAAAATGTACCTAAGTTTTAACCTAGAGTTTATTATCTAATGATATTGATCAGCCAATTATTTATTTTCTTTCCAATTTCAAATGTGCATAATTCTTTTGTGAAATAATTTTGAAAAGTATATATATATATATATATATATATATAATAAGAAGCTTTTTATTATCTTCACACAAATTATAATAACTCAAAATTTCCTATTCTCTACCTTAACCAGAAAAGAAAAAAAAAAAAAAAAAACTATTCTTGAAATACACAGCAAACAAATCTTGGGATGAGTGAGAAACTAAGAATACATAAATTTGTTTCGGGTCATGCTAACGAGTGCCCTTAGGATATTGGTTAACAATCCAGTTAAATAAAGTTTTTATGGGAAAAGAAAAAAAAAACAATTAATATTTTGATAGTTTTTTTTCATTTCCCATAAAAGTGATATCAAAACTTTCTTAAAATGAATTATTAACCAATATCCTAAAGACACTCGTTAGCATTTTCCATTTGTTATTACCCCAAACTTCTGATAAAGCCAAAATTGACCTTCCAAAAAGTAACATTTCTTTTTTCTTTTTCTTTTTTCAGAGAAGGTTCCGAGAAGCAACATGATACATCTGCTTCTGTTGTGAATTCCTAATGCAACAAAAATCACAAAAATTGAATCAACTAGCATCAGCACCAAGACAACATAAAAGCTACAAGGTCAAACTTAACATCAAGGAGCAGCTTGCACCATCCAACTGCTTTTATGAAGTTTTATTGAATCAAGAAATAGGGTCAGAAGCACCAGCCAAATTGGACACTACTTCTTTGTCATTGTTTTCTCTTGCTCGCTATTATGAAAAAGGTATTAAAGTTCCAAACAAGTCATTATGATCAATGAAAGATCCAAAACCAATCAGATGATACAATTCAAGGAGGTCAAGACAAACCAAGTTCTGAGAAAAATATATTTATGTAGAGTAAGAAATCAAAATTAATTTTCTTCATAGAAAAACCTGGGAAATTTCAATATTAATGTGTAATTTGGAGTTTATGTACTAACAAGAAATGGCACAAAGCTGACCAAAGGCCCAAAGCCACAAATGTATTCACCATAAGAAGCTCCCCACTAAGGAAAAAATTGATTCTGTCCAAGAAAGAGTACATATACAAAGTTTTTCCTCAAATTCTAAGAACCCACCAAGTTTTCCTGAAATTCTAAGGCCCAGTTTTGTTGGATTTAAGGTAATCTGGTTTCACTGCCACAATTTAAGCCATAAATTGATCAGTAAAGCCCTCTTCAATGGGACACATTCTGCTTCATCAACCTTACACGGATGATCAATCAGTGGTTACACACTTGCACTGACATTCTAGCTAAAGCTGGCTGAGTCCAGTAGGTTTTTTTTAAAAAAAATTTTATATAGAAAGATGGTGATTTTTATTTCAGTAGTTACTATTTGTACTTGTGTTAGAAGCATTAGAACTTGATAGATTAGATACCGTGTGTACACATATAACAATTGCTAATGTATTATTGTTCCCTCTTCTATCCAAAAAAAAAATTAATTTTGGAGATCCTCAATTTGTAACTATAACTTTAAATTGCAAAATTCACCTGTGTAATCCATAAGATAATTGAGTCTTTTAAATTAAACCAGTTTCTTGTGCCCCAGCAAAATATATTGCATCAAATAAAGCTAGCCAAACCAGGTCGAGCAACACCCTAGAAATTGGTTTTATGATCAAGAATTTGTTTAAACAGAGGATTGTACGATTATGTCATCAAGGAATAAATACTTGATGATACTATATTCGATCAATAAACAAGTGAATACAAGAATGCATGTAATATGGAATAAATCTGATCCTGGCGTTGGTACTGTCTTACAAGAATTCCTTCTCAACTTAGATGCTAAAATTCTCTCAAACTATCATTACAGAATCCTGGAATGAAAATTCAAACTTAAAATCACATAAATTATTAGGTTCATCAACAAATTTGATGGAAATAACCAATTAACTCTCATATGCAGTATTTAATACTAAAAATATAGAATGGTAATTAGCCAGCAATCTTGTAGCTGGGGTTGACTAGATTATCCAAGCCAGCGACTACTTGAATCGACTCTATGACATCACCAACCTTAACATCTGCCAAATTGTCCTCATTTTCTGTCACATAACCAAACACTGCGTACCGACCATCCAATATGTTGGCATTACTAGGAGTTAATTCACTTTCTTTCAGTAGCCAAAATACCTGGCTGGATGCAGAATTGTCCTCAAATTCCTGTCAATAAAATTTAAAAACAATATCTAGTTAGCCTTTCTATCATATTAACAAAATCACTGCATGGACATAGAGAACAGTAATGTTGGAAGTTCAAATTCTCACATCTCTTGCCATGGCCATCGTTCCAAATGCATTAAACGGAAGCCTTGTTTGAGCCTTGTACAGACCAAGCTCCTGTCCAAACATTCATGTTAAAACCGAAACCAACAAATCTTAGCAAACACATTAATTTAAACAGTAATAGAGGAAAGTTATAAAATTTGAAGTATATGAAAATAATTTTATGAAAGGAGGGACATTATCAAGGTAGTATGATAATGCAATCTAATATATATAGAGCTATTTGAACTGTAATATACCAAATGGCTAGAAAATTCTATGAATACTTAAGTAATCAACTAACTTAAATTTGAAGCAAACCAGGGAAACATAAGTCAGTCAAGGTTCCCATAGTCAATATCTAAAGTTTGCTTGACAAGGATGAGCTATCTGTTTAAAAGAGTGTATTTAAATTATTTCTTTTCTATAATAGTGTATCAAAATTACGTCAAAATTTATTTCTGTAATACGCACTATAATAGAGTTGGAAAATATTGAGGCAATGTTGTCTAATTTGATTTTTTTTAGTTTTAAATTTTGTCACCGCCTATAATCTCTTGTTTCGTCTTCATATGTAATAATAGGCACAAAAACACAGACAGTTTTGAGAAGCTTACTTCCAAAGTTGCTCCATAGAAGGGTGCTTTCTCCCCTTCCGCCATGATTTCTAATGGTATTGTCCTGGTTTTCTCTGTACTAGGATCAATGAAACCCTCTGCAGGACCTTCAGGGTCACCGGTTTGAACAACAAAGCCATCAGCTGCAGCAAATGCAAGGGAACTTCTAAGCCTTGTTAAGACATAAGTAAATTTTTATTTGTCGCTATAGCACGATGCATGGTTAAAAATATTTGTCAAGTCTATTGGTTATAGTATAAATTGAAAGATTGGGGAGCAAGCTAGTGTGGGTGAAAAGTTACAGTAAGATAGTTTGCAAGCTGCCACAATAAATGGATTATTGTCAATCTATGCTAGTACGTTGGTAAAAAAATATCTGACATCTTGTAAAATTTCCTGTGTATGTGCAATTACACAACCAAGATATAAAAAAATAATTTCGTTGATGATGGTGTGCATGGCAGTTGAACCAGTAAAGTTCCTTTACCAAGGTAAGTGAAAAACATGATATTATCCCCTAGGTACAATTGAGAATCATATGCATTTAACTTGAGATGCATTACCTCTTTGAATTTCCATCCCATCATAGAAGTGCCTTTCCACCAAGTCTATGAAATTCCCAGAAGTTACAGGTGCATTATAACCGTCTAGAACTATACGGAAGACACATTCATCTAGGTTAGGATTGTCCTTAACCTTGACCTTCATCTCCACAGTTGCTCGCCCCTTCAATAAAGGCATATTTCGGTATTCTTCAGGCACTTCATACGGGAAGCCATCCACCATATCCTCTTCAACACTGCAGAAACCCAATGCCCCAGGAAGATCTCAGCTGCAGTCAATGACAAGGGTATATATGAGAAGGAGTTTATCTTAGGAGGATTACTTTTACAAGTCCTTCTCAGTTTTTATTTTAATTCTTTTATTGGTAATTGCACACATATCCAATGAGTCTCATAACCATTCCCTCACAGGATTAAGGAACAATCTTCATAACAAGTTTTCAATCTTGGACATTGTTTTGGCACCTAAACCTTTTGTGCAGTTTAGCATTGTCTGAGAGAGCTGTAATAAACAAATCATATATGTATTGGAGGCCAAAACCCATGGTAATGCTATTTTCACACAAGAGAAAAGCCCTGAAGGGCAAGAAGTTAGTTAATCACTACATAATTGGGTGAGCTAAACATTGAGCAAATTGAAGGGAAAAAGGAAGGATTCTTTATAGTTGACTTAAAAAGTGAGAAATAAAAGTTCGAGGAAGTGAGGGATGACCAATCAATGGTAAGTGTATCAAATAAATGAATTACGATGGCCCTGGAAAGAGAATCCTGAGCCAAAATCCAGTACCATTTGAATCTAGCCCAACAAGCAAAGATCTTTCGTTTATCAACCATTATCACCAAGCAATGGCATGAACAGTGAGCTCCACCCCAACATTAAAGTATAGTTGTCCTTAATCTAAATACACAAATTAAGCGGAGAAGACCAGCACTCAGTCTACAAATCCTCTTTCATTGTCCAACAGCAATACTTCCTCAAAACATCTTCATGAGAGTTATGATTGTATCAAGCATCATTAAGTAACAATTAAAAGTCAATTTACATGGTAAGAGCCACATGTTTATGAAATTCCTACATCTGAAGTTAACCACTCACAGCCTGAGATTTTCAAGTAATGCTGAAAACCAAATCAGATAGCACAACCACTTTCTAATGCTAAAACCATCTAGACACAGGTTTAGGTTTAAATACTGCTGAAAGCATAAGACTATTCAATGCTCATTCCAGTTCTTATATTGAGTTATAGTGTGGCCGGCCATTCAATTGTCAGCATGTTGTAAGTAATATTTCTACAGCCGAATCAGATAGCACAACCACTTTCTAATGCTAAAACCATCTAGACACAGGTTTAGGTTTAAATACTGCTGAAAGCATAAGACTATTCAATGCTCATTCCAGTTCTTATATTGAGTTATAGTGTGGCCGGCCATTCAATTGTCAGCATGTTGTAAGTAATATTTCTACAGCCGCCCCCCCCCCCAAAAAAAGAAAAAGAAAAACCTGCAACAATACTCACCTTCCAACATATTGAAGTAGCTCCTTCTGTTTTGGTGCTACTGCATCTCTATTCCTATCCTCCACTATTTGTTGAAGTTCATCCATTCCTGCTTCCAGCTTGTCTAGCAGTTCTACTCCACGGTCCTTCTTTGACTCTGCTAACCCTGATATTATTAAAGTTTTCCCCTGCTTGAGGGCTCGAGATGCCTGCTTCAGATTCTACATTTTCAAGCAAAATTGAATCTCAGTAACTTTATACTCTAGCTCTTTTCAACATATACATAGATATTTATGGATATTAAACATTTTAAGTGTCTTACCCTTTCCACTGAATCAAGTGCCTTGACTCCGGCAACCTTGAGACTGTCCGTGATGTCTTCCAGTGGTTTTTGAACTTCCCTGATAGCTTTATTGTCAATAGGCAGCGCATATCTCAACAACGCCCCCGGGTCCTTGATGGGAGGTCCAGATATCAACACAGACAGATCAGGAAAAACTGGACTAGCAGCATAGGCATTTGCAGACCAATCCAATGTGGGAACCCCAGTTATTAACCCAACTGCCAAAGCTATAGAAATTGCACACTCCTTCAAGGAAAATGACCTCACTTCCTGCTTAATAAGTGAAATGCTTAATAAGTACTACTTAAAACACCAATCACTGCAACAGGTTATCAACTTTTTAACAAATTTTTTATCTTTGCTTGAAAAGCAAAAAACTATGCATACCATAAGCTTTACAATTTGACCTACTTAAAGAGTTTCAATAACACATAACCACAATCAAGAAACAAAAAAAACAACATCTCATACATTCTTAAACGATTTCCCAGACTCAGAATTTGATTGAATATTCAAATATAATGCAGTAAGAAACAAAATATTCAACAATATGAATGAAAGGTATAAGATCCAAAATCCATACCTTGTGGTGAGGATTCTGTGCAGAACATCTGGGTCCAAATCTCCGGGACAAAAAGTTGTTTTGGGAAAATGGGAAGCGAAAATGGTTGGTGGGTATCTTTGGGGTGAAAAGTTTGGAGCTTGGTAGGGAAGAACAGTAATGGCAGGAGATAATGGCTGCCATGGAATGTCACACTATGGTTTTACAAGACAGATAACATCAGGGTCTTAGGAAAAAGAATTGATGAATGTTTCAGTTTGTGTGTCTGAGAGAGAGGATAACAACAGATAAGGTTTTTGGCCACAAGGGGCTCTTGTACTTGTATGCGGAAGTGTAAGAGAATAAAGAGATGGCTATGAAAGACTCATCATCCCCACGCTTTGGATAAGATAACAACTACTAGTATTTTCTAGATTCTGGTTTTGATTTTTGAGGAGTGTCTTGGTTGTAACTTTTTATGGCAACATATATGTACAATCCCTTATAAACTGATTTTATTTTTATCAAACATAAATTTAAAATTTAAATATATAATTGTTTTCAAAAAAAATTTAAAATATATAATTATATAAATGATTTTTTATATATAATGAAATATAAAATTTAGTAATTGAAAGAATTTTTATCATTATATTGATAAGCTTTTCATTGAAACCCTAAACTTCTAAGCCCTTTTACCAAGACAAAGAAGAAAAAACCTATAATTTAATTTGTTTTTCCTGGATGATGTATTTTAAAATTTCGGATGGCACTTCATTTAGTTAAAATAAGAAAGTTTAAATTATATACTATTAGTACTATAATTGGTGTTATTACAAAATAAAATTTGTATGAATTTTTTAATAATTATTATAATTTATGTGCTTGTAAAATATAAAAATATGTTATATGTATTGTGACATGTTAACCTAATTAATGCCTGAGTTGTGTGAAAGGTGGAAAAAATTTGACTTTTTTATTTTTTGTTTATTATAGAAAATTTCAACTTAATGCGATTGAAAAAGAGAGAGATTTTGACTAATTATAATATGAATCATGTTTAGGAATGGAGATTCCAATATTAATTCTTCTCATAAGGGATACTAGACAATACCACTAAGTTACAATGCTTTGGACTCAAATGCCCCAACTTCAATACAACACAATTATAACACAACAACTAGAATTGTCACCCTTAAGCATCCGCAGCCGGATTCTATATCCTATCTTATTTTACCATCTTAAAAATCTACTTTATCAATTATACCATACCATTTACAATATACTCAACATCCCAAAATTCTATTTTCCTATTCTACTCATTAAAATAATATATTTACGTAATAAAATATATTTTTTGTTTTTTTGTTTTTTCTCAATTTTCTCCCCCACGGGCGTCATCCTCCATTCCTTTCCTTTTCACCTTCTTCCAGCCTCCTTCTCCAAATCCATCATCCATATCAACCCAACTCCTCCACACAACTCCTCCATCATTAACCAGCAAAACAACCCAACTCCTCAACAACCCAGATCGGCGAAACGGAAAAGAAAAAAAAAAAAAAAAAAAAAAAAACCATTAACCAGCAAACCCAGAAATTTATATACCAGAAACCCACAAACCGTTCCACGCCACAAACCCACAAACCCAGAAATTTCTCAAACCCAGAAAAACCATCCACCGATCTTCGCCACGCCACAGCCACCACAACGCCGATACCAGCAAACCCAAAAAAAAAAAAAAAAAAAAAAAAAAAAAAACATATACCAGCAAACCCACATCGGATCACAACGCCACAGCCACCACAGCTCCACCGATCTCGCCACCCACCGATCTTCGCCACAGCCACAGCCACCACAACGCCGATACTAGCAAACCCAGAAAAAAAAAAAAAAAAAAAAAAAAAAAAAAAACATATACCAGCAAACCCACACCGGATCACAACGCCACAGCCACCACAGCTCCACTGATCTCACCACCCACCGATCTCCACCACGCCACAGCCACCACAACGCCGATCACATATACCAGCAAACCCAGAGAAAAAAAAAAAACCATTAACACCCACATCGGATCACTACGCCCTCGCCACCCACCAATCTCCGCCGTGCCAATCTCGCCACCCAACGATCTCCACCACAGGGTGTTGGGTCTGAAGAGAGCAGATGAGAAAAAAAGAAGGAAGAAAGAGAAAAGAAAGAGAAAAAATGAGGGAGGAGAGAGAAATGGCCGGGTTAAAAGGAGAGAGGAGAGAGAAATGAGAGTATTAAAATTTTTTTTTTTTTTTACAATTCAGCTACAGTACCATCTTACATTTGAGATGGTACTGTAGCTATATCTCAAATTTTTTTAGCATTTTAGCATATGGCCTTCCAGTTGCTGGCCTTTTTTTGGGCTTGTATGCCAAATGTGCTTTGCATTTGGCATATAGCCATCCAAATGCGGATGCTCATATGCTAATTTGAATGTTGATGTGTCATATGATAAAGCACATTTATAATAATAAAGGTCTATGTGGCTTAAAACTTACACACGAGGAGTCTAGCTAAATTAAAAGTGCCACTATGACTACCATGATGACTGATTATTGCCATGTTGTATTGGCAATGGTAAGATTGATATTAGCCGAAGCAGTATTTTTTTGATAATCAAATTGTTTGCCGAAGCAGTATTTAATATCGATCTTTGCCAGTTTGTTTGTAACTTTGAGTCATTTGGATTTTTTTTTCTTAAATTATAAATGTGCCCAAACATACAATACATTAACTTTTAGATTAACATATGAGCCATCAGTCATCACCTCATTAGAACTTTACATTAATGTCAAAATATCCCTTCTCAAAAAAAAAAAAAAAAGTCCAAATATTAATTCATTATCCTATATTAATGGAGTAAATGCATTTATTTTTATATATTAATTATTTATATATAGCGCACTATTATTTATGTCAAAGAAATTTAGATAGTTATTTTTTAAAAATAATTTATATAAAAAATTATTTAGAATAATTACTTTACTATTTTAAAAAAGGGAAATGCTAACGAGTGCTTTTAGGACACTCGTTAATAATTCATTTAAAGAAAGTTTTTATGAGAAATGAAAAAAAAAAGTAATTAATATTTTGACAGCTTTTTTCATTTCCCATAAAAGTGGTATAAAAACTTTCTTAAAATAAATTATTTTAGCATGACCCTTTAAAAAAAATGGAACATGGCATTCTTACTCATATTAAATTATTTTGGCAACAATTAAAACAACTAGGTAAAGCAACTTTAATAACACATTCAATACCACCGCACACCCTTGGTGCGATGGTTACTCCACAAATATAAGTGTTTATGGGGTGTGGGAGTAAGAGCCGGAATTCAAGTCTCTAGGAGTGAACTTCACACACATATATATCCATCCAAGTACAGAGAGGGGGAAAATTACATGCAGCTAGGGGTGTGCAAACTATCACCGAAGCCGACAACACCGACTGGCACCGACTCTCCCACACCGCCATTGGAACCGACCGACGGAGCCGATGCCGGAGATTGGAATGATAATGGAGCTCCGATGCCGGTGCGGTGAGGACATCGGAGACGCAAATCACGCACCAATTAGAGCCGAACCGAACCGATACAAACAGAGAGAAATATTTTCAGTTCAGATTAGGGGTACGGCGTCGTTTTGGTGTGTATCTATTTTAAATTACTTTAGTAAAACGACATCGTATTGGGTTATTAAAACAAAAAACAAAAAACAAAAAACAAAAAACGGCACCGTTTATGTAGGTTTTCAGACACATACCTCAGTAACCTCACTATAAATTCATCCTATTCACACGCCTGGGACCCTTAACTCTCTCTCTCTCGCTCTCGCCCCAGTCACCTCGCCTCTTGCCTCTCGCTCGTGGTCTCGCCGACCTGAGTCGCGCCTCACAGCAGCAACAACTCCCCGCGGCAAACCACGGTAAGCCATTAGCTCAGCCCCTTTCTTTTGGTTTTAATGGAAATGGAGTGAGAGAGATTGTGTTTGACTGTTTGTAGTTGTGCACGTGAGTGTGACTGTGTGAGTTGTTGACTTCTTGGGTTCTTGTTGTTCAATGTTCATTGTTCAATAGAGAAGTGAGTTAGAGACTTAGAGTTAGAGTTAGAGATGGAGATTGGAAAAGGCGTGCGTGTGATGTGAGTGTGTTGACTGACTGACTCAGTTAGTTCATTTATTTAGTTATTTATGTGTGTGAGTGTGAGTTGTGCGTGTGACGGTGTGAGTGTGAGTTGTTTGTAGTTATTTATTTATTGAGTTTTTATTTAGTTAGTTTTTATTTAGTTATTTATTTATTTATGGGTTTGTCACGTTTGTGTTTCTACTTTCTTGTTGTCCTGGGTTTGTGTTTCACTGTTTCTTGTTATTTTTTACTTACATGCTACAAGCTTTGTATTGTACTCTGTTTTAACTTTTATGAGAAAACACGTTGTTGGCCCAACGTGTCTAATAAAGTTAAATGGACCCAGCAAATATTAAGTGTCTAGTAGATATTAAGTGTTAAAAATATTAAGTGTCTAATAGACCCAGCAAAGAAATGTTAAAAATCAAAATGACCCACTTAATTAGCTGAATTTGTGGTTTTATTTGGTAGGTGCAGACAGTTTCAACTTTCAATTGTTATCTCTATCATTTATGTCTTGTTAAGTGTTAACTATAATAATTTATAAGTAACATGAAATCTTGAATAGGTTGATATATTGATATTGGGCTTGAAAGCCCAATTTTTTTATTATTAAAAAAAACTGTTTTTTTTTTTTAATATTTCAATCCGATCAAACCGACTAAACCGCACCGCAAAAACCGCACCGCTATAGGTCGGAAAACCGACCCTAGGCGGTGTGCATCGGTTTCAATTATGAAAAAACCGATCTCTATCGGTTCGGTAATAAATTTGGAAAAAAACCACCCCTACCGAACCGCGTACACCCCTACATGCAGCCCATGCAAGACTATGGGCAACTTTGTTTCCTTGTCTACAAGTATGCCTAAAAACCAATTCCCTAAAGTGAGGAGACAGAGCTTTGATGTTGGACAGGATGTGCCCAAAACAAGCAGCCGAGTAGCTTCCCAAATTCATAGCTCTAATTGCGATTTCAAAGTCACCTTCCAAGACGATGTGGTCAAAACCAACCCGAGCAAAGCAAAGAGCCCTTCGCATTGCCAACACTTCCACCATCTCCACCGAAATGGGCAGTGGAATAATTTGTGTTAGTGCAGCCATAACTAGACCATGGTTATTGCGAATGATGGTACCAAGACCAGCTTTACCACTCTCCTGAAAAACAGCACTGTCGAAGTTAACTTTGACCCAATTTGCAGGGGGGCTTTTCTGTGATGTGAGCTCGCTAAAATTCTATTAAGGCTTCGCTTGCTAAAGAGTTCAACATTCTCAAATCAGCCACCGGTTTGCCCAGTCTTAGTTTGTTTCTTCTAAGCCAAACGTGGGATGAAACCATGGCAAACAAATCCATGGGGAAACCCTTCTCCAAACATACTTGAAACATCTCTTGGAATGTCAAGCACTCCTTCGCATCATCTCTCAGTTGACCAAAGTGACAAGCCCAAACAACATTTAGATTTGGGCAAGACCATAGTGCGTGAAGAGTGGATTCCACTTCAAGCCCACAGAGTTGGCATGTGGCATCATTAAGGACTTTTCGTTTCACCAGGTTGACACGGGTTGGAAGGGCCTCAGATATTGCTCGCCACATCAACGTTTTAGTTTTGCTTGGGATCCTTAACTTCCACAAACTCCTCCAAGGGCTCCTCGGGTGGGGGGTAGGTAAAGGGCTCACACTTGAGCGTAGTTCGTCTTCAACCAACAATCTATACCTTGCCTTGACCGAGTAAACCTCGTCCATCTTGCTCGGCCAGAACAACCTGTCACAAAGGTATTGATTTGATCACCTTTGCTTCGTGAGCCAAAAAATTGTTGTCAATTGCATCATCAATCCAACAACCTCTTTCCTTGTCAATCAGCACTAATACCTGAGCATCACAACCATAGAAAGTTGGGGGGGGGGGGGGGGATTGAACAGTATTGCATTGGGGGTCAGGAAGCCACTTATCTTGGTAGATGAGGATGTTCTCTCCATTGCCCACCCTCTATTGGGCTCCCTTCTTTATGACTTCTCTACTTTTTAGGATACTTCTCCATGCAAAAGATTTGTTCCCTTCCTTCGCAGTAAAAATATCCGCATTTGGAAAAAATTTCTCCTTGAAAAACCGATGGAACAAGGAAGTTTTATCATCAAGTAGCCTCCATACTTGCTTTGCCAACATAGCATCGTTAAATTTCTGGAGCTCCCTAACACACACATATATACTTAGATTAGGCTAGAATAAAATTTTATATATTGTATGAAAAAAATAAAAATAACACATTCAATCACTAATATATATATATATATATATATATATATATATATATATATATTTTATGAGAAGTAATATATATATGTGGGTGCATGACTCCGCCATTATCAGGAGATTATCCGCTTTGGGGAGCCAGGCCCTCACGGTTTATTGCGTCCGACCCCGAGTGTGAGACCAACCAAGCAATCGCCGTAAATTGGACTTGTAATTGTAATCCCACATCGGGTGGAAATCCCTCCCACTAACCCCTTATAAGCTTCTGGAGCAAGAGTTAGTGTACCACTACTACACATGTGTAGTAGTGGTACACTAACTCTTGCTCCAGAAGCTTATAAGGGGTTAGTGGGAGGGATTTCCACCCGATGTGGGATTACAATTACAAGTCCAATCTACGGCGATTGCTTGGTTGGTCTCACACTCGGGGTCAGACGCAATAAACCGTGAGGGCCTGGCTCCCCAAAGCGGATAATCTCCTGATAATGACGGAGTCATGCACCCACAATATATATATATATATATATATATATATATATATATAAAAGAATTCCCTTCTTTTATGTGGTTCAAAAATACCTGCAATAATGAAGGGTAACTTCATTTAAAAATAAAGTAATAAATGTCAAATAACAAATTTCATTTTTAATTCAAAAAGAGAATTCCTAAAATTTAGTTTTTTTCCCCTTCATGTTCAAAAAAGAAATTACAATTACTATTTATCTCTAAAGTTTATCCTTATTATTTTTTTGAAAAAAAATATATATATATATATATATATATATCTAAATTATAATAGATGCAAATTATTAACTTTTACCTAAAAAAATAGAAGAGCTTTTGAGGATTCCCCTCTTTGAACTGAACTTTTATGTGGTTCAAAAATACCCTCATTAATGAAGGATAACTTCTCTTAGAAATAGGGTCATAAATGTCAAATAACAAATTTCATTTTAAATTCAAAAAAAGAATTCCTAAAATTTAGATTTTTTTTTCCTTCACGTTCAACTTTTTGTTTCCTAAAATTTAGCCTTTTTTATTCCTTTTTCATCTAAATAAAATTAAAACACCCCCAATTTAAAAAAAAAAAAAAAAAAAAAAAAAAAAAAAAAAAAAAAAACCTAAGAGAACTCTTATAATTTACCATTTTTTCCCCTCAAGATTATCTTATTTTGCCTACCCAAAATTTTATCTATATCACATTATCACTACACCACTTTCAAACATATGTTCAAAAAAGAAATTACAGTTACTGCTTACCTCTAAAGTTTATCATTTTTATTTGCTTGAAATTTTTTTTTTAAAAATCCAAATTATAATAGATGCAAACTATTAACCTTTATCCAAAAAAATAAAAGAGGATCTGAGCACGCACAACGCGCGTGCCTAGAGGCTAGTATATATGTGTGTGTGTGAGTGAGTGTGTGTGTATGTGTGTAATTGCATTTAATTTAGTCAAAATAGTTAAATATTTACGATTTCACTAAAGCAATATGTTTGTTTTGTTTTAAATTATATTAATCTTAACAATTTACATTTCCTAACTCCTTTTAATGGCACCTTACACGCATTTGTGTGTGCACACTATGTACTATGTTCATAACAAATTTTATGAGGAAAATTGTTATTAGTGGATAGAAAAGTAATATTAGTGGTAGAACCAGATTAAAACTAATTAAAAAAAAATTTACCACTTAAGAATTATTATAAATTGTTATGAAAATTTTTGTAGACGTAGCATTATTCCACGCATATATGAAATCAAGGTTGTAGTAGCCTAAATATCATTCCACCCCCCCCCCCCCCCCGCGGTTATTTATTTTTAGTTAGGTCATTAACAACTGTATTAATATGGTATATACATTTATTAATTATTGGTAAGTGGTCCACTAATTAGTTATGTGAAAATTAAGATATATATGGTTATTTTTCTATAAGTGGTGCATTGATGATTTATTGCATTCTTGCTCAAATTTGTTTGCTTTGTAAAGCAATTTAAACAAAATCCAAAAAAAGAAATAGACAAATCCAAATTTAATACATGCCAAAAAAAAAAGAGTTGACCGTAATTTAGTGAAAATAATTTAGTCTTTATCAATTTACTCAAGCAAATATACATGTAAGTATTATAAATAGCTTTTTATACAAAAAAAAGTATTATAAATAGCTTATAAAGAAAATTTCTTATAAAATATTTTAAAATAAATCTATAGTATAAACACACATAGCATGGGACATCGCTTGTATACTGATTGTTAAGACTTAAGAGGTAATAAAATATTTTAATTATCCTTTCAAAGAATTCACCATGTGTCACTAAAAGTCCGTTTGGATTGAGCTAGGGAGAGAGAGAGAGGAGGAGATAGAATAGAGTAGAGTTAGCAAAAAATTAATTTATTTTTAGTCAACTTTACTCTATTTCCCTTTAATTCCTCTTCAATCCAAATAGCCCCTAAAGGAGTGAACTTGCTAATTTCCTTCCCACGAGTGCATCAAATGACAAACTCTAAGGCTTTAACTATCAAGGTTTCTTGAAAATTTAACTAATCTATAATTACAAATAAACAATAAAAGATTTTACATTTATTTTATTAACAATAATAAAAATTAACTATATAAAATTAGAAATAGTGGATGTTGACCAATTTTTTACATGAGTATTTGGAGATTTTTAAATTTTTTTAAAGAAATTATTTAATTAATGTAGATATTTTCAATTAAAAATTAAAAATTATTTATAGCATGGTCATAATTATAAAAAATTTGTAACATTTTGAGAGAAAATTTTAGTTCCTGTGTTCAGAATCATTTATGAGGAATAAAGAAGATATTTCAGCCATTGGTGCTCCTTTCGCAACGAAACTAAATCCTATTAGAAAAGGTGTGGTGTACTAGCCTAGAATGGTCGTTGGGCCTCAGTGTGCTATTAAGGCCCATTAAAGATGGAAGAGGGCAAAATTCTTCTACAAGACCCTCCTATGCTGTGGGCTTTGATTTGACAGACTATCCCACTGCCAATAGCCCAATATTGGTGCACATTATTCTTCGGCTCGTCGCGAAAACTTCCCCATACTAGAGGTGATTATTTGGATACTAATAAAAAATTAAAATTATTTTATTATTTAGTTTATTTTTGTTACTATTTATGAATCTTATTGCACTTTTTGGTACTATTGATAGACTCTGCTATACTGTTTCAATTAACTTTTATCTTTATTTATAGTACTTTCAGCAATAAATTTTCAGTTTTAACAAAATAAGCGGTATTCAAATAAACTCTAAATCAATCCTTATAGAAAAATTCAATCACAAAAACGCGATGATCAAAAGGGAACATGCTTTCTTGAAACAAAGAACCATTGTATTTGATACATGGCGTCTAAGAAATAGAATTGATAATGGCAAATTATAATCCAAGAGAACTGCACCTAATGTATTCACAGGATCCAAAACTAAGCATAAAGATGGAAAACTAAAACAGACGGATTAAAGCTAGAGCTCCATTGCACAAAATTGATGCGGAGTATGAAATTCTAAGAGCAGCCCGGCAGATAGCTATCAGAATGTTTTAGGCTACACTTGCACCAGAGAGCTGGATCTGAGTTGGCTTTTGAGGCGCATCATCATTGTGTTTTGGAGTTGTCCTACAGTAAATTGCATATAGTATGAGTTGAGCTGCGCCAGAGATTGCACCAATGCCATTGCTGACCTGCAAGAATAATATATATAAAAAGGGTCATGTTAAATTCCATGTATATGAACAATACATTATACAAGACTAACAACATTGGGGAACAATGATAATAGATATCAAATATTTTAGACACCTAGTAGCAAGGCATATGATAATAATGATATGATTATCATTGCCATAATTCTTGTTTAAACCATAAAACTATGTAGCAGAAATTGAAATTACCAGCACGTAGATGTCAAACTCGATGAGGGCATAGGCAGTCCAGATGGAACCATTAAGGAAGTTAGTTAATGAAAGATAAAATGGCATGAACTCCACACTCTTGGTTGTGATGACTTGTTTCTGTCATAAGATATAAGAGAAAGATACACAAAATATTTGTCAATATATATATATCAAACACTCAAAAAAACTAAATGTGGGTAATTAACTAGCTAGATAGAACAAGTTTTAAAGGTATGGGATTGAAGAGAGGGACGTACCATGACTGTAAGTGGAGACACATACATAAGAACGTTGAAAACATCACAGATGACTCCTACCATCAGAGACCTTTTCTTGTAAGTATGTAATGTTGTCATGGTTATGATGATGATGATAGCCGCGAAAATCACTTCAACCGAAAGCCCAAGGAGTACCTTTTTCTGCAAATAGAGGACTGCATTAACTAAAGCACCATTTAAACAATGTATTATATATCATTATAAGATGATCACAGAAACATTTTTTTGGTTGAAGTAATGAGTACAGGGACACTTCAATACTCTAATCGTAAACTAAGCTAAACTATCATGTGCCCGTTTGGAATAGCTGTAAAAAAAGAAACCACACTTCAAGCATGTTATTTGGTAACAATTTGCCCCACCACATTTAAATAACAAAATGATTATGTTGTGTATTGATAACCCATTTTTAAAACACCTACCAAACAAGTTTATTAAACTTTATTATTCTCGCTGTAATATTTAAAAATTAAATAAATGCCGTGTGTCTCACATTCGACTAAATGACAAAGTGGGTAAAAAGACATTGTGTCATACAAAGAGTTCCATGAAGTCAAAATCAGTAAAAGAACATTATGCAAGAAATAGTACCCGTCCATTCTTCTGCTTCGCAGCATAGGTGTAGAATATGGCTAAATAGATTAGCTCAAGTCCCAGCCCAACACTATTGATGGTCACAACAAGAAGACTATCTGGGTGCACAAATGGCATGCCATAGAAGACCCAAAAAATGCAGTTCAGTACTGTTGCAATATATGGTATTGGCGAGAAATCCTCCACGGCCTTGTTCTTAATGATTCTATAAAATGTTGGCCTGGTACATACAATTAAATTTAGTCAAACTTTTACTTTCACAAAGTCATTAATGCAATTAAAACGTTCATATGAAATATTCTTTTCTAGGAAAGTACGACTCAAGATAAAGTATCATCCATTTTTTTAAAAAGGTAAGTTGCACGTGTATTTGCATGATAAGACTTAAACCCACCATTTTTTTTAAGCCTTATCTAGTATAGAGTTGTTATAATTACAAAAAATAATAATAAATAATTGGTAATTAACACACTTACCTACTATCAATAATTAATTGGTGTTATGATCTAATAATAAAGAACAATTATAAAAAGCGGTTTTTAATCTCTAAAAAAAATTATAATTTTAAAGTAATCTCAGCTTTTTTTCTAAATGAATTTAAGTCAAACCAAACTTACAACTTTAGATAGAAAGAGAAACTCATTAAAGGGTATTTACAATTAGGTTTTCACAAATTTCATTAACTTTCGATGTTAAGTATTTCCATGTTTCCTTTAAAGTTTTTTCTTTTTTTCTTTTTTATGAGAATCAATAAAATTAAAACAAAAAAATAGTAAAAAAAACTTATTATTCTTTTTGAGGACACACGAATCTGATCATTACAAAATATTAGCAATAATTATTATTTATTTAAAAAAAAAAAAAAAAAAAAAAACCATCGATTACAATCTCATTCCATAACCAAATAATGCATGTAACTAGTGTGATTGCGACATCAAAGTGGGTCCCTCCACAAAATCCACCAAGTGGGTCCGATCTCAAAAAATATTGCCGAAACGTGTGATTTAATGGAAAATCAATTGCCCATAGACTAAAGTAGCAAACACTAAACACACTTTTTATCCATCCACAACACAACTTTTATTATTTAATATAATATATAAAAATAAATTGGCACAGAGAGAGAGAGAGAGAATTACACTGGGGAGAGGAACAGCCCGAAGGAGATCACGTTTCCTGCTCAACAGAGATTAACGAAAACAAACTTAGCCATCTAATTAATCATTCAAAATCATCATCAAAACTATAAAATTAAAGGAATTGAAAACCAAAAATTTTTATTCAATAGTTAACGATCTCTTGTATTATCAATATATATATGCATAACGTAGAAAAACACACACGCGCGCGCATTATTTTCTCAGCAAAATTAAGAGCAATTTATAGGGGGTTTTGGAGGGAGCACAGACCGATGATCCCAATCACATTCCTGATAGAATGAGCGTTCATCACCATCTTCGAATACACAGAGAAAAAGAGAGAAAGAAGAGAGAGAGAGAGAGAGAGTGTGTTTCAAGTTTGAGAGAAAGAGAGGGAGCTTTAGAGAGAGAGAGAAGTGTAGTAGTTGTGGGTATGAGAAGTCTCTTTTTATATGCCAAAAAAGCTCACCAAACAAATACACAGTTTGAGACGTTGGAGTAAAATTCGCTTACCAGATAAAGAGTAACACCCTATCTCTCTCTTCCCTGCTTTTTTGATATTTTTTGTTTTTTTGGGTTGTTTTTCCTTTGGCAACAACAAATTAAATCCATTAACAACTCGCTTATAAATTCTTTCATTCTATTTTATTTAAATAAGTTGTTATATAACTTAAATACACCTGGAATAATATACTATTGAGATAAAATTGCCTCGAATCTCGAAAAAAAGGATAACATGGATTGGATAAGCTTAAAAAAATAAAAATAAAAAAGTACGTGGAATTAAACAGAATAAAAAAAAATTTAGATACTTTGGTTGGTTGGTTTTTGGGTAAATTTCCACTGATTCTATGTTGAACCGGTCCCCCAAGAATCTCTCTCTTAACGGAATTTATTTGAAAAACAAGGTGCGTGAGTTGAGTTGAGAGTTGAGTGCATGGGATTGGGAGGGTGGCAGGAGAGCCGGCTATGTGTGCGTTTCGTTTTGATAAAGTTTGGGTGGCGGTTTGTTACGTGGAGTTGTGCAATTGGTATTGTATTTCTACTTATTCACGAAATCTACCCCTTGTTCTAGGTTTCTTCTCCTCTTCCTCTTGCACTAGACGTGGCAAAATGTTTCACTTGTCAAAAAAGCAACGTATCCAACATATTCACTGCTCTAGCTGCCTCTACAATATTCTTCTAACCCTTTTGTTCCTCAAGAAATCTATGAAATAAAGAAATTTTGCCATCTATTTTTTTTTTCTTTCTTTTATAGAGTTTCAATTAATGAAGTTCGTTTCTATGATTTTTACTTTTTATCATCAAGTCAAGACACCAATCGGTCTTTAGTGTAGATAGAAATTGAACTTCAGATTTTCTTTATTCAACCATCAAATATTTTACAATTTTTTTTAAAAGAAAAAAGACTTTACAAATTGAGCTAACTGAAATCCACAATTTTTCCATCTACTTAAATACATAATTTTGTCATTTTTTTCCTTAAAAAAAAAAAAAAAAATTTACCACCACTCCACAAGTACAAGTTCTTTGTGGGGTGGAGGGCAAGATAAAAATATAATCATAATAAATCAAATTAAGGATAAAGTTAAGCATAGTGACCCAATTAAATTTAATCAAATTTTTGCATTGACCTATAAATAATTTGGATGGATTTTAATTTTGGATAATAAATTAAATTATGGATAAAGTTAGGCATAGTGAGCCCATTAAATTGAATCAAATTGTTGTACTGACCGATATATAGTTTTGATGGATTTTAATTTTGGAGAAGGTATAACACCCTTTTGTGTTTGTAGAGGCCAATAATGGCAAACTAAGATATGGTTTGGTTGAATTTGGATGTTGGTGTCAAAGTTGTGTAGTACTGATTTTAGAAGATTTGATCATCTTGTTCAAGCTGTGATCTCTAATCTTCCTGGATTCTGTTAATTAATGGCAATTTAACTTTATTTCACCTACTGCTAATAGGATAGCTTCTTTACCCTTTTTTGTTTTTTGGCTGAATAAATAGCTTTACTTGCCTCTTTTGCTAAGCAGTCTTTGGGTGTTTGTACTTGAATGGAGAATATGTCTAATTATTTTAGGCAGAATATGTCTAATTATTTTAGGCAGGCAATATTTATTATTTTCTGAAGTTGTGATGCAATTTCTTACATAAATAATACATTTTTGACAATTTATAAAAAAATATTAATGAGAAAACTCTTCATTATTATTTCATTATGAATTTTGTAAGGACGCAATCAGGTACCTGGCCCAAATGATAAATGAACTTAGACTCAAAAAGTCTAATACAATGATTTTGTAGAGAGTGAGTTGGTGATGGAAAAATGAATATATGCAGCAGAAAATTAACGGATCTACTTCATTCGCAATTGATAACATGTGCTATGTAAGTTTCAGAATATAAGAACAAGAGAGTGTGCCTTGGTATGGTGAAATTCAAAATCAAAGATCAGAAGTTCTTGAGAACACTTTCAATCTTCACTCCAATTCCACGCCCAAGAAGTGTGGTCTCTCAATCAGTTATATGTGTATGTTCTAAAGAGAATGAAAGAGTGTCCAACTTTTTCATGCATACCATTTCATGTTGTTACTTTAAATTTTGTATATTTCTCCCCTTACAATTGATTATCTAATTGGGCTAGCCTTTTGGACCTTTCCAATTGGGCTTTAGTATGTGGCTTAGAGTGGGACCAAAAGGAAACAAATAAGACACTAGCTTCAATGGACCTTGGACTTTTCTGTCAACTCTTGACAAGTCCAAAGTTACCATTAATTATATTTAATACTACTATATAAATATAATTGCATTCTAAGTCTTATTAATAAATTATATCCCAATACTTTATTGTACATGCAACTCCTTTATAAAATATTCGTAGTAATACAAAATCATGAATGAAGACTGCCACTTTGTAGATTACTACATCTTAATCCTTGAGTACCCGGTTTAATCATTTTAAGTTATTCATCATATATTTATGAAATCCAATTTCATAAATATATATTTTAGTAATTTCTTACTAAAGTGGTTAGGCCTAACTCTTTGAATAACCGAACCCATTAAACTTATTTTAAATGAATATTTTATATCTCCGTTAAGAGATCATGAATTTTATCTTGAGAATATATGTTCCATCAACACTAAATGTGGCTGCCCAACATATTGAGATTTTTGACCGTTACTTTAAATCTCACTCCTGATATATTAAAGCAACCTGCACTTCATGATCATGTCCATTATTCTCTCAAAATTAAGAGTTCATGTAAATAAAAGTTGTGAGATTTATTATTCATTTGACAGTCATTAGAAGAATAATAAATCTCACAGCGGTCCAGTTCAATATGTCTTAACTCTTAAAACATATCAACACATCAACTAGAAGTCTCCACTTTCATGATCAAGACAAATCATCTTGGTTGATATGTTATAGTCTTCGCAGATGAAATGCCAAATTTCATCACCGACTACGAACTGAAATTCTGAGTTTACAAAGAACTTGTGACTTATATCTTCTGTGACTAAATCACATAAATCACATACTATGCATCTCATGGACTATATGATAATGTCCGAATATTCATATTACCATTATTTCAGATAATAATAAAACAAATTCATTAATCACAACATTAAGTCATACATAATGTTATACATAACATCATACAATAGGATTTAAGGGCACTAATCCTAACAGTTGGAAGACTGGGCTTTAATGAATTAGTCAACAAATAAAGTGGATTCAGATGACAAGAAAATGTAGATAGACTAGTTTAATCTAAAGAAAACTTTCATCGGCACAGTCTGAGGAGATCAGTTCTTATGTATTGATTCTCAAGTTTGATTACAAGTTCAGTTCTTGATTGCTACAGTGTTTCTCTCTCTATTTCTCGATCCCCTTTTTTCTCAGGGGTCATTTACATTATATATCTCACTTTAAATGATCTTGGCCCTCAATTTGTTGATCATCCAGGCCACTACTTGAGTGCTTGTCCCATCGAACACCCTCTCTAGCCCTCTATGAGTTGGGGTAGCCAAGACAGCACTATTTAGGGGTCTTTTTGACATAAATGCAGTCAGAAATTTAGCTGCAAAGCATTCAATGCGGTGGCAGCAGCTTTCTCTTAGATATTTCCTAGCTCCCATCCCCCTTGTCCGTTCATGATGCATGTCTTTATCAATAAAATCTCCTGGAACGTCACCCTGGATGACAGGAGGCAAATCTTGATCTTTGTTGCGTTTAGCTGAGGGGATATTCCTCCTCGGACAACCTCTCCCAACCTCTACAGTCACAGTTTGCTCATGAAGTTCGAAGTATTACGTCTTCCTTGCTATTGATCTATTCTTGGACCACGGAGCCTCCTCGAACAAGGCCCAAGGCCCAATATATATTTGGGCTTGCGTCCCCACAAATTTAATTAATAAAACTCACTATCTTATGAAAGGAGATTGCATTGCTCCCGGAGTGAATAGTTTCTCTAATTAATAAAACCCTATAGTTGAATTTAATTGTAAAATCAAAGTTTCAAAAACTAAAATATTGTATTTAAGTTTTGTAATTTTGTTATCTTAAAAAAAAAATCGTCAATTGATAAGCTGATTGTTTCCTTTTTAGTTTTATCAATTTAATAAAAAATAAAATATGAAGTTTTTACTGCATAATTAATCGTGAGTGTCATGGTGGGAAATTTTTATAGTAGCTCTCTATTGATTTGGTACTCACCATCAACACAAGCAGGTATTTTTAAATATTTTAGTACCTATGTCTCTTGAAACTATATATAGAAGTTCATAATACAGTTCCGTTTGTTTCAATGAAAAACTTATATGAAGATAATTTTTTGTATTTATCTATGTTTGGTATTATTAAAAAAAAAAGGGTCAAAAGAAAACCATATTTTAATTTCCCTTATTTAGCTTGGCATGAGATAAAGTTCTAGAATATAATTGTTGAAAAATGAATTATTTTTCATAAAATGTTAATGTTGAAACAAACAAAGCGTAGGTATCCACTTAAAATAAAAGGGTTTTCATGGTAAATGTACCATAAAAGAAAGTGTAAAATCTGTGGCGAAGTTAGGATTTAATTTTAAGGGGAAAAATTTATACGCATATACATATACATACATACATACATACATACATACATATACACACACATACATATACATAATTGCACTTCAAAACCTAATCAATTTTTTTATTCATCAGCAAAGTGAGTATAAAATATTTAATTTTTTGAATTAATTTATTTGGATGATGGTTATTTTTTGATATTTTAACAATAAGTTTCTCCATATGAAAAGTTCATAACCTACACAATTGAAGTGATATGTTGTAATTGGTGCATGACAAAAGTAGTTTTTGTTATGGGCTTATATGAGAGTGATGTTTCATTAATCACAACTTATTATAGGGTTGTAAACGGGCTGAGCCAAGACAAGTATTTAAAGGGTAAATTACAAATTACACCCCTAAAGTTTGGGAGTAATTGAATTTTACACCATAAAATTTCAGAATTTGAATTTTACGCCCTTACATTTGAGGGTGTTTGGATTTTACACCCTCACATTTCAGAATTTGGATTTTAGCTCTTATATTTTAGAGATGTTTGGATTTTACCCCCTAAAGTTTAGAGGTTTTTGGATTTTACACCCTAAAGTTTCATAATTTTGGGGTGTAAAATCTAAACACTCACAAAATTTAGGAGGTAAAATCCAAATTCTGAAATGTCAGGGTGTAAAATCCAAACAATCCAAATTCTAAAACTTTAGGGTGTAAAATCCAATCACCCTCAAACCTTAGGGGTACATTTGCAATTTACCCGTAATTAAAATTAAGACTTGTTCATTTAATTTTATTTCGAGGACAAGGCAAGCTTGAGCTCATCACCAAACAAGATTACATATTTAAAATTGATTAATTTTTTGTCAAACAAGCTCAAGCTTGTTCACAAGCTACTTGATTAATTTATTTCTTTTTCCCATATATAGTAAAACTATAACTCAAATTTTTTACCATTTTACAAATATAAGAATTCTTATCACAAATGGACTATTTATATTATCGATAAACTACAAATAATAATTTGATATTATATGAACTTATTTACAAACTTATACAATTCAACTCAAATCTATATAAGTATATCTTTAGAAAAATATAACCAATTTGGTTCATTTAGGGTCAATTTTTGTAGCCCAAGCCCGAAAGGTCTGGATTATGAGCCCAATGAACCCAAAACAATGAATTTGTAGAGAGTGGGTGAAAGAGCTGGGCTGATTATGAATCTAACAACAGTTAACCATGATATTAAGGGATGAACTGACGTAAAAATACGCTTGAAAGCTAAACAAATTGATGTCCGAAGAGGTGTATTATTGATTTAAAGATGAATACAGGTCTTAGAGCTACAGTAAAATTGTTCTCTTCCTCTTTTTCTTTTTTGTTCTGATCCCCTATTATCAGAGGCCCCTTCCCTTTATATAGCATCCTTCCTCATCATCTTCATCGTCCACTTGTTCTTCATCTAAGTATCCACTTGAGTATATGTCACGTCAGGTCTCCTCTTTAGCTCTCTGTGAGCGGTAGTAGCTAACATTACACTGTTCAAGAGTCTTCTCCACATTAATGCGGCCGGAAAAGCAGCTGCAGTGCATTGAATGTGGTAGTAGCAGCTTTTCCTTTTAGATATTTCTCCGTTCTTATCATCTCCAGGCGTGCCTGAAGCTTATCTTTATCATTGAAGTTGTTAGGAAGATCATTCGAACCTTCCAAACATTTGATTGATCAAGACTATTTGTATCCGAGGAGAATGCCCTCTTCGGACCACAGGTGCTCTCTTCAGACTGTACTCCTCCTTCATTTCCAGGTATCTCTCTTCCACATGGACTCCTTCTCAACCGCTTTCTTCTCTTCGGACATACAGTAATCTTCAAATAGGGCCCTAGGCCCAATACATAAGGTTGGACTTTTACCCCTCACAGTTCATTTATCATGCACAGAATATTTTGAAAGTAACTTTGTCCCTAAAATTTCATATTTTAATATCCATAACTTTGTCAATAAACATTGACTTGAACGGACTAACATGTATTTATTAGTCCAGACCCTAATGTGACAGATTGCACACAAGAACAAAAATAATTGGGAAATTATTCTGGTTCTACTCACCCTAACAGGTCATTGTTTCTACACCATAAAATTAAGGAAATCAATACTCATGGGTTACAGTTAGCTCAACTAGTAACTAGTAAAGTCTCTAATGGTTGAATAAGAGATCTGGAGTTCAATTCCCGCCTACACCAAAAAGCTGGTTGGTGTCTTAATCTAATGATAAAGAGCTATCATTTGGAGCAGATGCCATATGTTGAAACTCTTTCAAAAAAAAAAAAAAAACAATCCTCATAAATCATAATAAGTGACGTCACACAAGTCCACAAATAAATGGTTCACCAAAAAGCTGGTTGGTGTCTTAATCTAATGATAAAAAGCTATCATTAGGAGCATGGTTTTGAAACCCGGACCGGACCGTACGGTCCGACCGGATTAACCGGAAACCGCTCCTTGAGACGGTTCTTTAACTTCCAAAACCCGTTCTACACAAAAAATCCAGTGGACCGTGCGAACCTCGGTCGAACCGCACGGGTTTGAGAACCGTGAACGGGTTTCACGGTTCAGACCTAAGCTCTTTTAAAAGGAAAAAAAGAAGAAGAAGAAGAAGATGAAGAACAGAAGAAGATGAAAGATGACGATGAGAACAAGGATTAAAAGAAAGGGACCAGTCGTTTTGCTGCGGAGTAGACCCTTTGCCGACTGTTGATGGCTACCATGTGACTGGCAAAAGCTGAAAGGCTACCGTGCGGCTGGCAAAAACTGAATAACTGAGATTTGAACTAGCCTTGTTTCAAGAAAGAAAAGAAGGATTTGAGAAGATGATGTCTAATGAGAGAAGAGATAAAAGTGAGATTTGAAAACTCTTCACGTGGGTACCAGACAGTGGACTTGTGGTTGTAAATTTTTGGGATTTTTTTTTACTTAAAGCTTGCACGCCACACGAGATTGAAAAAGAAGTTTTGGACCTCCTACGCGTTGTTGACCTGTTTCTTAGTTGATTTATTGAGTGATTAGAATACTTCTTAATTCTACAAAGTACAAACCCACCAATTCTTACATTAATTTATTAAATTTATTTATTGCTTTACACTCTAGGATTGTCTGATCAATGTAAGATTTACACTATAAGCTTAAACAAATACACACAATATTATATACATTTATAGCAAAAAAGATATATAACATTATACACGCTAATGTCCCTCACCATTCAAGCTACTAACTTACTACTCTTTTAAGAAAAAAATTAATTTCTTGAGAAAATGTCTATTAAATTTTTTATTGGGTTTCATAAATTAATTTAATGTGAAGTTTCTATTAGATCTCTATATTTATTTGGATTTTTATGTAATTTTTCAATTTTTACTAATTTAATATATTTATTTATATTTTAAATAATTATTAAATTAATTATGACGTCATCACGGTTCGACCTCGGTTCGACCTCGGTCCAACCTCAAAAACCTTGAACCTCTCCTTTTTACGGTTCATTGAACGGTCCGGGTTTCAAAACCTTGATTAGGAGCAGACGCCATATGTTGAAACTCTCTCAAAAAAAAGAAAAAAAGAAATCAATCCTCATAAATCATAATAAGTGACGTCACACAAGTCCACAAATAAATGGTTCACATTACCAAAAATGAGAATTTCGTGCTTGGTTGTTTTGGGAACCTCCGGCTAATTCGAACTTTTCAATTTTCACACACTTACTTTACTAACTTAGGTATAATTTAGAAATCACTTAAAAAAAATTATAATTTGGAAAGAAAAAAAATGTACACAGAACTCCCTAAATATCTCTAAAACATGAAAGCTTTTGAAATTTTAAATATAAAACCTAACCCTCTTTTGGTATTATTTCATGTATAAAGTATTAAAATTGCCCCTCTTATCATACTTAGCTCATTAACCCCCTTGAAAAAATTACTAGTCTCCATCATGAAAATTGTTAAACATGCATTAAAATAAATGATAAGTTTATCATGTGATGACATGTATCTATATTTAGAGTTGCATTTTCACATAAAACCTGACATTAAAACCATTAAACATCAGTTTGAATAAGTGGTAATTATGATTCTAATATGATGACACTAGTGGCGGAGCTAGGATCTAACTTTAGGGGGGGGGGGGAAATTACATTTGACATCACATTTATGCATGTGCAAGTGAACATATACATATTGATATAGTATTTGAGATCAATTTGCAAAATAAAAATTCATTCGTGTGTATGCTAAGCAATATTTGAATGCATGAAAATTCAAAATAAAATAACATTTATCTATTAGGGGTTTATTTACATAAAAAATAATTTTGAAATTGTAATTATAAAAAATATTATAATTCTACTTACGAAATGCCAATTTTTAGTTGTCAGATAGACATAAAGTACAACTTACAAAAATTTCTATTATTTTTATTGACCTATATGTATAGGTCTATTTATTTTAGGTTAACATGCCAACTTATTTTTAACGAACATATAAGAGGGCTATGCTCTCAATCCTCCCACGAAAGCAACTACTTGTATTGTGTATACGGTTTTATAGCTTTTCATCATTAATAACAGTTTTATATTTTTATCTAAAATGCGTCTAGACTAGCTAGTAAGTAAATATTAACAGATTTTTTGGGTGGGGCCAGGGGGGCAAGTGCCCCCCCCTCGACCCCCCTGGCTCCGCCCCTGGATGACACAAACATACTTAGAATTGCGTTTTCACATAAAACAATACTACGTAGATATCAAGTGTTGTATTCAAAAACTCAAAAAGATTATGTGATTTCAAGGAAACCACGGGAAAGTTTTGTGTATTTTTCCATATAATTTACATTCATTTGAGTTTCTTCCCTGTGAAGGTTTTGCTATTGATGAACAGGTGAAGCCAGCCACGTTTAAATTTGATATTGAAGACCCAATCACATATATACTTTCTGTGGTGTTCAATTTATTAGGCAAGGAGGTCACTTCTTACGTTAAAAAGTCTATGTCTCATTGAGCCACCATAATAGGAACTCAATAATCTAATAATTTCTCATAGAAAAGAAAGCTTTTGCGTAACCTTTCTAATTTCCTTTTCAGAAAAAAAAAAAATAATAAAAAAAAAAAAAATAACAAAAGGTTGCCGTTGGTATTGGAAAAACAACAAGAGTCTTCTAATGTCTACTTTTGGGTCAAATAAAATTCATGGACGTAGGAAGAAGTGGTGTCAAAAATGATTTTTTCCTTTGATCATGTTTTGATTGTTAATATGATATATATCAATTGTCTGTTAAACCCGCAATTTCTATGAAACTATGATACATCCAAATTCAAGAGACCCAATGGTTTTATATATAACTCTAATAGGAAAAGAGTATATTGATGTGTATTTTACCCACTAGAGAAAAAATACATACCAACCAAAACACATGTACTATTTGAGTAATAATGCATTAATGCTTATGTTTGTGTATGTTCGAGTTAGGAAAAGACTCTGGCCTAGCTCAAGTATATGAGAAAATTGGCAGCATCCTAATCCTCAAGAAAAAAAAAATCTAACAGTGTACAATTTATTTTAAAATTTTCAAATAACATGATAGTGTACAACTTTGAATCTTTAGTATTTAATCTGAATTATGAAATCGATTCAATAGAGAGAGCATTCTAATATTTTCCATAATCCGCTGAAATGTGTTAGAGATGTTATATTTTGAAAGACAATGTATTTTTCTTCTCCTCTCTACGTAGGAGCTCCTCTCTCTCACTCTAGGTGAGTCTTTCTTTCCACGGGGCTCAAGCACTGTGGAACTCCAAGGAAACATGGAATGGATTCAGATTTCATTGAGAGGCTAATAATAATCGAATAATGAGTTCCATGTTGGCGAGGGGATTTTATGGTATGTTCTTTCATCAAAGTGTCCACACAAATCCCAATTGCCAAGGACATTTCTCTTCGCTCTCATTGGCCTTTTTATTTGTGAAGTGCCATTCTTTTTTTAAGGTGTCTGGATTGGGTCCATGTCTTCGCCGCCATCTTTCCCCCACTCTCCTCTCCTTTCGGGCTTTCCCTCATAAAAAATTTTCTAACTTAGGTTAGCCTAATCGCCCTACTAGCGGTTCTTTTTTTTGTACGCGTGGATGTTGTGTGCCCTAGACTAACTCTGTATTTGTTAGTTTCCTTTTAATTTAAATTTCATTTTCACTAAAAGCTAAACTTTCATTGTAAGGTATTCATATTTGAATGTGCAAATTTTTTTATCTAATTCAAGTCTACTTTTTTTTTAGCTAACAAATGTTCAAAACATCCATGCAGTGGTGGCGCCACGTTATGCTCAGAGTGTTCCCAGGAACACCCTGTTGATGCTCATTTTGGGAAGCCCAGCAACATGGGCAGAAAGGAGTTAGTGATTGGATAGAAAAACCATTAAGCCCAAGCGGCAGGAAGAATGGATTATAGGCCCATAAAATAAACAAATGGGCCCTGAGGAAGCAAACAGGCCTAAAGGAGCCCGGAAAGAGAGAAGTAGACCCATGGGCAGTATGTGATGTAGAAAAGTGAGAATGGGCCATAGCAAGTCCGAAGTAATGCAAGTAAAGAAAATAAGAGGTTGATGGAAAGTCCATGAGCCCTAAGGATGAAGGATAAAGTAATTGGGCCAAGGAAGCCCAAAAGAGTTAGTAAAAGCCTATGGGAACGCAGAATTAGAAAGGGCCGAGGATGCCCAAGGAAAGTAAATGGGCCAAGGATGCCCAAGATGAAATAAATGGGACACAGGAGCCCACAAGTAATGTAATAAAAAGCCTAATGACCATACTGAGTCATTGAGAGAAGAATAAGCAGCAGGCCTAAAGAAGCCTAGCAGGCTTGGGTCAAATGACATCACAGCAGAAATGGCAGAGTAATGCAGCAGGAAATGGTAGTAAGACTGCAGAAAGGAGCAAAATAATGGGCTGAAGAAAGAAAAGCCCAGCCCTTAAGGGGAGCAAATCATAAAGAAAGGGAAATCAGAAAACAGCTCACGCCATAAGAAGTCAAGGATGGACGGCAGAATGTGCAGACGAGCCTCCAGACCACGGCGAATGCATGAGCAGCAGGTAGGTTTTAGACATACATAGAAGTGAAGCATGTACAAGGCCTAGACATCACCAACCTGTACCCAGCCAATACAGGAAATGGTGGGTCATGGGTCAGAGGTAAGAGAGCATGGTTTGGCTGGAGGGAGAGGAAAAAACCTATTCTGGGGTTCCTGCTCAGGCTCTTTTGGGGGAAATGTCTTGTTGGAATGACATATCGCCCAAAAGAAGTAAGGGTGAGTTGGAACCACTAGGTGCATGCCATGAGAGATAGGGAGAGAGAGAGCACCCACACCGTAGTAGGTAAGAGTGTCATGGCAAACAAACAAACAAAATAGTCTTCTTTGTCTAGTGATGGAGAGTGGCACAGCCAGCACAAGTAAGTGGTGGTGGCTGAGCGACTGACAAACCAGTGGTGGTCGGCAAGGACACTCAGACCAGACAAAGGTAGTTAAAGGCTAAAACATTAAAAGTCAGTCACGACAGGCATTATATAAAGGACCCTTGCCGTGCACAGCAAGGGGATCACAAACACAGTAATAGGAACCTCTAGGAGAATCACAACAAATAAGCAAGCACTGAGAAAGAAAACGAAAGGAAAAGAAAGAAAGAATTAGAAAGAACAAAAACGGAGAGCATAGAATGGCAGGCATGCACCAATAGGTTGATCCCCTCTCTCCCTCTAAAGTTCTGCTCTCTGCTAAAGGCAAAAAATTCTTCTGGGTGTGGGCCATTTAGCCCCGTTCCCTCAAAGCAATTAATTTTCTCAAGGGAGATTATTTGCATTGAGGAAATGGTTCCCTTTTTGGTTTCGGCCTTGTAATAGAATTTGGCACGGCAGACTGATATTTCCCTCTTTGATTCAACAAACTCATTACTATTTCTTCCCTACTGATTTATGCTATTTTATGCACGGGATGTCTTTTGTCGCTCCCCTTTATTTATCTTGTCTAAATAGTGAACGCATTTCTTTTGTTATCTTTATTACATCTGCCTGCCAGAACTTTCCCATAGCAGCTCTGCCTATTATGGGCATGTGATCAAAGTTTTGGCAAACGGGGTATAGTTTGTGCACAAGTTGGACCAAGGTGGGTTACAATTGGACTAGTCACAACTCCTTAATCCAGAACATTTGGGCCCAGTACAGTAGGAGACAGCCTTATCCCAACATTACAAAAAGGCCCACCACACACCTTGACCTGAAAAAAAAAATATATATATACATATATATAATAATTAATTTTTTTTATTTGTTTACCCTTAAAAAAAATTAGGAACACCCTCAAATAAAAAATAAATAAATAATTATTTGTTCTACTTTAAAAAAAAAAAAAAAAATTGTAACAAAGCAAGCGGCAAGCCCACGGATTCTCAAAAAAAAAAAATGGATGGCAAGCCCAACATCAAGCTCAACAGATTATAGAGGAAGCAAACCCACGAATTCTAAAAAAAAAAAAAAAAAAAAAAAAACCCCAATACAGAGCAAATCACTAAAGGCTAAAGCAAACCTAAAGACAGAGCAACGCCTTAGAGCAACAGAGCAACGCCTCAGGCTCAAGCCAACAGGCGGAGATCATTCACGTTGCTCGCTCATCGTCGGAGATCAGTCACGTCGTCAGAGTTCAGTCCAGTCCAGGGCACATCGCCTCATCAGAGATCAGTCACGTCACTCACTCACCCTTCATCGGAGATCGCTTGTCAGTCGTCACTGCCTCAGCCTCAGCCTTCAAGCCTCCCTGCTTCGGTGCTCCCTCAAGGTATTTCATTTTACTAACTTCTCTCTCTTTTTCTCTCTGACTCTCTCTCAGTCACTCTCTCTTTATCTGAAATCACTGAAATGAAATGAATGAGAGTCTCTCTCTCTTTTTATTCTTTAAGACTAACTTTATCTGATTCTTTTGAACTGTGATTGGCTAAAGCTTTAACTTTATTAATATTTTGCCTATTTTTTGACTTTTTGAATTTGGCTTTATCTTATCCGTTGGTGTTGGTAAGATATTAATTGTCTTTTAGTGTAATGTGTATTGTGATTTGTGATTGTGAAATTTTCTGATTGGCAGCAAGCTCTTGTGATTGGGGGCATCAGGCATCAGGCTTGTCTATTGAGTGGGGTGGGGGGTGGAGGGGCACATGGGGCCAGGTAAACAATAATAAAAGCAGTGTAATGTGCACATCAGCATATAGGATGTGTAATGTGCACATGGGATGTGTGCTAGTGCAACTAATAAACAATAATTTAACTAACCAATAATTAATTGGGGAAAGCAGCTAATAAAAAATAATTAATAATTTAATTAACCAATATATTATAAAAGACAAACAAATTAAATTATGTTAGGCTAAACAACAATTAATAATTTTATAATGAATGAAACAACAATATAACAAATTATAGTTTATAAAAGACAAACAAATTAATGAAACAACTAAACAACAATAATTAATAATTTTATTAATATGAAAACTCGTAGAAGGCAATGATAGTGGATGAATGATTGCTTGATTGTGTGTATTGAAAGAGATGTAGCTTGTAGTATTGATAATGAGACTATCATGCAATGATTTCAAAATATGAAAACTTGTAGAAGACAATTATAAACTTTATGTATTTGCGTGTTTTTTTTTTATTGTTGTTATTGTCAATATATGAATTTCTCTTTTTATTAGATTGTGTAATTTATGCTTCTTAAGGAACACCCTAAAAAAAATTCCTAGAACCGCCATTGCATCCATGATTCTTTATTCTAAATTTTATTTCATTAAAATTTTTTTTTCTCCATCTTCAAACGCCAACTTTTCCTCTATTTTTGAAAACACTCACACCAAATTTTCAAAAAACCAATAAAACATTCATTTGGAGAGCCTACAATGTTCTTATTTTTAAGAAAGCACTGTACCTGAATGGCATTTCAACTAATGTTTAGGGAAGACAATATAGGTGTTTTTATTATATTCATTCTCCATATTGGACTCTTGTGCTATGGAACTATTTTAGAGCCAATGTGTGTAGTCTTTTATTATATAAACATGAAACATGCCAGGTATCAAGGGGAAAATTTTGATGTTCCCAAATATAGTATGAGATAGCCACGTCGAAACTCAACGATGGGCCCTTGAAATAGAGCCCAAAGGCTTTCGGTGTTGTGGAAGTCCGCCCAAGCAAGAGATAGAGGCTGCACCCTATCAAGAAGACAACAATAAAGCCCAATAAACATGTTACGATTGTTAGTTTGTTATATTATTAGTCCTTTTTACAGCGTCATAGTTCAAATCAGTCCTCCAACGGTAAATGTGAAATTACACTTAAAAGTCCAGAAGTTAATTATTAAATAAATTTATGAAGGTATTCAGTCCTGGGGGTCCTTGTGTGTCTCAGTTAGGGGAATTTATAGTACTTTCAGCGATCATTACATCAATGTGAGGGAAAAATTCAATTGTTACAAATACATTATATCCTTCATCATAATAATAATAAACAAGGATTAAAGGCTCAATTGTTACAAATAAAAGAGGAAAAAATAGGATGGAATGAAGGGAGAGAAAGATCCACAGCTCAGTGCAGCAAGTATTAAACTAAGATTTTGATGAGTGTGTGTTCATAAGGCATGAATGAGACAATATGGGCTATTTTGAGTGAGTGGGATGAGATTAACTCAAAGGTTAAAACTTTTTGTGAGTAGTGGGTTGTTTATGAGCAGTGGGAGGCATTTATGAGCTGTGATTGTGTAAAGGAGAGGAAAGAATGTCTGAGGTTAGATGAATGTGGGTTGAAAGGGATGAGTAGTGAGCTCAAAGAGATCTAAACTACAAGTAAAATGGCAAATAAATCAAGAGTTTCAAAGGGGTAGTTGCTATGTTTGTGGGCTGAGATGCACATGCTTTTATAATGGAGTTTAGAGAAGCATTGATTAACAAGAATCCAAAAAATATAGGTTTGATTCAAGGGAGCCTTGATAGTTGAATTAATAAGCTGGATTTGGCCTAAAAATGAGAGATTTTCTTTTGGGGTTGTTTTGCTTCTTTGGGCAATGTCCACATAGGTAGTATTTGGGGTAATCTTGCATTAAATACTAAGATTGCTGAGATTGTGTTCAGCCAATGGAATTAAGGCAAGTATTAAGGAAGAATCCTAGTACTGCAACTAAGATTTGGACCCTAGGAAGTAGGATTCAACACCCTAAGCCAGGTGTTGAGTACAAATTTTTTACACCACGCAGCTTCATTTTATTGGCGACCCGCACCACGTCAACACTATCATGGATTTTGGGAAAATCTCTTCTAAAGCCCAAAAGAGCCCATATTTACACAAAAAATGCGTCAAAGCCCATGGTTCAAGCTCATAGCACATCATCTCATTTTGGCTCATGATCCAAGCTCATGAGTCTCATCGGGGGAATTTTGGGAGTCGTGGTTTGGAGGGCTAAGAAGTATGTCCCAAAAGAGGCCATATTTACACAAAAAAGGCGTCAAAGCCCATGGTTCAAGCTCATAGCACATCATCTCATTTTGGCTCATGATCCAAGCTCATGAGTCTCATCGGGGGAATTTTGGGAGTCGTGGTTTGGAGGGCCAAGAAGTATGTTCAGTAAAACTCCAGTGGTTCAAAGTTGATAAAGGAAAGCATGTTGCTTGGCATGTCTTCCCCAATTCCCTGAACTCTGACGGGTCAGTGTGCAATAGGTAACATTTGGTAAGTCTCTCATATCACATAACACTTAAAATGATAAAACTCCCCATGCTCTTTACAAAATTAATGTCCATCATATAATATAAGTTTTAAAATATAATTATATCATTCCGTATTAATTATATTATTATTTTCATATAAATCAATTCCAAGCACATGGCTAAATATATATTAGTATCTCATATCTAGCATGAAATGCTCTCTTACTCTCCAAGATTTGGTTAGAATACAAAAAGACCATAATTACATCTCTAAAACTTCATCAAAAATCAACCAACTAGTCTATTACTTACCAAAATTATATATGGCATAACATATAATTTTCCAAAAGAAGAAACTTAGCCAAAAATACCAATAACAGCTCCAACGGAAGCTGTAAACAGCTCCAGCAGAAGCTGTTTTGCAAAAACAGCTCCGGCAGAAGCATCTGCAGAAACAGTTTCTGCAGAAACAGATTCTACAGAAGCTGTAATAGCTCCAGCACTTTCTGCAGTGGCTCCAGCTGTGGTACCAGAAATAAGATAAAGCTTATCTTACCTTTTTTAGCCAAACCATGAATTTAATACCAAATATTTTCCTCCAAGCAAAGGATGTCATCCTCATGACATCATCCAGCTGTGTCGCCGACATTAAAGTCTCAAAATTTCTTCTTTTGGTTAAAAAACAAAAAACCACTTACTTTGTCAAAGATTTTTCCTTATTTGCTAATTTTCCCTTCAACTAGTTCTAATCTAGTTACATGCTTGGCTCTATATGAATAGGACCAAGCTACACACTAAAGACACCATCCATCCCCTCTCTCATCCTCAATAATTCTGAAACTTCTTTTCAGCTTGCTGTAGATATCTCTAAATTTCTCCATACTTCTCTACCTCTCTTACAAAATCACTCTTCATAGATAACAACACAACCATTACACACTATCCATCTCTCCTATGCTTCAATATTCTGAAACTTCATCACTTTTGCTGCCCAAAAACACATCTCCATCTCATTCTTTATTCCTCATACAAAATCTCCCTTCTTAGAAAGCAATATAACCCATGACATAACACAAATAATCTCATGTATTTACTATATTATCTATCTCACACTTCTATACATTTTACAAACACATTCCTCACAAAATACCCATACATACTTCTCATAAATCTTCAAACACCATATCTCACAATATACATATATATATATATATACACACACACACATATATGTTTCTTACCATCTCCACACATCTTAAAAACATATCAAATACTCTTCCAAGAACACATTACAAAAGCCCTTTCTCATGGAAGGCATATGAACATCAATATTAAGGCCTTTCTCCTAAAAGGCACAAAGACTTCATATTAAAAATCATTCTCATTAAAGACATACATTTCTAATACTTAAAGCTATTCTTATGAAAGATAATATCACTCATGCTTGACTAAAAACTAAAAGAGCATTACATGGGGAAAGTTATTTAAGTGCATAATGAAAGGGGACAAACTTAACCAGCCTATGCACACAGCTGGACGTGCTCTCTCTCCTTTCATTCCATCATATTTTTCCTCTTTTATTTGTAACTATGAAGCCTTTAATCCTTTTTTAGTATTATTATGATGAAGGCCATAATATTTTGGAAACTATGGAAGTTTTCCCTTATATTGACTTAATAATAATAAGGAAAAAAATACAATTTTTACCATGTAAACACACTTACTAACTTGAAATTACCCTACCGCTGGAGATAATACCGTAACACTAGAGGACTGTTTTGAACTATTGGACCAGGACCATTAATGTACTAATTAAGTATTGTAACGTGTTTTTCATTGGGCTTTTGTTGCTGTTTTGTCATGTGCAACTTTTGTTTCTTACTTGGATAGGCTTTGTCATCACACCGAAAGCCTTTGGGTACCATCTCAAAAGCCCATAGTCGAGTTTCGGTTTGGCTTCCCAACATCTTAGATAGAGGCATCAATTTCCCCCTCGACATCAGGTGTCAAAGTTTAAGCCCACTTCAGAGGGTTCCACTGGAGATCCCTTTATGCCCTCCTAACCACATGTTCCCAATTTTTCCCCCTTTAGGATTCATGGGCTTGGCACATAAATCACGTCTTGAACGTTTTTAACATTTATAGCGTCAATTTGTTGAAATTTGGATATTTTAGTTTCAACTCCCCTTTCGTTGGAGGTGCAATCTTGAGGAAGATGATGGAGTCCCATCATTATTTAGACTTCAACTGATATGGCAGCCCTTGGGCACTGTTCACGTCAGGTAGTGGGTGGCAGAAAAACTGATGGGACAACCCCTAGTTCATCCTCAAAGGCTTGGTTCTCTTGTAGGGGTCTCTAGTTGCTTCTTTGGTTAGGGATGAACAACGGCTGGTTGCCCACTTTCAAGCCTCTTGCTGGGACCTTTTTGGATTGGAACTTTGCTCCATTTCAACACCTTTAGTTGGGCCACATGACCCTTTCTTTGCTTGGGCTTGTTCCCTACTCCATGAGATTTTTTGGCCTACAAAATGGGCATTAAAGACATGCTTTACCATGGGTTTTTTTACTCCTCATGGGTTTTAGTTGTTAGTAGAAATAAAATGAATCCATGAGCTTTAATAAATATTTATGATAGATTTTGGGTATTAATTTCCATGGGCTTTAAATAACAACTTGTATAGTTTCTCCTAATTTTTGCTATGGATTTCTTTGTAAATGATATTTTCTTTGAGGCTTTTTAAATAATGACCTCTAATATTTTTCTTGAGAATAATATTTACCATGGGTTTTAAATATGGTAACAATCACTATAATAGAATAATGTGATGTTCTCATGAGTTTCTCTATAGATAATCATAGGATGAATAATTATCATGAGTTTTGGTAATAAATATTATGAATATTGTGATGTAAGATAGATAGTGAACATGAGTTTATAATATGAAATAAACAAATGTCATGGGTCTAATAATCATGTCTTTTCATGGGCTTTTATAAGATGATCGCCATGAGTTTTAAAAGTAGATAATTCATAAATTCCATGAATTTTGTAATAGTAATAGGTTTAAGGGTCTAAAGTATTGTTCATTATTGGACTTCTAAGTAAAATAATTATGATATAATATTTTGCCAAGTATTGATAACCTTGGGCTTTCAATAAATAGTGTCAAATAGTTAGCTTGGGCTTTTAATAGTGTCAACGTAAGTTGGGCTTTTGATATTGCCAATGAGAATTGGGTTTTGATGTTGCCAATGAGAATTGAGATTTGGGTTTTGATGTTGCCAATGAGAGTTGGGTTTTGATATTGCCAATGTAAATTGGGCTTTGGATAAATAATTGCCATGGGTTTAAACCATGAGCTTTGATTATGGATTTGAATTCCATTGATAAAATTGTTTTGCCATGGATTTGAATCATGGGTTTTTCAAATATTGTCAAGTATAAGTATTCTTGGACTTTAAATAGAATATGATTATTGGGTTCCTAGGGCTGGTTTTGGGCTTAGCTAGATGATGATAATAAAATTAGATAAAATATGAGTTTTTGGGTTTTTTGTGATAATTTATATTATAACCCAATTTAAGCAATGAGATATGAAACATTTGTTATTAACATGATAATAGAGCAAAAAATATTTGGAAAAACTCAATAACTTATTAGTGGTATTTGAAAATAAATAGGTGGTACTCAAATAAAATTAGGTGTAAAAAAAAGTACCCTAACACTAGGCTTCAACTTCACTCTGCTGACACCTTGAAGGCTCACTCTATTGACACCTTTTGAAATTTGAAACACTTTTCTACTATGTGTGTGTTTGGCAAAAATTAAAAAGCCAGGTTATTTTACTATTCAGCTTATTTTTGCTATTATTCATGGGCTCCACTGCACTTTTATTTATGAGTCTCATTGTGCTATTTTAGCTAAGCAAAAATTAAAAAGCCAGGTTATTTTACTATTCAGCTTATTTTTGCTATTATTCATGGGCTCCACTGCACTTTTATTTATGAGTCTCATTGTGCTATTTTAGCTAATTTTTATCTTTATCTACAGTACTTTCAACAAAATAAGTGGATCCCAAACATACTCTCTAAGTTTTAGAAATGTGTCATTCAACAACCAGTGAGATCACCTTTTGAAAGTATCTGTTATAAAACAGCATGAAACAAGTTCTTTGATATTGGCTCAAACTCAAGGCCATTTCAATTTTCCTTTAAAGAAAAGGAAAAAAAAAAAAAAACTCCTCAAGTCATTTAGTGTATGTTTGGGAACAATTTATTTATTTATTTATTTTGCTAAAATTACTATAGATAAAGGGTAAAAGTTAAATAAAATAGGTAGGTGACTCCCGTGTGGCCCATAAATAATAGAAAAAATAAGTAAAAGTTAAATAAAATAAGTAAGTGACTACGTGAGACCCACAAATAGTAGAAAAAAAAAAGTAATAAACTAACTTGTAAGTACCTTCTAAAAAAAACTAACTTATAAGTACATCTCAAACGGGTACTTAATGTCCATTTAGGTATCCTTTAGTCAATAACTTATTTGCTAAATATGATATAAAAGATATAGTTTTTGTTAGATAAATTTGTGACAGAAAAAATAAAGGTTAAAAAAAAAGTTTTTATAATAAAAAACAGGTAAAAAGTGTTTTTTGGATTGAAAAACAGAGAAAAAGTTAAACTAATGGTTTGTGCCAAACAGACTCTAATTAGTTGGGCCAAATCTAGTAATCACAGGGCGAATCAATATTAACTCTTTAACATTTAAAGCACATACATCGGCTTCGGCCCAATCACAAGAAAGGTTTACATATATCTTATGGGCCAATCCAATTGATATGGGCGGTGTGCCCTAGCAAGACCAAAATTTATATTCTCGACCCAAGTCTGTCCTTCTTGGTTATCACATGATCCTTACGGAAGATATTGGGCCTACTTTTTTAGCTATTGGTAATATTGGATTGGTGTAGACCTTGTTCCTTTTGCGAGGTTTGGGCTTTTCAATTGTTTTATTCATCATTTTTTGGTGAAGCACCAACTTTTGTACTCTGAAGTCTGAACCCATTTGTTTCTACATGTTAAAACCACACTTTTTTAAAAGCACAAGTGGAATTTTTGTGGTGCACAGATTAATTAAAATTATATGTGGAAAAAATACTAATATTATAAAAATTAGTGAGTCATATGAGTAAAAACGTAAAATAGCTATGTTACTAAATTAATTAGTTATACAGCAAAAATATTTTAATTATATATATATATACGCACGCACATACATACATACTAAGGGGTAAGCATTGTATGTAGTAAATATAAAAATATTATTTTAAATTTCATGAATATTTTTTAATAGAATTTTAATTGAAGTATAATTTTAATTTTTAAAAACCGATGTAATAGAATTTTACCTAACATAAACTAGGATAAACTTAATGTTTTGGTAATTGAGTCTCATTTGAACTAAACTATATAAAGGGTGTAAGTGTAACCACTTGTTAATTGTTAGATAGAGAAGATAGTCATTTGACACAACCACAACTTCTAGGGATCGACTTTTATTCTTTTTTTAAAATTTCACTTTTTTTTAAAGTATATATATATATATATATATATATATATATTAAAAAGTATATTACAAAAATAAACTGTACGGTACTAAGTGATTTTGAATGACTTAGATTCCAATACCTTATCAACAACCATTTATGCTTGCAAATGATTCCTTCTCCTACATATACTAAGATGAATTGGATTGATATGGTAAGATTAGTGGTCTACTAATAATTCCCTGGACAGAAAATATAGTGAATTTTAAAAAGAAAGATATAGTGGGTGCCATACTAGACCCATAAAAGCCTAATTTTTGATATATAAATAAATATAGACACAAAGGTGGCCAAAATTAGACCAATCGCTGTTGTAATATATAGTAGTGGATGGTCCCTATAGAGAGATAGAGACTAGTTGTAAAGAGAAACACAACACAACACAACACAACACATTGGTATAACTCAAATGTAAGAGACATGCAGTAGTCAATAATCTATTCGTCGCATTTCTTAAAAAGAAAGAAACAAAAGAAAAGAAAGCAGCACTACCTTATTATGCTCGATCCCACACTTCAATTATCATCACGACCTTTATTATCTTCTCTATACACACAAAATACACGCTCGATCAAAAAACATATCTCAAAAGCATTTTTCTTTCTCAGGTGCTTCTTTCCTTTATGTGACTTTACATTCTTCTCTCTCTCTCTCTTACCCATTATAGTTCTCTTTCTCTTAAGTTCACCATTCCTTCTCATCTCCAACTTTTCTTAAAGCTAAACTAAGGACAAAAGAAACGTTTCTAGTCAAAAGATACCACCATTTAGTCTCTTACCTTAGTAGTGAAGGTATTAAATAACAAAAGCATTAGATGGAGAGAGAGAGGGGCAAAATTCAGTGTATACAGAGACAATCAACTTAAAACTCTCTGCAAAGTTGCAAACCATCTTTCCGACTTCTTCTTCTTTTCTTTCTATTTATTTTATTTTATTTGATAGTTACAACAAGTTGCAAACCCTGTCATAATTTATATATATAATAATAGGTGAAACTGAGAGAAACTCAAATTAGAATTCCAAATTAGATTTTCAATTTTGCGCCATGTATCCTAAATTATTTATTCTTAAAGAGTTTTATTTCTTAATTTTATAATAAAATGTGGGACCACATTATAAATATTCATCCAAATGAGTTATTAAATACAAAAATCAAAGAGTCTAGAATAAATGAATCGTAAAAAAAAAATGCTTCACAATAATAAATAAATGAATAAACATGGACAATTTACATTTTATACCTAATAATATTCTTATAAAAAATTTTAAAGAGTTAACAAAATATAAAAATGACTATCAATAGTATTTAAATTATATATATAGAAATTATATTATGCATCTTATTCTAAGTGTATTCATACATATGTATGGGGTTACAAGCTAGTTTTGATAATGGATAATTACAATTACCTAAAAAAAAAAAAAAGGCAATTCCTTTTTAATATAACTTTGTCCAACTATGTTATGATATATAATAATTTGACATCATGAATGAAATTACCATAAATTGAAAGTTAAAAACTATAATTAAGGACAAAGTTTCTCTTCAAGTCCAAACTCTTATTATATCTTTTTACTGAGTGAGATTTTTAACAAATCTATTGTTAAATTGCAGTTTCTTATTATATTTTGCATACCTGCAAAATTTTTTAAGAAAATAAAAAATTATGAAAAATGTTAAAATTTTAAGTTTTTGTAATCTTAAATTATGATTAAAAATACGTTTATATATCAGATAATAATTAACATCCAATTTTAATGAAATTTGACACACATATTAAGAATATAAAGAATATGCGATCCAAATATTAGATTCTCAAAATATATAACTAACTATGTTAATTTTTTAGTGGAAGATTGAATGGTTTATGGAGAGAACTTGGTCCTATACTTAATGGTATTTGATGCATTTCTAAAATTAGTTATTGATGATTCATTCACTAGGTCTTTTCATGTACCAAAAAATGTTTCTTTTAGTAGCTAGCTCTTTTCTAAATGATGCAATTGTACTTTACAATGCTATATACTACTTTGGAACCGTACGGCTTCTTCTGGAACCTAGCTCCAAATTAAACGTGAGCCATTTTACTTACTTGGATAAATTTAGTAATAAGTTCATTTGCATTACAGGTTTGTATTGCCATTCCAATACAATTGCTTTGAAAGAAAGTTTTTGTCGATCAAGGGGGAGAATCTGCATATAATCTCCAAGATCTTTAATTATCTGACACAATGTTCACTCAAAAAAGACATATTCTTATACAAAAATATATATGTAGAATGCTCATTGGTTGGGAGATAAAGATAAATGCATCAAAGAAATAAAAGAATTGATAGGTTGTTTCCTTGATTCCATAAATTGAGTGAGAAGTGATGCTTTGCTAGATGAGAATATAAGATTAATAATAAAGTTATTTAAATGGTTACCGCCATCTTCCCCAAAAGAGATTCTATAGCTTTTGTTATCTTTTGGGGAGAAGTGAACCCATTCCTTCTTAGGATGGGAAGTCTTTATTTTAGTTTTTGTTCCTTCTTAGTGAGTGTCGTTGTTGATTCTATAAGCTTATCATCACAAAATTATTCGCATTTTTTTAATAATATTTTAATTGATATACTCTAATTAATGCTAATAAAAATTAGGCGAAATTACATTCTTAATTCCTAAAATTTACCGTATGAGCGTAATTGGTCCTTTAAGTTTCAAATGAGCGATATTGAACCAAGTTTTTAAAATGAGCTGTATTAATAGTCATTTTATTAACTACCGTTAGTAGTATTGCTTATGTGATTAATGGAATAATTATTTGACACTTTTTTAAATGTTGTGGCATATTTTAATGAAAAATTTTAAAAACTATTTTACACATCAAAACCCTTAATCCCAAAATACTTGACCTGGCCATTCTCCCATTTGATACTAAGTCTGAAACGCATGAGAAAGCAAGGTTGCCTGGAGGGGAGATCATTGTTTTTCCATGGCTGTCTCAAGTGTCGCACCAATCCACCATAGGGCACAATCTGCAATGACGTTGCAATCAATCCATGGGTTTAAAATTGTGGACAAAATCGTATGGATATTGAGATTCAATCAATCATTCAATTATGGCAAACATATATTGTATATCGTGGAGCGAAGAGTGGATTGCAAATTGCAATGGTTGTTTGCATTGCTTGCATTGGTTTTGGGATATATAGACACGCATCGGAGTTAGGGGATGTGTGGGTTTTTTTGTATCTAAAATAAAACAAATATGAAGCGTAGAAATCGTTGATCCTTATGTATTGCAGTGGTTTAATGATTGAGTATATCTCATTTGTGAACCTTTGCATTATTATTTGTCAACCGTTTTGAGTTTAAAACTAAATGATTGATTAAATTATAGGTCATTTGCAAAGGGTCTTGCACAGTTTCAAATAAAAGAAGGTTATGGTGGGAATACAATTCGAGATCGATGGATTGCTGATGGTGCCATTTTGGTGGATCGGTGCGACTCTTGAGACTGCCATGGAAACCAACAATAGTCTCGCAGGCAACTTTTCTCTCTTGTGCGTTTCAGAAATTGACAGGGAAAGGTTAGATGAGTCATATCAAGTATTTTGATATTGGTTTTTGAAATTTATTCATTCAAAAATTCCACATCATTAAACAGAATATAACAGGTCATTATTCCATTAGCCACATAAGTAATACCACTAACTTCAGTTAATAAATGACTAATACTACTCATTTTTAAAACTTCAGGGACTAATAGCGCTCACTTGTAACTTGAGGGACTAATTGCGCTCACAAGATAAACTTCAAGGACAAATAGTGTAGATTCGTCTAAAAATTATATTTGTTGGGTTCTAAGACTTTAGGTTTAAATGTATTAGAATTTCAATTTGTAATGTTGGCAAACCATGATCAAAACGTTTAGTCTTATTTTTAGACTTGCTCAAAGTATGTTCAAGTGTAAAGTTGGAATCGAATGTACTGCAGGATTTATTGTGTAAATTTGCCTTGCTCGATCGATCAAAAATTAGACTCGATCGATCGAAACTCGTGTAGATTGTTTTTCTACAGAATTTTCCAACTCAACCCAAGCTCGTTTGACGTGTAGAGTTTTATGTTTTGCCTTAAGTATAAAAGGAAAAACCCTAGCCATGTTTTTATGTTGTTGCAATTGTTGTTTATGTTATGTATGTGAATCTCTTGTGAAATCTAAAAGTGTTTGCCTTCACATATACTTAGGCTTATTAAGAATCAAGATCATGTCAAGAGCTTGATGATTGATTTAGTTGCAGCATAAAGAGCTTAAAGAAAACACAAGTGAAAGTACTTATGGATGCTGTGAATCCAAGAAAGAAGCAGTCTATGGACTCGGAGCTGTCACGTGGTCGTGGTAGTAAAGACACGTTTGGTACACTGTAATGATTATTATATGGGAATAGGAATAAGTATTATAAGGAATACATTAAGTTGGAATATAATAAGTATTACTATTCATTAGTTTGATGACCATTTAATAATAGAATCCTGAATATACATCTACAATTTAGTAGAGTATAAAAAGAATATGTAATTAAATCATTTTTAAGTCAAATTTCCTAAAATACACTTTGTAGGGTCAATTTTTGTAGCCCAAGCCCAAAAGGTATGGATTGTGAGCCCAATGAACCCAAGACAATGAATTTGTAGAGAGTGGGTGAAAGAGCTGGGCTAGTAGTGAATTAAACAGTATTAGACTGTAGTGCTTGTGAGTAAATTAACATTCAATCGTGCTCGGACAGATACAAACATAGACGTCCGAAGAGGAATTATATTGAATGAACGTGGGTTACAATTCTTAGAGCTACAGTAATGGTGTTATCTCCTTTCTATCTTTCTTTTTCCGATCCCCTTTTACCAGAGGCCTCTTCCCCTTATATAGTACCCTTTCCCTTCATCTTCATCGTCCACTTGTTCATCATCTAGATGCTCACTTGAGTGCATGTCCCGTCATGTATCCTCTTTAGCCTTGTGTGAGTGGCGGTAGCTGAGAGTGCACTGTTCAGGGGTCTTCTCCACATTAATGCGGTCAGAAAAGTAGGTGCAGTGCATTTAATGTGGTGGTTGAAGTTTGTCTTCTAGATATTTCTCCGTTCCTGCTATCCTGATGCGAGCCTGAGGTTCATCTCTATCATTATACTTGTCAAGAGGATCATTTGAACTTCCCAGACATCTGTTTGATCAAGTTTCTTCAGATCCGAGGATAATGGCCTTCTCGGACAATTGAATATCTCTTCGAACTATGCCCCCTGCTCCTCTCCAGGCATATTTCTTTTACATGGGCTTCTTCTCAAGTACTTTCTTCTCTTCAGACAAACAATAGTCCTCAAATAGGGCCTTGGGCCCAATATGTTAGGTTGGGCTTCACCCCCCACAATAGCCCCTCAAAATTTTAGTTTTTCCCTAGCATCCGAGGAGAAAAAATACGATTTTGACTTGTCACGAAATGGCGGTTTGAAACAGCAGAAATATCTGAACTTACACGCGTGTGGGCATAGAAGTAGGCGCCTCATAAATGCTGCTGTCGTTTCGTCACTCCCAAAGCGTTACCAATTACTCCAAGCGGCGCTTTGTCTTTGGCATGAAACGGTGGGCTACTGATCCAAGGGACGTGATTTTTTCTCAGAATTTGGACGGGATGGCCCCTGACCCTTCGCTTGTTCCCATATAAAGCCTCAATGGAGGTCATTTCTTCTTTACTTTGCAAATCCTCAGAGCGCCCAGCAAGCTCCAGCATTCGAATTTTCCAAGTTCTCCCTGCCACCGGTCATAGTCTTTCTCAGAATCCATAAGAATTTCTCAACGAGTTGGAAGATCAGTCTCCAGTTTAGTTCGAGTAAGTTGTTCTCCACTAAAACACTCTGCTCTCTCTTCGGCCAGCCTCCTCGGCTTTGAAACGGTCACCTTTGAGTCACTACTTTTAGCGTTTCCTTCTTCCCAACTAGTGAAGATGGGTAAATTTGAATATCTGGTAGATAGCCCTGCCCAAATAGAGGAGTTTAGGAGAACATACCGCATACCTCAAAATGTGGGTTTGAGGTATTGTCCTCCAGAGAGAATACTAACAGATCGCAAGACGGGCGAGGTCGTAATCCCCATCATCGCCTTTTTAGAAGGTGGGATGACTATCCCTATGGGTCCTATCACTAATAATTACCTCCGAAACCATAGGCTTAGTCCCGACCAATGTGCGCCCAACGTCTTTAGAATTTTAAGAGCCATTGATGATCTGAACCGTCTCCTCGGATTAGGACTCACCTGGCGTGACGTGGTACACATGTACGAGTGTCATAGCCAGTAAGGGGCGGGGTATTATCTTAAATCCCGGTCCGATACCGTTAGGCTCCTCTCCTGCCTTCCCAAATCTAACAAAGGGATGAAGGACGACTACGTGATCGTCTCGGGCGCGTGGTATGATGGCCCTCATTGCCGAACCAAGCCAGGAGAGCCAGGTGGGATATATTAGACTTAGGTTTACTAACAGTGGGTTTAGGATTTCCTTGTTCTAACAGATCTGTTTTTACTTTTGTGTCACTATTTTCAAGTTTCTGACTGCGCTTTGTTGTGATGTTTAACAGATAGAGACCACGTTTCTCCTCAGCTGAGTCTCACAAATACTGCTGCACTCAACTACTTACTAAGATCAGAGATCTTTGTAAGTGAGGACGGGCAACTCCGGTCGGTCCCCCTTATTCTCGGTTATAAGGCACGCAAGAAGGATTTTCAGCCAGTCGGCAACGCGATAACACAGGGAGATTATCGTCTCAGCCGTATAGACGTAGCTCAGAAAGGCTTTTTGGCCTCATACGATCTTCTGCCCGTGCCACATCCCAATCCACAGGGTGTAGCCCAGCTCGTTCAGCCAATTCAACAGGTTCCTCTTGAACCCACTGCGGCCGAGGAAAGAGTCGCTTCTTCAAACTCTTCGCTCGAGGAGCAGATAGACAAGTTCAAATTCGAAGGAGAGGCTTCCAGAGAAGTTGAAGTGATACGAGTGCCTGACACCGAGGAGGAAGCTAACAGACAATCTGTTGTACAACCTCCTGCTCTAGCAACTGCTCTTCCAGACTACTCTTCGGACGAGGAGGATATGGCAGACTTGAGGAATTTGATGAAGAATAGGGGCAAGAAGGCCGAGCAGAAAGGGACTAGTACGTCCCAACCTGTGGTAAGTCTGCCTCCAGCACCATCCCAGGTTCCTGACCTTGGCCTGAAGCCCATGCAAGATCTGAAGAAGAAAAGGCTCCACCTTGAGATCGAAGAGAGGGAGGCGCTGCCACCCAAAGGGACCAAGCAACAGAAGGTGGCAAAAGACCACCGGAACACGAGGGCCTCATCTACTGAGAGCCGAGATGAGGTCATCCTGGCTGATGTACGCCGAGGAGGACCTCGCATCTGGTCTTTAAGGTTGGAGTTGGATAGCGCTCCAATCTCCTAGGACACCTCCCTCAGGAATTATGATGGAGGAAGGGCAGGTTATGTTGCTGAGGCCTTGCAGCAGCCACTCCTCCTCCCCCATGACATGGACTCCTACAGGCGTTTCAACCAACAGGAGCTCTTCCAATCCCTTAAGAGGGATATAGCCATGGTAAGCGAGCTCAGTCTGCTTAGTTGAATCACTGAAACTTTTGCTTTTTCCCTTTTTCTGTGCTTTATATTCGGAATTTCCATTATGTAGGTCACCCAGCAGATCTTTGTGGCCGAGGAGTGGAATAAAAAATCCCATCTTGAGGCCCAGGCAGCGGCCCAATCTCGGTCCGAGGCAGAGAGGGCTTTGGGCAGCCTGAAGGAGGACCACTCTCTGCTGTCCGAGCAGTTGAAGGAGATGGATAATCAGAAGAAAAGTCTGGACGCGGGCCTGAAGAATGCTGAGAAGCAGGCCGAAGAGCAACGCAAGCTGCTTCATATGACCGAGATTAACTTGGAAACTGAGAAAGCACTTGTGGGGCAACTTCGAGCTGAGCTCCAGAAAGCCAAAGAGACTGCCAAACTAGCTCAGAAGGACGCTCAGCTGGCCAAGGAGGCAGTTGAGGCTGAAAGGAAAGCAGCTTATCAGCTGGGGGTGGAGGAGACCGGGTCCCAGCTTATGGAGCAATTTGCCTCGGTTAGTCGAGACTATTGTGACATAACCTGGAACAAGGCGCTGGACGCTGCTGGAGTCCCTGCTGACTCGGAGCTGAGACTGCCTGGGAGCATATACTACGATCCTGAGATCCGAGAGATCCCGGTGGCTGATCCTCCTCCTACACAGCTCCCAGAGGCCTCAGATCAACCCCTGGCCGGCCAAGCCCCTCATGCCAACCTTGAGGCCTCCAAGGGGTCTGATCAGCCAGGTGATAAGGGCAAACAAGCTGAGCCACCCAAGGACAAGGGCAAGGGGTTGGAAAAGGGGAAGACCTCTTCTGAGCCCAAGGACAAAGCTCCAGAAGCTGCTGCTACTCGGACAGATCAGGCTGCCGACCCTGTGGTCCCTCAACCGAAGACTTAGATATAGGGGCTTTTGTTTTATACTTGTATTAATTTTGTTTTTATGTAAGGAATTGTAAACCCTTTTCTTTTGATCAATGAAATAGTTTCCCTTTTGTTTCTAGTGTTTTCGATACATGTCTTATGACTTATTATTGCTGCATATAACTGTACATTGCAATTATAACATAACAATGCGAATAAACTTGATCAATATATCATACTGATGGTATGAATAATTGAAATTGGTACTGAAAAGAACAGTTCGTGTAAGAGTTATTAATAAGTAATGATTGCAGCGAGTAATTATGGAAGTTTCACATGTCTTTCCAAATATACAAAGAGAGTGTTATTACCCCTCGGCTTTGAATTAAACATAACTAAGGAAGCCAATCATAAGTTAGAATCAATTTAAACACAATCAAGAATTTTAGCGCTAAGCCCCAGTGACAATAGCTGTGTGGGGGTGTTGACTAACCTGTGTCATTTGGTTCAAGGACCATAGGGAACGAACGTATTTGAGTGTTAACTAACCCAAATCATCTGGTCCGAGGACTACAGGCATGACTGGATTTAAGTTTAAACACTTAGAGAAAATAGAGTGGAGTGTTAACTAACCCAAATCATCTGGTCCGAGGACTACAGGCATGGTTGGATTTAAGTTTAAACACTTGAGAAACCGGAGCGGAGTGTTAACTAACCCAAATCATCTGGTCCGAGGACTACAGGCATGATTGGATTTAAGTTTAAACACTTAGAGAACTGTAACGGAGTGTTAACTAACCCAAATCATCTGGTCCGAGGACAACAGGCATGATTGGATTTAAGTTTAAACACTTAGAGAACTGCAACGGAGTGTTAACTAACCCTAATCATGTGGTCCGAGGACTACAGGCATGATTGGATTTAAGTTTAAACACTTAGAGAACTGCAACGGAGTGTTAACTAACCCTAATCATCTGGTCCGAGGACTACATGCATGATTGGATTTAAGTTTAAACACTTAGAGAACTGCAACGGAGTGTTAACTAACCCTAATCATCTGGTCCGAGGACTACAGGCATGATTGGATTTAAGTTTAAACACTTGGACTGTGACGGAGTGTTAACTAACCCTAATCATCTGGTCCGAGGACTACAGGCATGATTGGATTTAAGTTTAAACACTTGGACTGTAACAGAGTGTTAACTAACCCTAATCATCTGGTCCGAGGACTACAGACATGATTGGATTTAAGTTTAAACACTTGGACTGTAACGGAGTGTTAACTAACCCAAATCATCTGGTCCGAGGACTACAGGCATGATTGGATTTAAGTTTAAACACTTAGAGAACTGTAACGGAGTGTTAACTAACCCAAATCATCTGGTCCGAGGACTACAGGCATGATTGGATTTAAGTTTAAACACTTAGAGAACTGTAACAGAGTGTTAACTAACCCAAATCATCTGGTCCGAGGACTACATGCATGATTGGATTTAAGTTTAAACACTTAGAGAACTGCAACGGAGTGTTAACTAACCCAAATCATCTGGTCCGAGGACTACAGGCATGATTGGATTTAAGTTTAAACACTTGAGAAAACGGTGAATGAGTGTTAACTAACCCGAATCATCTGGTCCGAGGACTACAGGCATGACCGGATTTAAGTTTAAACACTTGAGAGAACACTTTACGTAGCAAATTGGCATATCGGCTGAAGAAAAGATTCGATTAATAAAAGTACCTCTTGAGGTTATTTACATTCCAAGGACGTGGTATTACATGACCATCCAGGTCTTCTAAGAAATATGCCCTAATGCCAGCTCCCGAAGTGATACGATATGGCCCTTCCCAATTGGGTCCTAATTTTCTCCAAGCTGGGTTCTTTGCAGTTCCCACAACTTTCCTCAGCACCAGATCACCAGGTTCTAGGGGCCTTAGCTTTACGTTAGCATCGTAGCCCTGTCTGAGCTTTTGTTGGTAATGTGCCAGCCGAACCATTGCACTCTCCCTCCTTTCCTCAATCAGATCCAAACTCTTCTCTAGCTGCTCATTGCATGGTTTTAAAAACCGAACCGAACATCAAACCGTTTTTTTTCCAATTTCCGGTTCAACCCCGATTTTTGACCGGTTTTTAGCCGGTTTTCCGGTTGTTGACCGGTTATTGACCGGTTATGGAGCTTTTAACCGGACCGGATTGGCATCCGGTTCCCGGTTGAACCGGTCGGACCGGCCGGTCCGGTCCGGTTTTTAAAACAGTGGCTCATTGTTGCCGGTCGGACTAAACGAGCTAGTTCTTAATGTTGGGAACCTGGTTTCGAAAGGAATGACAGCTTCAGCCCCATAGGTCATTGAGAAGGAGGTCTCTCCAGTGGACCTGCGAGGCGTAGTTCTGTAAGCCCAAAGTACATGTGGCAATTCTTCTACCCATTTGCCCTTCGCATCATCTAGCCTCTTCTTCAAGCCGTTCACTATGACCTTGTTGACAGCTTCTGCTTGCCCATTACCCTGGGGATAGGTAAGAGTGGAGTATCTATTTATAATTCCCAGCTCGCTGCAATAATTCCTAAATGCCTTGCTATCGAACTGTAGGCCATTGTCCGAGATGAGAGTGTGAGGAACTCCAAACCGAGTGACAATATTCTTCCACACAAACTTTTGCACATCAACGTCTCTGATATTGGTTAGCGGCTCAGCTTCGACCCACTTGGTGAAATAGTCCGTGCCGACCAGAAGGTACTTCTTGTTTCCTGCAGCTTTAGGGAAGGATCCCACGATATCCAAGCCCCATTGGGCGAAAGGCCATGGGCTAGATAGCGGATTTAGAGTTTCCCCTGGCTGGTGAATGTTTGGGGCGAAGCGCTGACATTGATTACACTTTTTAACATACTCGTGGGCTTCTTTTTGCATGTTAGGCCACCAATAGCCTTGGGTGAGGGCTCGGTGAGCCAAGGATCTGCCTCCAGTGTGGCTCCCACAGATTCCTTCGTGTAGCTCTTCTAGTAGTAGCTCAGACGCTTCAGGATGCATGCACAACTAGTATGGTCCCGAATAGGAGCGTCTGTATAATTTCTGGTCCTCGGATAACCCGAATCTGGTCGCCTTCCTCCGAACTTTGTCAGCTTCCCCCCTCTCTTCTGGCAATATATCCTCTTTTAGGAATTTAATTATAGGGTCCATCCAGCAGGGCCCGGCCCTGAATTGGTGAACCTGGATTACCTCTCTTTTTGCCTCTATAGGCCCATGCAAGTCCTCGACGAGGATGGTTCTCGGCAGGTTTTGCGCCGAGGAGGTAGCAAGCGTGGCCAAGGAATCAGCATGTGAGTTACCACTTATGGGGATGTGTAGCAAATTGAAAGAGTCGAACTCCGATTGCAGACGTTTAACTCAGCTCAAGTACCCCTGCATTCTTTCATCCTTCGCCTCAAACTCGCCTTGTACTTGACCTACGACTGACCTTGAGTCCGAGAACAACTCCACGGACTTCCCTCCCATTCTTCGGACCATAGCCATTCCCATCAGTAGGGCCTCATACTCCGCCTCATTATTCGTTGCCGAGAAGTCCAGCCTTAACGACTTCTCGATAATGATTCTTTCGGGGGATATCAACACTAGCCCAACTCCAGAACCTCTTTGGTTTGCCGTGCCATCAACGTACACTTCCCAATGGGAGGGACTCTGTTGGGAGATCATGCCAACTGATTTTTCATCCATGTCTGACGTAGGCTTTACTTCTTCTAGTTGGGGCTCCGTGAACTCAGCCACCAAATCCGCAAGGACCTGACCCTTGACCGATGTGCGGGGCATATATTTTATATCGAAAGCCCCTAAGATCGTACCCCATTTGGCAATCCGCCCAGTGTAATCAGCGCTTCGGAGTATAGCCTTGAGTGGGAGTTGAGTGAGGACAATGACCGTATGGGCCTGGAAGTAGTAAGGTAGCTTCCGTGTACCGAGCACCATTGCTAGGATAGCCTTCTCCAGAGGCAAGTAACGGATCTCGGCCTCATGCAGCAACTTGCTTACGTAATAAACTGGTCTTTGCACACCACAGTCTGATCGTATCAACACCAGGCTCACCGCACAGGGAGCTACAGCGATGTAGGCGAACAATACCTCATCTGGCTCAGGACTGGACATGATTGGTGGCCGAGCTAGATAATCTTTGAGTTGCTGAAAGGCCAAAGCACATTCTTCAGTCCATTCGAATCCTTTCCACTTGTTGAGCAGAGAGAAGAAGGGTCGACACCTGTATGCTGATCTAGAGATGAATCGATTCAGGGCAGCAGTCATTCCGGTCAGTTTCTGAACCTCCTTGGGATTCCGAGTAGCTCGTAAATCGTTGATGGCCTTTATCTGGTCGGGGTTAACCTCAATCCCTCTGTGAGTCACCATGTATCCCAAAAACTTGCCGGACCCCACCCCAAATGAGCACTTAGAAGTATTTAGTCGCAGTTTGTACTTTCTTAGAACCTCAAAGGTACTTTCAAGGTCCTTCACATGCTCGGCGACAACCTTACTCTTTACCACCATGTCATCTATGTAGACCTCGATATTTTTGCCCAGCTGTGGCTCGAACATCTTCGTCATCATCCTCTGGTAGGTAGACCCCGCGTTCTTCAAGCCAAATGACATCACTTTATAGTGGTAATTACCAATAGGGGTGACAAAATCGGTTTTCTTCTGATCATCCAGGGCTAGTGGTATCTGGTGGTAGCCTTGGAAGGCGTCTAGGAAGCTCATCCGAGGATGGCCGACAGTGGCATCCACCAGCTGATCAATTTTCGGCATAGGGAATGGATCTTTGGGGCAAGCCTTATTCAAATCAGTGAAGTCCACACACACTCGCCATTTCCCACTCTTTTTCTTCACAACCACGGTATTTGCCAGCCACTCAGGATAAAAAACTTCCTTAATAGCTTCGGCTTGTTTGAGCTTTGCTACTTCTTCTCTTACCGCATCAGCATGTTCCTTGGAAGGGCGCCGAGGAGGCTGTTTCTTCGGGGTGATCAGTGGGTTTACCTTCAAGTGATGACATATGAATTCTGGATCCACCCCTGGGGCTTCGTAAGCACTCCAGGCAAATACATCAAGGTTTCGCTTGAGGAACTTTATCAGCTCTTCCCTCTCCTGAAGAGGTAGCTGAGATTCGACTTGGAAGAACCTATCAGGATCATCTCCAATAACCACTTTCGTTAAATCTTCACATTGAGTGCCTTCGTCTGAACCTTCGACGGGCAATTCCTGAGACTTTAACTGCTATAAACCCCTTTCGGCCCTGGACGAGGACTCGGCTTCGGGCTCATGTTGAATGGCAGCCACTAGGCATTGTCGGGCTACGGAATGGTCTCCTCGGATCTCATGAACTTGCCCTTCAGATGGGTATTTGACCTTCTGATGCAAAGTAGAGGAAACAGCCCCAAGTGCATGAAGCCAAGGTCTGGCTATGATTGCCGTATAGGGTGAATATACGTCCACAACTATAAAGTCCACCTCTACCACTTCGGAGCCGACCTGCACAGGTAAGTGTATCCGGCCTTTCGGGGTGACAGCCCTTCCTTCAAAGCTTATGAGGGGGGAATTGTATGGTGTGAGGTCCTGGGGTTTTAGGCCTAGCCCCTTGTAGAGATCTGGGTACATTATCTCCACAGCACTACCCTGGTCCACCATCACCCTCTTCACATCGTACCCTCCTATTCTGAGGGTGATGACTAATGCATCATCATGGGGTTGGATGGTGCCAATCATGTCTTCGTCCGAGAACCTTATCACCAGCGGGGCACCAGACTTAACTCTCTTCGGACCTCGGCTTGAATCCCCTGCTGATGGTCGGCCTACCGACATAACTTTCAATGGTCAGGATCCTGTTCTCCCTGGTGCGGCGAAGATGATGTTAATAGTTCCTAATGGCGGCTTTGAAGGGTCATCTCTTCGTGGCCCTGAGCCCATCTGTCCTCCTCGGCCGCTAGAAGGGTGTAAGAGGTGTCTTAGTCTACCATCACAAACCAGTTGGTCCAAGTGATCCCACAGGCTCCTACAATCCTCTGTGGTATGCCCATGGTCTTGATGGTACTGGCAGTAGAGATTATGATTGCGCCTCTCAGGGTTTCCTACCATCTTGTTCGGCCACCTGAAGAATGATTCATTCTTAATTTTTTCCAAGACCTGGTGCACTGGCTCTTTGAACACAGTGTTGACCGCTTGAGGATTTGTTGATCCTGACTGCCCAGCAAAATCTCTTCGCGGTTTACTATGGTTATAACGGTCCGACCTGAAATCCCTCCTCTCTTGGGGGATAACCTTGTCCTTACCCTTCCCTTGCTGCTGATCCTCTTCAACTCTTTTGTACTTTTCTATGCGGTCCATAAGTTGACGCATGTTTGTGACCGGTTTGCCAGATAAGGACGTCCTCAAACCATGGTCTGTAGGGAGGCTGAGCTTGAATGTGCTAAGGGCCATTGCATCAGAGTTGCCCTCCATATCATTGAACATCTCCCAGTATCTGTCTGAATATGCCTTCAAGGACTCGCCCTCCTGCATGGTCAAGGATAGCAGTGAAGAGAAGGGCCTGGCCACTCTTCGGCATGTGACAAAATGGAAGCCGAATGCTTGAGTGAGCTCTTTGAAGGAGTTGATGGAGTCTGCCTTCAGACCATCAAACCACCTCTTGGCAACTGGCCTAAGACTGGAAGGGAAAACCTTACACATCAGAGCTTCATCTTTGGAGTAGACAGCCATCCTTTGGTTAAAATGACTCACGTGTTCCACGGGGTTTGTTTTACCATTGTAGATGGTGAACGTTGGTTGGTTAAAGCGCCGAGGAAGTCTCGCTTCCTCAATCCTGCGCGTAAAGGGTGACTTAGAAATCTGATTCAGAGCCCTGCTCATGGCATCGTTCCCCACGTCTCCACGTGATGGGCTTCTGTGTTGCCTCCTGCGATGGGACTCCTCTTCATAGGTATAGGACTCACTGGCTGGTGTCCTAGATTTATGTTGATAAGTGACGTCCTGCTCATCATCAGGGTCCTCATCAGAATACGAGGAAGCCCGTTTCCTCTTTGCATGGCGCAACTCCCTTTTTAGTTTTTCTACCTCCAGTTGCAAATCCCAGTTCTTCTCTACATGGGACATGTGACTTCCGCCCTGTGACTGGCTTTGGCCAACATGCACAGTGTGTGCACTGCCCTCGCGATCTTGTCTCCTTTCTAAGTTAACAAAAGGGTCCACGTGTTGGGATGTCCTGGATTCTGCTTGTTGTTGACCTCGTCCTGCCATCATCAACTGTTGTTTTCACCCTTGCACAAGCTCTCCCCACAAACGGCGCCAATTGTAGGGTCAATTTTTGTAGCCCAAGCCCAAAAGGTATGGGTTGTGAGCCCAATGAACCTAAGACAATGAATTTGTAGAGAGTGGGTGAAAGAGCTGGGCTAGTAGTGAATTAAACAGTATTTGACTGTAGTGCTTGTGAGTAAATTAACATTCAATCGTACTCGGACAGATGCAAACATAGACGTCCGAAGAGGAATTATATTGAATGAACGTGGGTTACAATTCTTAAAGCTACAATAATGGTGTTATCTCCTTTCTATCTTTCTTTTTCTGATCCCCTTTTACCAGAGGCCTCTCCCCCTTATATAGTACCATTTCCCTTCATCTTCATCGTCCACTTGTTCATCATCTAGACGCCCACTTGAGTGCATGTCCCATCATGTATCCTCTTTAGCCTTGTGTGAGTGGCGGTAGCTGAGAGTGCACTGTTCAGGGGTCTTCTCCACATTAATGCGGCCAGAAAAGTAGGTGCAGTGCATTTAATGTGGTGGTTGAAGTTTGTCTTCTAGATATTTCTCCGTTCCTGCTATCCTGATGCGAGCCTGAGGTTCATCTCTATCATTATACTTGTCAGGAGGATCATTTGAACTTCCCAGACGTCTGTTTGATCAAGCTTCTTCGGATCCGAGGATAATGGTCTCCTCGGACAATTGAATATCTCTTCGGACTATGCCCCCTGCTCCTCTCCAGGCATATTTCTTTTACATGGGCTTCTTCTCAAGTACTTTCATCTCTTCGGACAAACAATAGTCCTCAAATAGGGCCTTGGGCCCAATATGTTAGGTTGGGCTTTACCCCCCACACACTTATTTTAGAGTGTTCAAAATAGAGCTAATAATTAACAACAAGGAAAATTTATTTTCTTTCCTTTTGAAGATGTGGCAACTAATGGCTTTTTAGGAAATTTTTAAAAAAAGTTATTACATAAGGTGAATGAATAGATATTCCGTACTTTTGATAATGAATAGTTATTCATCATTTTGAAGAATAACTATTCATAAGTAATAACTATTCATTGTAATAAAAACATAACCAAACAACCGAATAGTTATGTCATAGGAATATCTATTACATTACAATGTCTATTACAGTCTATTAAACGTGCCCTAAGTTTCCTACTCGAGGTAGCAATAGGATGTTAGTGGTCTAAGTCGCTATTGTGTAAACTTCAATTCTTTCATAGTAGATCTGTTTTACCCTTAAGGATAGTTATGTTAAATCCTCCCCAAAATTTTATCGGTTTGGTTTTTCTAGGTTATCATATCGTTGTGTTATTTATTTTCCGCACTTTACAATGATATGATATATTTTTGTTAACCTAGATCTGATAATTTGACTAAGTAATCACTTGGCTAATTAACTAGGTTAATCTAATTGTGTTTTAAGGGGTCTAAAAATGTACAATATTTAACTATAAATCTATGTGAAAATGATGTTATTGTTTTGATTATAATTTATCACATCAATTATTGTGAAAAATAGCTTGTTCCTAGGGGTAGAACCACTCCCAAGTGCGAGGGGCCATGTCCCCACAATATTTTGATTTTTTTTTTTTTTTTTTTTATAGTATGTAAAACTATTGAGCATTTTAAAGATATAGCTTATAAAAATTGGAGTTGGCCCACCAAATATTTGAGTTATTGCAATGGTGCTTTAAAAAAAAATATGTTTTGCACCTTATAATTTAAGAGGGGTAACAAATTGAACCATGTAATTTCATAACTAATAAATTAAACTTTGAAATTAAAAAAAAAAAAACAAACCAAATATTTGAGTTATTGCAATGGTGCTTTAAAAAAAATATGTTTTGCACCTTATAATTTAAGAGGGGTAACAAATTGAACCATGTAATTTCATAACTAATAAATTAAACATTGAAATTAAAATAAAATAAAAACAAAGTATACCCTATAGTTTCAAAAGTAACAAATTAAATCCCAAGTTTTCAAAAAGTAACATCAACCCATTGTGTTTGAGGTTTAATTTGCTACTTTTTGGAATTCTCAAGATTATCATGACTAAAATGTTAGTATCATAACTCGGTCTTTTCAAATAAAAATTTCCGATTCCACCCCTGCTTGTTCCTAATATTATTCAAAATTAATATTATGTATTTGTCTATTCCACGTCATTGGTGGACAACTGGCCAACACATGGAAAGTATATTTATATAGCTATTTTATTTTCTGCAACCCAAAAAAAAAAAAAAAAGTTTTAGAGCTTTCTAAGAAACTCACTAAACTTAAATTTCCACTAGGATCTAAACATGTGCAAGTCTCGCACAAGAAGATGCTCACATATGCACCATTTTATTTTTTTCGAGTACAAGTGTACAACACATGCATAGAACCTCTTAGTCAAAGCAATATGGTAATGGCCACAAAGAGTTTTCTTTTTCCAATGGAAGTAACAAAATACAAATTTTCCAGCGTTTGATCTATATAATATAATACTTTGTCTTCCACATTGAACGTGCATAGTTTTCTGGCATAAAAAATGGGCCATCCTTTTCTTTATTTTGGCTAGAAAAAATATGCAATTTTGTGATTGTAGTTCATGGTTGTGGTGTAGAAGATTGATAAATGATAGATATTTTTGTGTGTTAGATTTAGTGGTTTCATATTCTAAAACAGAAAATAATACAAGTCTTTAGTTTAGAGGCGTTAGTGGTATAGTAAAGATATATTGGAAAATTTATTGTATCAAGTTATGGTTTCTTGGACAATGGTAATATGTTGATGACCCTCATTTTTCAAATAGTGAAATTATTAGTCATTTTTTCTTGTAAATGTAGATATATTGTCCAATTGTGTAAATCTCTACGTTAGTTTTCTCTATCTTCTCTTTACTTTCTTTAAAACTATGTTTGATTTGAGGAAAAGGGAGAGAATGGAGAATAAATAACCCATTGTCTTTTGTTTGGGTTGAAAAGAATAGAATAGAGGGGATAAATGAAATGTGCTGAGAAAAGATTTCTACAATTCTATGGATCCCACCAATTTTTTATTTTTATTTTTTCTTCCAAATCCATAAAATTACTCTTATACCTTTAAAAAAAATTGACTTTTTATGTGAAATCACATTTATATCCTTATTTATTTATAAATTAAAAGTATAAAAATGTAAAATACATTTCATTAATTTCTTTTGTTTCTCATTTTCTTTTATTTCTATATTTCCTTTCTCTTCCCTTCCTTTTCATCTCTACCCACTAACCAAACATAGCCTAAGATTGCTTAGAACAAGAAACACCAACTATATTTTCCTTTCTCTATTTTCTATAGAAAACAAATTTTATAGTGCGCAAGCTAGTTGACTCATATTTAAAAAAAAAAAAAAAAACTTCTTTGTTTACATAAAATATATTTGGTTTTTGTGCTTTTTCTATTTCCCTTTTTCTCCCACTATACTTTGATTCTCTAGGTCCCATCGTTGCGTGGTTGTCCTGTAATAGCCATTGCCAATTAGGTGACCACACAAGCTATAGAAAACAATCACCTACTACTGCCCCTTCCATCTGTCTTTGCACTCTCCAATTATCTTACTATATCATTAGCGGGTTCCTATGCTTCACATATTTCACAAAAATTACAGTGTCTTATATGCAATTGTGAACACCATATCATAGTTCCACTAAATATTATAAATTTTTTCATGTCCCCACAAATAATTTTGTCGGTTATGGTATTTTTTTAGGAGTACTATAGTATACAATCTATAAATAAAATAATTAAGTAAAGGTCATAAGATAAGACTAGCTAGTACAGTAGCCATTGTTTTTGTTGGAAACTTCTATGGTGGGCTGAGTTCTATTTGATATTTAATCGGTGATTCTGATTAGTTATTCAACATTCGTACAGCAACCTAATTTTTTTTCATGAGGGTTATCAATTAAATTTATGGTTGACTGATATGATTCACCATGTTAATGTGAGAGTAGACAGTATCACACTGCTAGTCTGCTACTTCGAGATAACCTAATTTTTTTTTCTCTATATTCTGTGTACTACTAAGTTAGTTTATTGTTGAGTGGTAATCTAATCCTTCATATACTATAACTTTCTTTTTCAAAACACTCGGTGCAACTAAATTATTAAGATTAACCCCTATTCCTAATAAAATTAACTAGTGGACTAAGCACTCTGATACGTAACGATAAGATTAAACCTAAGTTGCATTTCCACATTGCTTGTGAAAGCATTACGATGGCCAATGGGCTCGTTCCTAATTATTATATTGTAACAAGAAAAATAAAACTGAATGGGTTAATTTTCCCTGTATGAAAATTAGTAGTAGTTAGTAATGTTAGAAACTTCACACATGAGACATTTTGACATAATCTTCATTGCCAAGAAATGTACTTGAAAAGTTGATACACAATCTTTTAATCAAATCTAAGATAGTACTTCTTATATTTTTGTTAAATTAATTGAAACCATAACTTTATGAAACTATAAGTGCATGATTCTTCTTACCTTTCTCTCCAACAAAAAAAAAAGAAAAGAAGAAGCATGATACAACCATTGAGGAAAAGTACATGATCTAATGCTTCTTAAGTGTCTGCCACTAGGGTTTTCCAACAAATATTTGTAATGTAAGTGCATCATATTAGCAAGACAATAGTGACATACACTAGTTCCTTAAGACATAGAAGCTATATGTCATAATTGATTATGCAACATATTAAATTTCTTGCCCCCACCATGTGAATTTCATCAATACCACTCATTTCCAAGATGCTAACTTTGTTTGCTTCTTTTGTTTGTACGTACTTTATTTTTCTAATTCCTCCTTTCCCTATTCCATGGTGTGATGCGTTGGACACCAACAAACTTAGGTTAAAATAACAAGGTCGGAGCATTAAAGTATAGATAATTACACTAATGGCTATTCACATTTGGTCGAGGTTATATCTAGCTAAAACATAAAATAATACACCCAAATTTGTGAATTTGTCCTTCCTTTATGTTTTAAAATTAGATTAAATTAGAGAAATTTAGATAACTCTCATGGTTATTGACATTTGATTGAGTTTATATCTAGCTAAAACATTAAATAATACACCCAAATGAGTTTATTTGTAAATTGATTATTTCTTTATGTCTTAAAATTGGATTAAATTATCAAACAAAAATTAGATTAGTCTCATAATTATTGATATTTGGTCGAGTTTATATCTAACTAAGAACATAAAATGATACAACCAAATGAGGCTTTTTGTGAATTAATCATTCCTTTATGTCTTAAAATTGCATTAAATTACCAAAAAAAAAAATTTGGATTAGATTAGAGAAAATTGGATTAAATTGAATGGTGGGTGGTAAATGATTTTATTACATTCTGCAGGAAAAACAATAAAATAAAAACTGAAGAAGAATCAAGACTGTTCACTATGGGCAAAAAGTTGACTTATTGGGATCAAACAAATCTCCGACAACAAATCATGGGACCCATACAACACCTAGGCACGAATTTTAGGAACCATTTATTTATTTGAGAATTCAAATCCAAAACTGAGTTAACGTTCCAGATCCATCCCTCTAAGTCTCTGAGGAGCGACTGTCACCTGCGGCGCAAGTTAGTGTTGCCCACAAGCCCTACCCTCCCAAGCCATGCAATTCTCAGATCCATCTCCTTTCTATTCTCTTCTAGTCTTCTAGAGGAGATTCTCAAAAATATAATACTAATAAATATTAAATAATACAAAATCTAGAGGAAAATAAAAAGCTAATCATGATTAGAGATTTTAATATTTATAATTCAAAATTATATATAATCAATATTAGCTTTATAACTTTTTTTCGACTTGCTCTACGGTGATAAATTTTGGTTCAAATAATAGCCTAACAGTAATAATATCTTTTATAATATTCTATACTTGTGGTTTGAATAATTTCACATTCTCTCTCCTCCCACTATTTAATAATAAATAGTAAAAAGGTTTGTATGTATCAATTTATTAATTATATATTATTTCATTAGATAATAGATAATAACTAATTTGATTATATATTCTCAACTTTCAAAACTTGAAATTTATACCATTGAATATTACAAATAATATCAATGTGCCCTTCTGTCACGGCCCATCACATTTTTGTCATTAACCCGCTTAAAAATGTCATTTTTCTTTTCTTTCTATCCAAAATAACGTTATTTTTGTTTGGGTTAATAGCATGATCCTAATGGATGTTAATAGAAAAGACAAATTAATATTATTATAATACTAGAAGATGTAAATTGTAAGTTTTTATAGGTAAATAATTGATTTAGTAAATAGAAAATATGTGTTAAAAATTAGATTTAACTATAAAAATATATTGTATTTATTTTAGAGTAAAACTTAATTATAATTCTTTAGTTGATGTAACTTTTTTTCAGAATCTAATTAATTTAACTTAGTTTCCTTGGTTCTTTAATTAAATTAAATTATGTGATTGTATTTACCAACAAACCACGTGATTAAATTTAATTGTATTTATAGAAATGTGTTAAATTGATTAATATAAGCACATGATTGAATTTAATTTGAGAATCCATACAAAACTTAGAGAACACTATCTTTTCTTATCAATAGCTAAAAAAGAAAAGAAACAAAAATGTTTTCTAATTTTAACATTTATTTAGTAAAAAGTTTTTCTATGATCACAATTTTGTGTTACAACTTTAATATAATAGACTGTGAGTAACTATCAATTATTTTTATATTAGTTGTGACTATTTTCCGTTTAGCAAACAAGTAGGATGATGTTATGTTGTGAAGCAATTACATTGAAAATTACCAAAAACTCACCTAAGAAATTCGAATCAAGAGGGCATTTTCACAATTTCAAAACCAGAGAACCAATATAAAAGCCGGTAGGCTCACCTCTCTCAACTTTAGCTGCAAAAAACACCTAGAAGTGACACACAAAAAAAGAGTGCAACAGCAAACCCACTTCCCTCACCGGAATCTCAAGAGCTCCGGTGACCACTGTTTTCCACTTTCCGGCCACCCAAATATCTTACTCTCTTCCTCTCCATCTCACTAGCTCAATCTTTCTGACCCCCCCACCCCATATTTCAAAGCCAAAAACCTTGACCTTTTTGCTTTGTTTTCTTTGCTTTCTAAAGCTTTAAACTAAACTCTCTCACTCTCTACTCCCAGCTCCACAAAGTGAAACACAAGTGGCTTGGACAAGCAAGGCGAGCTGGGGAAGACAGGAGCCTCAGGTGTGATGGGATTTTGTATATGTCCGTTGGAGACTCCGGCGAGGTTGCTTTGGAGCACCAGTTTTTTCCGTCACAAGCTTATGATCTTCTAATCCTATATCATACATAATATATATTGAAAAAAAACAAAACCAAAACCAAATTCTACAACATCCTACTCCAAATCCATCATCACCAAAAAAAAAAACCAAACTTTGTAAGTACGTAGATATACCTTCCTACGTACTAAGCTCTTTTCTTCTTAATTTCTCTCTCTTTTTTGTGTGTGCGCCCGTGTCTAGTCGGAAAAACACACGTGTCAACACAGGATTGGATGATGGATTCCGGCCGCCTTTTCTTCGACCCTACCGCCTGCCGTGGCAGCAACATGTTGTTCCTCGGGAATGGTGATAACATTTTTCGAGGTATCCTTTTTTTTTTTTTTTTTTTTAATTCATTAATTATTATTACACATGTTTGATTGTTTGTTTTGAACTTTCTGTTTGGTTAGTAAGAAAGCTAAGGAAAGTACGAGGAAGTGAATTTTAGACCGTAAAAGTAGATTAGGACATGTTTTGTGTATTTTTCCTTGGATTCTAAATCATAGTGTTCTTTCTGGTCCCGGAAAATGAAAAAAAAAAAGTCAAAATTCCTGATATTTCTATCTGTGATTCTCATAATAAAACAAATACTAATTATATAGTTTGTTAGTTCAAATATTTTTAAAGCCAAAAAAAAAAATTAGACCTAAAATTCTTATTTGTTTCCTATACTAGTTATGTTTTATTTTTATTTTTTTTATGACACTAATAATTAGGTTTTATTTATTTATTTATTTTGGGTTTGTGTTGGAAGGAGGAAGAGCAATAATGAGCACGGAGGAAAGCTCAAAGAGGCGATCCTTTTTCAGCTCACCGGATGAACTGTTCGACGAGGAATATTACGACGAGCAGTTGCCGGAGAAGAAGCGCCGCCTCAGCCCTGAGCAGGTTAGTGGATAGTAATCTTAGCTGACACACCATCAGTCCCAATATGCTTGAGATCTTATTATACGTATCTACTTTCTTCCAAGACCTTATATTCCTTTATGATATGACATGTTCATATTACTTATGTTCTCAAACCTTATCCGCATCACATTCACTTCGTAGGCAATTGAAATATATATATATGTGTGTCATGTGATTGAGGAGGCCTATATTTGACCAACTTTTGTGAAATATTTTTGGGATTAAAGATTATTCTTGTCGACATATAAAAGTTGTGTCAAGAATATAGGATAAAAAAAATATTATAGTATTAGTTAAGAAGGAAGAAGCATAAGGTACTTGGATCTTAGAACCCTCTACTCAAAATTGATTCTGGATTTGGTTGCCAAGGAGGTAAATAAATGAAGGTAATCAAAAAGTTGAGTACTGAATAATGAGAAGATATGCTAATTGGATGAGCTGAGTGATTTAGTGAGTATTCTTTGCTAACTTTATGGGAATGAACATGTTAAGGTGCATCTGCTGGAGAAGAGCTTTGAGACAGAGAACAAACTGGAACCAGAGCGAAAGACCCAGCTCGCCAAGAAGCTGGGGCTGCAGCCAAGACAGGTGGCTGTATGGTTCCAGAACCGCCGGGCACGGTGGAAGACAAAGCAGCTCGAAAGGGACTATGATGTCCTCAAATCTTCTTATGACTCACTCTACTCTAATTATGACACTCTTGTCAAGGAGCATGAGAAGCTCAAATCTGAGGTATATATATAGATATGCTCAGCATAAAGCTTACTTCTTCTTTTTTAAACATTTTTTTTTTTTTTTACTATTCATTGTGCATACTTTGAGATCTGTAGAATTATCTAAATTTTCATATAGGTATCATGGTTACTGCTTATAATTGATTCTTATACTTGGGTTTTCTCTTCAATTTGAAGAATACTATCAGATAAAAGCAATTACATACTATTTGAATGTCTGTAAAACCATCTACTAGCATATGGAAAGCTAGAGGAACAGAACTTGGACAATTGTGTTTATTGGCCAAGTTCGATGCCTTCCTAATCAAAACTCCATCTTGTGATTGAGAAACCTTAGCTAGAATAGAAAGATGATTGGAACCTGCTTGAAGAGGGTCCTACCAATGAGATTCTGCCCTGTAAACAAACATGTGTTTTCAACTATAGCATCTGTTCTAAACCCCACCTTGATTTTAAAAGGCAATTATAAAGTGACTAAAGGAATATACTTTGGTAGCTTTATTTATATATGCCTTTAAGGCTCATTCTTTATGAAAAGAATGACCAAGTAAACTTGTTCAAAATGAAAACAGTGACTAGTTTTTTGTTTTTTATTTTTTATGAAAGGAATATCAGGGTTAGTATTTTTCACATGCTAAGATGGCATGTTATGATTGAAATAACATTATTTTTACATAAATTCATCACTGGCGTTACTTTTATTACACACTAATCACTGTGAAAAATGTTGTGTCGCTGCTAAGTTTATGTAATGTGATTTGCATAATATGACAATTGGACTGCAGGTGGTTTCCTTAAATGAAAAACTTCAAGCTAAAGGGGTGGCTGGAGCAGATATTTCAGCTCAAAAAGCTGAGCCACTTCCGGGGGATATCACCAATGTTTCAGCCTTCCAATTCAGTGTGAAGGTTGAGGACCGCCTGAGTTGTGGGAGTGCTGTGGTAGATGAGGATGGTCCACAGATTTTGGACACTGGTGATTCATACTTCCCAAGTGACAACTATCCTGCAGAGGATGATGGGAGTGATGATGGCCACAGTTACTTCGGTAATGTGTTTGTAGCTGCAGAACCTCAACACCAGGAGGATGAAGAGCCTTTGGAATGGTTGGAGTGGCCATAAAATGTGCTTAAAGTTAAACTACTAGTTGGGTGTGTTTTAGTCTCTTTGTAACATGTCACATATTCCAATAGTTGCTTAGTAGAAAAGTATCTGCAAACTATTTGGACTAAAGAAAAAAAAAAAAAAAAAGTTGAGGAAGTAAACGCTTAGTTTAGTGGCTGAGATCCTGAGAATGGAGATCAACGGACTAAGTTAATTAATAAATAAAGTCAATGGCGTCTTGTATTATCCTTCTATGTGGATGAGAAGTAAATGACTTGTTCCTAGGTTTTACTCTTCTCTCTCTCTCTCTTTAAGAACTGGTTAATTGTGGATGCCTTTGTTGTTGAAGTATTAAGAAGAATTTTACAACTTTGTTTTCTAAATGTAGCAAAGAATAAATATATTTTCTTTTTATGAACCAACCACCATTAACATGAAATTTATTTTGTACCAATCATAATAGCATGATTAACTGTGAAAATTTTTTGTGCCACTAGATTTATTGCTAACTAGCATGTCCAGGGGTGAATCCCTTGAAATTTTTTTTTTTTTTTTTTTTAAATGAAAGAAAGGAAAATCTTACTCCCCTGCTTTATGGTGTGTGATTCTATGGTAGCAACTTCTGGATGTTACTAAGAAGAGATAAAGAAGCAGGGATGTTCCAATGCAAGAGGCTAAAAAGCTAGCTAGTTTACTACTAATTTTGTGCTACATTTGAAAATCAAGAATTTTCAAGGGTTAGAATGAATATGAAGATGTCTACTGCTTGAAATTGATTGCTTTATAAGAATAGCATTTTGGGTTCGAAGAGAGGTGAACTCTTCATTTCAAGCCCCCAGAACAATATCATCCCAATTCCCAAAAGGTGCAAATATAATAGAGGATATAGCATTGGTGTTTGAGGATTCAATATTGGACGTCATAAACTTACTATTTCTATTTTCCTAAAATAGGTTTTTAGAAATAAATTGAAAAAAAAGAAAAAAAAGTGTCCACTTAGTACTTTACAGCCTATAATTAGGTTTAGGTGTTCTACTACTCTGGTATTGTGTTCTTATACGGTTGGATTAGGTTTTAGTCAAAAGAATGTTTAAGCGGATCACTATTTTTAAATTTATGAAAGTTTGTACAAATTCAGAAGTTTTCGTTCCTCCCACCTCTAAATATTAAAAATAACTTAATCAATTCATAAGTGACTAAAAATGATAAAACATCAAATATCCCAATTAGTAGGTAGTGTCTCACAAGATTAATACAACTTACAATTCAAGCCAAATAATTTCAACAAATTACAACCCAAAAAAAAAGAAAAAAATATTTGAATTTAAACTTAGTTTGACTTGTTCTTACTGTATCAAAAGGCTAAAAAACAATTAATCCAAAAAAAAAAATCAATATTTCCTAATTCGATAGATGATTGCTAATACAACACCATTCTATTGGTTTTTGAAGACATGATACAATAACAGCCCTAACATTACTGTATAACAAGAGATTGGAGGGGACCTCTAAAAAAAATGCTAAAACTACTACAATTTTTACTATAAAATACTTATAAATTAACGTGACTATATATGTGAGTGGTCAACTTTAACAATATAATAAATATATGTTTAATTATGTTTTGTAATTGATGATACATTAAGTATGATTGGTCCTCCTTGCACAGAAGCATTTTTGGAACCTATAAGAGGGGTTTTCTCTTAGTGCGTGTTAGCGCCATGATCTCAACGTGTACTCAAGCTTGAATATGCACTCAAGTCATATTTCATGTTTTCCCTTTTTTTTATCAATAACTTTTTGTTGATTTCAATATAATTTGTAATATCTCTAACATCACTAGCACTTCTTTAGCTTCTTACTTTTAGAGTCTCTCAAAAAGCTTACTCCTTTGACTTTTTGCCTAGCCTAATAGGTCCTAAGATCGGTTGTCAATTCAAAATGAAGTGATTCTAAATTTGTGTTGCATGTCTCTGTAGTTGGTGGTTCATTTTTATATCTAATCGAAATTATAGAATATAAGAAACGCCACAGGAAGTAAATTTAGTAATTGATGGCAAGTACCAAAAGTTTCACAATCTCACATTATAACCATCAAGAAAGAACTAGGATAGGTTTTAGCATTTATAGTCAAGCGTGTTACTCGATAATAATAATCAAATGTACGAGCCGTGTTAAAAAAAAATTTGAAAAGAGATGAGGTGGTGGGGGAAGAAAATATAATTCAGAATGACAAAGACACATCTGAGTGATGCTGATTCTTCTTTACCAAGCAACATAAGCAGAGCACTATCTACGGCCATAAATATGTCATCCTAAACATTAATATATACATGTTGACTGTAAAATATTTCATTGACGTAATATCCAATTGACCAAATATGCAAATTTTGAAATGGGTGTACATCAAAATCCAGAGAGAGGCCACTTCCATCACTTCACGGTGCCTCTTAGAAAGGTAGAACACTATCTAGACACACCTACTGACTCTGATTTTTCTTCTTTTATTCCACCCACAAATATTAGATGCCTACGCAACAAAAAAAGAAAAGAAAAGAAAAAATAGAAGTGGGAGGACAAGAGAAGAGGCAACTTTTATGTTGGATAGTCTCATTCAAGAAATGGCTTCTCATGGATGTATATTTATCTATATCTTTCAAAAAATTTCACTTTCTATAGGGGAACAAAGGCCATGGACGAAGTGTCAAATTCAATTGGACACTTTCTTGTGAAGGGATTCAACACCACGTCACAAACCCACACCCACTTCCAACTTGCTATTTAACTTTTCTAGAATCAGTTCTTTCCTTTCCAACACACCCCAAAATAAGAACTTTTTATCATCTTGTCTTTTTTTTTTTTTTGATGCATTTATCATCTTGTCTTGTTCTTTCATCCAATACCTTAGATTTACTGCTTTTTGACCATTTCCTCAAAATTTTATTGATAAGCTAACCATACTCAGAGCCTTGGGGGGCTGCCCGTGGCCTTGGCAGCATGCCCATGGGCATGACATGGCTTTGACAGCGTGCATATGCTAAGCTGCCATGGCCTAGGCAGCATGCTCACCGGCATGACATGGCCTGGTGGGCATACCACACACCGACTAGACTAAAATCCATCAGGGTGTGGGTGTGAAGGAGTGGAGCCAAGCATTGGGATTTTGCAAGCCATACCAACCCTTAGGGTTCCACGCTTGAGGACACACTGACCAACCCAAGTGCGTGAGCTTTTTAAGAGAACCAATGCTTGAGAACAAGTCAAATACTAATTTTCAGATGGGCGTGTATTAGTCAGTGACAGGTGCTAGTGTAGTTAGACACAGTGCGCCTGCAGTGCAGGATGGAAAGGAGAACTGCCTTCCTTTATCTCCCCCTTTCTAACCAAAAATCCCTGCTTCATAAAAAATGTCCTCCAACCACTTACAATGATAAACCTATTTAGGTACTCAAGAAACCTTTTGAAATTTAAGCATAGGCCTATTAAAAACGTGATTTTTTTCCCATTAAGTTGATACTATTATCAATTTGCATGTAGATAGTTTTAAGCTTTTCACCAATTCAGAAGTTCCATCCATAGAATTAGGTTTATAACTCCCAAAATTAAATCCCATAACGACTTATAGGTTGATCGGACCGATAAACTGATAACCTGAAGCATATTGTATGGCGAATCACGCATGTTTTGTGTGTTCCCAATGGAGTCGGTATGGCGAATCACCTACAGAGCTGTAGATTGGTCACTCAATTTTGAGTGAAATGCCAAAATCCGAGCACAATGGTGACTACTTTTACGCAACTTCTCTACCACACCCTCATTTAATTCAAAAATTTACAAATGCAATGTGGGGTAGATAAAGAGATGAATAAAGAATGGAATATAACTACACCTGCTCAACTTTGACTGTTCCTAATTTATCCTGCCCCACTCCCCACCCTTTTTTTTTTTTACAAAAATTACCTCTGTATACGTATATGGATCCTGCTCAGTGAGAAAAATGTACTCCCAAATCTTCTTTCCAAGCAACAAATCTGAAAGCTGCAGCAGAATCGATCCAAAATTGGATATATCCTCATGCATTACTGCTCACGGTATTTCAAAGTCCTTCGAGCAGAACTCAGCTTCCCAACCGAGCATCCTGAGTTAGCAAGTCAGCTTTTACCTCATATGTACATCCAAACGATTTGGCAGCAGCACAGAGACCTCAGTCACCTGTCCCCAGATTCTATCTGACCCAGTAAAACCCACAAACTGGTTTTCTGATCATATCTACTATGCATACAACAAATGGGCCACTGCTGCCCCATATCAAAATTGGTCTGGAATGAATTCCTCAGGAAATGAAAAGGTCAAGCATCCCAAGATTAACCCTCTGGTTCCTTCCTCTTCTTGTTAGACCTCCTGGTGACCTTGGATTTCTCTGCTAATTCCAAGCTTGGAAGCGGCTTTGGATCTGGTATGCTGCTTGGTTCCAAATCTTCAGTTGAATCTAAACAGGACGAGATCTTCTCATACATGATAGCAGCATCAAGGGAGAATATACGTAGGGCAAGGGAAGAGAGAGTAGAAGTTTTGGCAGCAGCTGAGAGTGAAGACCAATACCACCAATCATTCCTCAAGTATTCTGTCCTAATCATGTCCTCCAATACAATTGTTGCTTGAACCATCTGAAACAACCAAGGAAGTTTAATTTTGCAACTACATAAAATATGTATTAAATATGCAACAATTATTAAATTGTAAATTGTAGAGATCAAATACAAGTTAAGTTCACTAAAATTTTTTAACTCCTTTCATTGCATAATATCTAATATTTCCGTTTAGAGAGAGAGAGAGAGAGAGAGAGAGTTAATGGCTAACAAACGAAAATCAACTGACAAGTTAAACAGAGTTGTGAGACTACGCATTCACTTTCACTACATTCATTTATACCAAAGATTTGGATAATTTCATAGGAAGGTAAACTTTGTCCATGTAGTCCACACAGTGATTATCTTTCAATGAATGCATAAGTGCACATGCACAAGCATCCCCTAAAATATATTTTCAGCCAAAAGGCAGTTCACCATAACATGCTTTCCTGGGCAGCAAAAGCATTAGCCTGTATGCCAGGTAGTAAGAACACAAGACCTAATGCATTCCACAAGTTAAAAAGAATTGATAACAGCAGACTGTATACTCAAAAACAAACCAGGTTGATACTCTTATAAAGACAAAATTTAGTCCAAAGTTCTCTACAATGTAGATCATTTTGAAATGAACTAGTACAGAATTGTGATAACCAGTTTACCCTGAACGCAAAACAAAGGGGTATAGGCTTAAACTTCTATAACTGCACTGATTATAATTAAAAAGATTCTGTAAGGTTTTCTTTGGAAGTTGCTTTTCAAAATGGTAAATAAGGGGGGGAAAACAAAAATTTGGGATTGCTAAAAAAATTTTCTTGGATCAGAAATATCAGGTCCTAGTTCACTAAGGTATTGTGAATCAAAGAAACTCCAATCTATTCCTGCCCCGAAGTACTCATTAAGGACATAATAAACAGTATAGATGGACTAACAATGATTGAAGCACTGTAAAATGTGGTTTGCTAGTGATATGTCAAACTGCTCCAATACCAAGAGATGAGACTGACCAACCCGAAGGGAATGATCTAGTGGTTTCCAGGTCTCTTGATCCACAAGGATCTGGATTCAAGCCACCTACCCCTAAGGCATTCCACTCTGTAATTATGATTTGTGTGTGAAACCCGCCCGGGGGAGGGGGGGGGGGGGCTACATGCACCAGGAAAACTAGTTAGATGCTTAGAGAGA
>JAFHAW010000143.1:0-140000 GCA_019022515.1 Quercus aquifolioides
TTGATTTCTTTTTTGCATTCAACAGTTTCAGCATTCATTTGAACAGGGCGAGCTTTAGTAGGAATATTCTTTTCATTAAAATCTTTAACATAAGGCAAGTCAACAATATGTTTTTTTCTATGCCAAAAAGCATTAGGAACATCAGCAGGGACGGAACCCCCCCCCCCCCCCCCCCCCCCCTCCTTCAAATTGCTATTTTATTTGCATGCCCATATTCTAGAGTTTATAGTTGGCCCCCCTCAATTTTTTGAATTGGTCCAAATAGCCCAAAAGAAACTAATCACTTAACCCTTTCTTTAGACCCATGGCCCCTTCATAGTCCAAATACAACACAACAAAAAATCTACAAATCACCAATATCATAATTCAATAACTCATAACCAAAAAAATCTCATAGAAAACAAAAATTCCCTTACGGGGGTGACAATAGTTTATATAACTTTTTAATTGATTTATAAATTATGGGAAAATCAATTACAATATTTAAATTTTTTTCAAAAGATAAAATGCAAAATTCTTTTGGAAGCCAATATTGATGATGTAGCATTGCCAACTCTTAATATTAATATCCCAATTTTTTAAAATCCTCAAAGAAAGTTTTGAAAATTTTATTAGTGTGATTTTTGGGTTAGTAGGGTTAACAAATTAAAGACTGAGAAAGTTCACATGTAGCTTCCGATATTGTTGTATAACTTAGTCTATTTATCAATTTAAGTAAATTTCAATGTACATTCAATTTTCTATTGAATCTAGTTCCATTTGAGTATCCCATAGTTTCCGGGTAGCTTATATATTAAATATGATATAAAATATATAACTTTTAGTATCTTTTATGATAAATATATAACAAAAAGCTAAAATATAACTTATTTTTGAAAAAATAAAAAAATTATAAATAAATAATAAAACAGAAACAAAAAGAAAAAAGCAAAAAGAGAAAAGTTTTGGGGATTTTTGAGTATTGATGATAATCTTCAAATTTTTTGGATTCATGAAATTTTATAATATATATTTTTTTTCGCATGAGAATTCTTTATATTTAGTGTTGACAATTTTATTAGTGCATGTGTGCATTCAAAAGCATCTATTTATAGTTTTGTGTGTGCATTTTTTTTAAAGGTAGATATCAAATAGGAATCCACGTTTAGCAAGTATGTAAAGAAAATCTTAATCCAAAAGGTAAACTAAACTCTACATCATACTTTGGTTAAAGCACTATATGTATTTTATTGTACTAGCTTGTAACCCCAACTATATGCATAGATGCATTTAAAAATAAGATAATTTCAAAAATACTCAAAAGGCTCTTAAAACACTTTTTAGGTAGTGCTTCAACACACCCTTTATCTTCAATCATAAAAGAGAATCTATTGCTATGTATCAATTTTAATTACCTTTAGTTTAGTAAGACTTCTAATTTCATGAAGACATCATTTGAGATGCCAAACACTCAAAAGCTAGAAGCTCTTTGGAGAAACTACTATTAAGATTTTTTTTATTTTTAAGAGGAGCTATATTTTGTGTACTATATTAGAAATACGGATACCAATTGTGATTTCACACTAAATAAATTGATAAATACTTTTTTAGTTTAACTTTTACACGATAGTTTTAAAAATACTTAGGGACCAAATGATTTTGTCTTCAATGGTGGGCGATAGTAGCTAGTAAAAATTTTGATCAACAACTTATTGCGACTTACCTAGGAGGGAACACAATTTATAAATTCTTATGTTGCCATCCTACCTCATAAAACATAAATATATATATATATATATATATATAGACAAAAATATTGTAGATATTTAAAATTTTAAAACAACGAATCCCAAAGCAATGATTGAGAGTGTTTGTTATTATTGTAGTCATCTTGGCTTTCCCAAATCAACCCATACCCCGCGCTTAATCAACCCAATAGACCCAGGACAGCTTGACTACTCCATACACACTGCCGAATCGACCAATAACCCATGCTTAGAAGGCCAATGACTACGTCCATATCAAGCTTGAGAGAGAGAGGGCCCTATGTTCTAGCGTCAAGAAAGAAAGGGAAAAAAAGATATAGATATTAAAATGATTTATTGAGCTATAGTAGCCTCGCTTCATATAACTAGCCATTGTTCAAATTAGTTTGGTTTTGTGTTTTCTTGAGGCTGATGCGTTGGTATTTTAAGAGAAAATTGATTAGTTTTGGCTAAACAAGCTCTTTGTTGAGCTTATTGCGCATGCTGTACACGGCATGAAGGTCAAACATTCTAGGCCACACCCACACTGCGTGTTATCTTTGGCAACTTGGGAAAAACGAGTGATGGAGAAACTTGGGCGGTAAAAGCATAAGAATTGCTCATTTTTTTTAAAAAAATTTTTATTTTTGCGTACTAATCATGTTAAAGCTTTTTCAGTTTCTCTTCAAGGAATAAATGATGTAACATTGTGTTATTGAAATTCTTTAATTTTCATTGTATGTTTAGAGAGTGGGTGATGTGGTGGCTAACTGAAACCTGTAAGTTTACTGAATTAAATAAGATAGTGATGTGAATTGTTAAACTAATGGTTCTTTTCCGCTCACTGACTTTCAAGTGAAACATCAACCTTCTTTTAAAGGAAAAAGAAAAAAAGAGCAAACTTCCAATCTTTGACATTTGAATCGTTCGAATGCTAGAGTATCTAAAAATGTTAATTATTGTTTCGGCTGAGTTTCATGTGCACATGTGTGCAACCATCACCACTTTCTACAAAGATATGTTGAGCCGGAGAGCACTCATATTTGTGGGTGTATATATAATAAAAAAGTGTGTAAAATTTTCACAGTTTTGCCTAAAATTGATTAACATCAGTCGATATATAATTGTGTAAATTTACAAGTTTGTTATAGTAACCGTGTAAATTTACACTGACACTATTCATTTTCCATTTAGTTTTTTATTCTTTCTTTACATATTCTGAGAATGAAGGAAAAAAGTGAATGATAGTTGTTATATATGAAGAAATGGAAATAATTAATAAGAAAAATTAATATTTTAATAAAATGTAATGTAAAATAGATAATTTGATGTAAGATGTTTTGAAAAGTAAGTACGTAAAATAAATAAACAAAAGTAAGTTCTTATTTTAAAATAGACATAAATTTTTGCACAAGCTAATGCAAATGAAAAAGGAATGAATGAGAGGCCAATCAATGATCTGTAAATCTAAAATAATGTGAGCACTGTCACGTAAGTGATTGTAGCTATTTTTAAGATTTTGATTTTGTGAATCGGGTAGGGTCTTAAACCCAATATGTACCTCAATCTGCACTTTAATTATTTGATAACGGAGGATATTATACTATTTGAGGTGAAGCACTTACCCTCCATTTTAAATGTTAATAGGAAAAATAACCCTTTAAATCTTCTATATATTTATGTTTTTTGAATTAGGATGGTGAATTAAATAGTTTTTTACTTCAAACGAAAAGCAATTTTGTTTCCAAATATTTACTTGCAAAGTAGAAAAATTGGTTGACCGCACTTCTATATATTTTCAATACCCTAAATACCTTTAAGTAGATCGGATTGGCGACTATAACTGGTGTGTTGTGGAATTATAGATAGAGAAAACAAATTGAAAATGTTTTCATTAAAGAACAAAATATAATTCTAAATCAATTTAGAGTTATCTTCCTCTAACTTATAATGTGGTAACTAAAAAGACTATTCATACATAGATCTATAATATATGTTCACTCCTCCGTGATGTTAATTAGCATTAGAATTACTCGTCACCCATAATCAATAGTAAATATTGATAATTTGTGATAAATATAAATCTTTTGTTTCACTTTTCGTGTTCCACTTTAGGACAAAGAAAATAAAAATTAAGAAATAACTTCGCAAGAACACTAATGGTTTGTTATTATCCCGTATTGCTTATTGGACACGCCGAATGGGCAAGTCCATAGAGGTGGCTAGATGTATAATTCTTATCACCTTCGTTGTATCCGTGTAGTTCCTTTATGGTGTAAATCTCCGTGTAGTTCCTTTTGGCCCTTTAAATACAAGGTACAAAGATAATAGCCTATTTCCTTCTAAACAGATTGAAATTAATGCACAATCTTAGTCCTATCATTTGTTTGAAATATATTAGGTTTTGATCTGGCCACAAACTACCAAAAAAAGAATGAAAGAAAGAAATGGTTTATTAGCGCAAAATTTTTAATACCACATAAAATTTCATAAATTTTACTATAACTGTCCGCATGGCAGCAGACTATAAGTAGTGAAGAAAAAGTGGTTGATTTATAATGTGAAAGTGATAAGCAACTAGTCATAATCCATCACATAAGTTGTAAAGTTTTATGTGATATTAAAATTATTCTTCCAAGTGTCATAGATATACTATACTTTTTTTTTTTAAGTTAATTGATTTTTTATTAAAAAATTTGACCTTCCATCGTAATATATGGTTCAAATAATGATACCATTTTATTGATCAAAAGAGGAAGATTAAAATGATCAATACAGTATATTAAAAGTCCTTGAAAAAGTTTCCATTAATTTCATTCATAGCTTGTTATCTTCATAAAAATGATGAAAGTAGTAATCTTACGGTACCAATATTGTTATATATGTGTCAAATTCATTTATGAGTGGAACACTATAGAAATAACTTGAACATATGGGGAGAGAAGCTGCTGAGTATATTAGGGGACATTTCATGGCAGTAAGAGTTTATATTTATTTTAGTATATATTGAATATTCTTTTATTTCATTCTGTTAATATATGTCTTATTTTGCTTTTAGTTTTCTGTCAATTAGAACGACTGATCAGTTACTAATTATGCAGATACTTTAATTTGAGCAATATATAATGTTTGCTATTTGACTTTAGAGTTTGATTTAGTTCCCATGGATTGTACAAGCAAGGCAAAGTTGCTGTTCCAGCATGGCCACGTTTCTACAAGCTCAATATATATGAACATGCTTAAATGACAAATAACCTGAATTTAGGAGTCTACCATTTTTTTGGTAACTTTACCCACTAATTAATATTAAAAATATAATTTTTAAATATATCCATTTTATGAATTAGATTAAATAATTATAGATTAAAAATATTTAAAATTTTAAATAATGTAATTAGGGACGTATCCAAGTAGAGGCCCAAGTTATGAATTAGATTAAATAATTATAGATTAAAAATATTTAAAATTTTAAATAATGTAATCAGGGACGTATCCAAGTGGGGGCCCCCTAGTCCATTATTACTATTATTTTTTTTTTATATAGTTATAATGTATTTCATTTTTGTAGTTGGCCTCCCTTCCAAAACCTTAACCTTTCATTTTCTTTAATAAATCTAACTAGCATCACCTAAACAGCAACTAGCCAACCCAAAGACTTAACAAAAACAATAAAAATATTCACAATAGTGATTGTATTTTAGCCACCAAAAAAAAAAAAAAAAAAATTAGCACCAAAGAAACAAAAAATGATGTGTTATTAGAGAAGTTAAAACTAAATTTTTTGCAACTATAAAAAATTGGTATAAATACCAGTCGACTGTAGCAAGTTATTAAAAATAAAATACAATATTTTATGAAGATTGTATCTTTTCCTTCAATTAAAAACTCAAATTTTCTTGCTTCATTTATTATTTTAATGAGTTGTTTATATTATTTTAAATGAAATTTAAAAAAAAAATAGAACATTTGATATTGGGTGTATTGTAAAATGAGATGGTAAATAAAGTAACTTTTTGGGGTGATGAAAGCTAAAATTTTTAACACCACCACTACAAAATGCTCTAACTTCAACCCAAAAAAAAAAAAAAAAAAAAGAAAACCTAGCCAGCCTAATATTAAAAAAAAAAAAAAAAAACAGTATTTTGTTTTTGTTTGTTGTTGTTGGTAAATGATTACATTTTACTTATTTAAAAATAATGATTTTGGGTATTTATAATTTTTTAATACCATATGGATACCTATTTAGAGTTTTTTTTTTTTTTTTTTTTTCCTTTATACTTCGACCTCCGCTAACTTAAAATTCTGAATCCGTCACTAAATGTAATTAATATACTATATTTGTTTTTTTAAATTAAAGAAATAAATTTTTAATGTTAAAATGGAGAGCAACCTTAATTACCACTACAAAATGCTCTAACTTCAACCAAAAAAAAAAAAAAACCTAGCCAGCCTAATATTAAAAAAAAAAAAACATTATTTTGTTTTTGTTTGTTGTTGTTGGTAAATGATTACATTTTACTTATTTAAAAATAATGATTTTGGGTATTTATAATTTTTTAATACCATATGGATACCTATTTAGAGTTTTTTTTTTTTTTTTTTTTTTCCTTTATACTTCGACCTCCGCTAACTTAAAATTCTGAATCCGTCACTAAATGTAATTAATATACTATATTTGTTTTTTTTAAATTAAAGAAATAAACTTTTAATGTTAAAATGGAGAGCAACCTTAATTACCATGTAATTTCGAATTCTATTACTAGGAAGGGACTAACTTGAAATTTGAAATTTAAATTCTTGCCGACAAAGAAACTAGCTTGAACTATACGTTCCGGCTACCTCATAAAAACAAAAACAAAATACAGGCAAGCAAAGATCATCTTTGCAACCACAATTTCCGTCCACTTGGGTTAAGCTAGCACTTTTGCATTGCACCTTGCACGGCATTATGTTAGTATGTTTTCGCCACAAATTTTGACTGTGTTGCAACAGTTGACACTCTTGTTCTATAGCCAGCCACTCACACCATATACACATCCTTGGGAATTTGAGTTCAAATTGCATATATATGGCACCTTCACTTCAGAGTTGTTTCAGAGTAACTTTCATGATGATTCTGTTGAGACGAAGTTTCTCAGTATCTCTCAAACCTCCACACCCTCTTGCACGGTCCGCGTTTCGGTTCTCTTAACCCCTTTCTCCCTAATATCTATATATTTAACACCGTACACATGATGTTAACACCAGACATCAATCACAAATTCTCTCTACTTACGTACAGAAAATTATTAAACATCGAAATATGGTTCTCAAAGTCGCAGCATTTCTGGTGCTTTATCTCATGTGCATACCTTCAATGGAGGCTGCTAGGACAATCCCACAAGGACAAGAAAAGTTGTTTGGAGCAGTAACGCAAGGTGAGGCTCCTCCAAATATTCCGGCAACAACCGGCGATATCCCTTCTCCAATGAACACCCAAATGGCCTCATCTGTCGACACTGATGATCACAGTGATGCCTTTCCTTGGCTACGCCGACTGCTCAGGGCTTCTCCCGTTTCATCTTCACCTAGTCCGCCCACCTATATTCCTCCTTCAAAGAAACAGCATGCATCTCCTTCGCTAGGTTCAAAGCAGAAAAGTACTCAGTCTTCCTCTATGACTATGCCCAAGGGGAGCACTTCCATCCCTTAGTTTAAAGCAAATTACTCAAATTAAAAGGTGGGATTAGCAAAGCTTATGGGTATTTTTTATTTTTTAAAATAAGTGTCAAAGCTCATCAAGTATGTAATTATTCTTTCAATGTATATGCATGCAATTTCTTTTTCGGTTGATATTTTATGTTTAAATTGAATTTATTATTGATGATATATAATCCTCACTTTGGATTCATGGATTTTTTAATGATTTTATAAAAACAAAAAATTCTTTTCGATATTACGTTTATTTGATTTTCACTTGGAAAAACTTTATGTTTAGTGCTGAGAACTTATTAGTGCATGTGTGCATTCAAAAGTATCTAGTTTTAGTTTAGTTGTGTGCATTCAAAATATGAGTGTTGGAGGGTTATTATTTAAGTTTCAAGAAAGAAAAGACATACATATACTTAAATTTGGACAAAGTAAAATTCTATCTCAGATAGAAATTAAAAATAAATAAAAAATAAAAAAATAAAACTATTGACTTTTCTTATTATTACTAGTATTTAAGGATATGGGGTTGATTATCCTATTTTTGTGGTTAGCCCTTCAATTGGTGGCGCAAATGAAATTATTTACCTTAAAAACAAATATGTGGAACATAAGCTAGACTTCTAGGCTTCTAGCTATTACAGCAGGCCCTCAATATTTTTATATATTTTTTATATGTAATATAATCTATTTCAACCTCAATATTTTATATTTTAAATCCTGATATCTTCTAATATCATCGAAATTTATATATCTATGATATATAATTAAAAAGATGGAGAGATAGAATTGAGAGAGGAAAAAAAGGATTATTACTTTATGATAGGCCAAGAATGTATTGACCCCCATGTAATGAATTAACAAATTAATTAGCTAAGTTAATTAATTAATTCAATTAACATGCAAAACGCGTGGTAGTACAAACAAATCACGAATTAACTACATACAGCAGAAATTAAATTGACACGGTGATTTGTTTACGAATTGGGAAAATCTACATGGCAAAAACCCCACCGGGTGATTTTAAGGTCACCACTCTTGAGAATTCACTATTATCATAATAAGCGGTTACAAGTAAAGGAATCTCAGTACCTTATATCAACTTACAGTTGAACCCTTACCCCAATACCTAATTGGACTTGTTCTGTAGTGACAATCTCTCCTTTTCAATGCACGGCTCCCAGTACGTGACTAAACAATAGATGCGCGGATCCCAGTATGCAACTCAATCACCAACTTGAAAAAGATGTTGGCTGAAAATTTCTTCAGTTCATCACACGATGAAGATCACGAAGCTCCTTTATTACAAAACCCTAAAGTGTACAAACAAAGCAACTTCTTCAAGAGAAAGATGAACTAGGGCAAATTTCGTCTCCGGTCACAATTTGCATGAATAAAACTTTGCTTCATACTTGTGCAACCTTTGACGGCCCTAAAAATAATCCTTATATATGTTTAGGGTCGTGAGAAAAGAAAGCTCAAACATATACACACAGATTGGATGAAAATCAGCTCTGAAAAACTGAATTCCATAAACCTCGACAAATAGAGTATCTATCAAGCTAGCTGTCGAGCTTCGTGCTTCAGCAGTTTTTTAAATCTCAATAGATACTAGCTGTCGAGATTTAAAATTCAGCACTCTTCACTTATTTCTTGGACAGATTTGCGTGGCTTTAATACTTGATCTTGAAACTTTGTTCCTTGAAGCATTAAACACATCCTAGATTTACCCAATTACAAGTAAAGTGTGTTTTGTCAAATGATTAGCCAATTCTAATTTGACATATATTCCTAACATCAAATCACATATGTCCTAACAATCTTCCCCTTTGACAAACCGTGACAAAACCACAACAAAAAAATGAACATATGAGAGAAGTCATAAATCACTCAACTCATATTCACTTGTTAAATACAATAAAATCTATCCTAACACAAACTCTTGAAAAACTTTACAAGAAGAGAGTTTATGGCAAATAGACTTTGACAACCTCTATTTCTGAAACACTTTAAACAAAACTCATCAAGGCATCTTAGTGTGAAACAGAAATAAAATATTGCATACATTATATAAGAAGCATGTGCATAAGGAGAGAAAAGAAACAACACATGTAAAGATATGTGAAAGAAAGTAATAACAACCTCAATATATATATATATATATATCAACATAAGTATATGGTTTGCTATCACTAAGTGGTCACAAGACCGATGTACAAAAGATAATGTATCTAAAACAAAAAGAAAAGATACAAAAATCCTCACTACATCCCTCATATACACTCCCCCTATCATAAAAAAAATCTTCTATGCTAACCTTCCCCCTATGTATGACTACTCTCATATCAAAACTACTTCCCCTTTTTGTCACGAGTGACAAAGGGTAAGTACATCAAGTAGATATCTCATCATCACTGGGCGAGTTAGCATCCTCATCCTCATTAACATCATCACTACCAGAGCCATCGTCACTCTCATCCTCGGAAGCCGGTGGAGATGGAGAAGAAGCAACAGTGAAACCATTCATGACAACTTGTCGTTGTGCAATACGACCAACACGGGTATTCACCTGACACAACTCATCACTGAGAGTGTCAAGGCGAGCATCCATGCGCACAAGCTGTGCCATGATGGCCTCAAGTGTCACTCCACCCGCAAAAGATGAAGGAGCAGAGGGGGATGGAGTGGTAGAAGCTAGAGGAGCTACTATCTTTGTCTAGGGCTACCTAAGTCTAAGCTGTGCCGCGCTCCATCTAATAGTAGCAGCATCTATGGCACCCATCACGGAAAAATGAGGAGACTCAAGATAGGAGACGAAAAAATGGCGGAGGATTCGCGTGATTGCCGAAGGAAAAATGAGCTTATCACAAGTCGTCATATCCCTAAAAACATCTATAAGGGATAGAATGAAGTAGGAAAGTAAGTCGATAAAGATATCCTCTAAGAGGGACAACAAAAATTGAGCACGAGGCTCTGTAATGGAGTTATAGTGAGACAAAAGATGAAGAACGAATGTCATCACCATGTTAAGGAACCACAGACCTTTTGTAAAGCCTGAGCAAGGGGTGTTTTGACAGTTACCCCTAAAAGAAGGTGTCTCACAAAAGCGAGACAAGAGTTTGTCTTTGGACATAGTCCGCAGATGAACACAACTAGGGTAGTCAGGATGCACTACCCTAGGAACGTGTAATACCTTGGATACAATATCCGGAGTAACTACAATGAGGTACAGAAGTATCGATTCCGTGCATATTAAAGTAAAACTCTTGTATGATTACAGAGGGACAAATGACCGGGATGTCACATAGTGACCCCCAAATCCGACTATATATGACAGTGGGAAGGTTAGTGTCGGAAAAGTTTGATAGAACGACGTGGTGTTCTGAATGAATGCCTCGCCGAGAAAAGTTCTCCAAAAAGTCCTTTTGGGCTTTATCATCACGAAACCGTACAGAAGAAGGGGTTGGATAAGAAGAAGAAGATGCCCCAGAACGCAGAGGGTTCTAGGACGGAGTAGATTTGCGTTTAGGTGCCATAGAGCAGACTAACGCAAAAGAGAGAGAGAGAGAGAGAGAATCAGAAAAGTACCAACAACAGCAGTATATAAGAATATAAATAAACGAAGGTACGTATGCATGAAAATGCATGAACATGTGACATGCAAACTTAAATACATTATGGGCTCAACCCAATCCAAACCTACTAGCACACAATCATTGCAACAAAGTAAACACACATATAAAATGCATGAAACATGGTTATGATGCAAATGAGATGCAATGCATAAACATTTAACATCACTTTGACAAAACCCATCCCAAAAATTTAGCAAAAACTTCATTGATTTTGAAAAACCCCAAAAGTTAGGTCAAAAATGCATGAAATGTATGATAAGATAATGAAAAGAAGATCATACCTATGAAAAATGCAAGATCAAGACCAAAGAAGGAGTGGGGAAAAGATTTGGAGTGAGTGAGAGGTGTTTGGCAAGGTGAGAAGTCTGAAAGGATCGAGAGAGATCGAGAAAATTGAGTGAGAAATTGCGCAGATCTTTTATATAGAAGCTTCATAAATCTCAACGGATCAAGAGGTGTCGAGAGGTGTCGAGCTTTAAAACGTGTGAAATAGCTGTCGAAGAGCTGTCCAGGATCTATCGAGAGGTGTCCACAACAAAGGAATCTCGATGGATCAAGGAAGCTGTCAAGAAGCTATCGAACAAACACAAAGTATCTCAATGGATTAAGCAACTATCGAGAAGCTATCGAGAATGCGATAAAAAGTAGCTTAAGGGTCTCGATAGGTAGCCTAGCTGTCGAGAGGTGTCCAGCAGCTGTCGAAATTGCTTAAAAATAGTTTTTCAAGAAGAGAAAAACACAGATATGAATGCAATCAAGCATGCTATACAACCAAGGATTCAAACAACATTTTAAGCTCTCAAAATTATCTCTCAACAAGAAAAATGTTAAGGACATAGATCCAAAACACACACACATACACACACACACACTAAACACGTCTAACCAATTTTATATTTTGAAAACAAGTTAAGACAGTTTAATGAGCATACATTTACAAATGTATTTCTTGTGATGGCCAAATCACATTATACCTGCACATATATCAAGAGTAGCAAAGAATATTGCGTGTTATGTGTGAAAAACATCACAAGATTGCATACGTGTCTACATGTTATAATGATTTGAGATATGAGAAAATCACTTTAACTCACACATAATCATAACTATTTGATGGGGACTATCACCTTCAAGGTACATCATATAACTCTCATATCTCCTAGAATACACGCTTGCAATCATGTATAAAGCATTTTGATTCTTTTTGCTTTTTATTTTTCTTTGCATATTTTTCTTTTAATCAAATCATGCATAGGCATATAAGAGATAGAAAAGAAAAACCCAATGATGTTAAGCATTTGACATTCCACTTTTGCTATGCTGAAGCATACAAATGTCATTTCATGATTGACGGGTAACAGTGGTAAGATGGTTATTTATGCCTTTCTCTTAGGATTTTCTAGTCCTTCCCATCAATAAGAGTTATACGACTGTTAAGCATAAAAGATTACTTAACCTTACTCATCACAAACACGAGCCACAAAGCTCATTTACTTAGTTGTACATAGAGATACTCATTTAAGCTACAAAAGATACAAAGTTTAGAAAACTTTGTTTCAATGGCCATCCAAGGTACACAAGTACCAATGTACACAAACACACACTGTTTTTGTATTTTTCTAATTTTTCTTTTTTTTTTCTTTTTTTTCTTTTTTTATTTAAAAAAAAACTGAAAAGTAATCAAACAAAAAGATGTTAAACAAAACAATGCATAAAACTAGATTGACTCAAAACATGAAAGCAAAACACACAAGTAATGCAAAAACAAAAACAAGAAGGGGAGAGAGAGAAAAAGTAACAGAATCACTTGGAGCCTTTTTCTTTCCACACCTTGGAAGAACCTTTCTGTTTAGCAAACCCTTGATCCGACGGTGAGGGGGAAGAATTGAAACCGATCAAGTTCGAAAGGAACATGAGAGCTTTGAGAAGATCTCCAAGAGGAGCAAAAGATGATGGAAGTTGATTCTGGTTTCCCGACAAGATCATGCTGTTGCTCTATTGAATGGCTAACCATTTATAGCAATTAGGTCGAGTATGTCCAGCTGCTCCACAATAATGATAGAAATGCTGCTTTTTCTATTTGGGCTTTTGAATATTTACCTTCTTAGCCCTAGGGTTCTTAATCTCTTTCTTATCAAGCTTAGGGGATGCTCCTAAGATAGATTTGCCCTTGTCTATGTTCTCGCTAGCTAATTCATTTTTAACATCATTGTTCTCAGTTTCAATATTATCAGTAGGAGGAACAAAAACAGTAGTACTAGCAGAAGCAATACTAGGAGAAGAGGAATCATACCCTAAACCGGTTCGATCAGAAGCAGATTTCCAAAGACTGAGCATCTCATCGAGCTTTGCACTTGAAGTTCTTTCCAACTGGACTCTGAATTGGAATAGTTCTGCCTCAAGTTTCTTGATCTTCTCAGCCAAGAAAATATTCTCAAATCTCAACGCGCCAATTGTTTGATTTGCTTCATCAAACTTTGTGGAGATTTCTTCTTGTTCAAGCTCCACTTTACTAAGTTTCTTGGTGGCCAACCTATACAACTTCTCATACTTTTCTAAGACCTTGTATAACTTTGCATAGGCTGTGTGGATGTCATCTTGTTCATCCATCTTTTCAAACTTAGACTCTACCAATTCCTCTTCTTCATCTACATCTTCAACAATCCCTTCAGTAGGATTTACAGTGGCAGTGAAGGCATTTAGGATTCCATCATCCTCATTATCAGAATCATCCTCAGGCTCAGTGTTGCTCAACGTAGCAGCAAGTGCCTTACTCTTTCCAATAGTCTTGAGATACGTAGGGCACTCTTGTTTTATGTGACCAAAACCCTAACACCCAAAGCCCTTTGGTCCTAAGGGAATAGTGTACTGACCGCCATCCCTAGCATCCTTCTTCCCTTTGTCTTGGGTCTTGAACTGTGAAGAACTAGATTGCTTTCGGTCCTTTTCAAATCCTTTCGTGTTGGCATTCTTTATAAACTTCTTGAACTGCCTCGTGATATAGGATTTCATCTTAGAATCTTCATCGTTTGAAGACTCATCAGTGTCACTGCTTTTGGCTTTCAAAGCCATGCTCTTGCTCTTACTTGATTTCCCTATCCTTGTCAACCCCAACTCATAGGTTTGCATATTTCCAACCAGCTCTGTCAAAGGAATTTTGTCAATATTCTTTGATTCCTCAATTGTAGTAATCTTGGCATGAAATCTCTTAGGTAGAGATCTAAGTACCTTTCTAACAATCTTGGGTTCAGGAATGGTTTCCCCAAAATTAAAAGCTGAGTTCACTATGTCTTTGAGCTTGGCATAGAACTCATCAAACGATTCATCCTCCTCCATATTAATCTCTTCAAAGCTCGTATTAAGCCTCTAAAGCTTTAAATCCTTGACAGTCTTGGTTCCTTCATTGGTTGTCTGGAGAATGGTCCATACTTCCTTAGCGGTTTCAGTAGAGGATATCTTCTTGAACTCCTCATTCGTGACTGCACTAAATAAAACATTCAATACCCTGTTGTTGAAGTTTTCCGCCTTGATCTTAGCATCGTCCCAGTCGGCCGGTACTTTTGTAGGCTTGGTCCAGCCTATCTCCACAGCTTGCCACACTTTTTCATCTAATGACTGCAAGAAAGCTCTCATTTCTAGTATGTATAGTTAGTGCCATCAAATAAAGGAGGTATAATAAGAGACTGTCCTCTATCCATGATAAATAGAGGTCAATGGACCACACAACTAAGATTAACACTTAATCAGGGTGTGCCCGCTCTGATACCACTTGATAGGCCAAGAATGTATTGACCTCCTTGTGATGAATTAACAAATTAATTAGCCAAGTTAATTAATTAATTCAATTAGCATGCAAAACGCGTGGTAGCACAAACAAATCACCAATTAACTAAATACAGTGGAAATTAAATTGACACGGTGATTTTTTTACGAATGAGGAAAATCTACACGACAAAAACCCCATCGGGTGATTTTAAGATCACCACTCTTGAGAATTCACTATTATCACAACAAGCGGTTACAAGTAAAGGAATCCCAGTACCTTATACCAACCTACAGTTGAACCCTTACCCCAATACTCAATTGGACTTGCTCTGTAGTGACAATCTCTCCTTTTTAATGCATAGCTCCCAGTATGTGACTAACCAATAGATGCGTGGATCCCAGTACGCGACTTAATCACCAACTTGAGAAAGATGTTGGCTACAAAGTTCTTCAGTTCATCACACAATGAAGATCACGAAGCTCCTTGTTCACAAAACTCTAAGGTGTACAAACACAGCAATTTCTTTAAGAGAAATATGAACTAGGGCAAATTCTATCTCTGGTCACAATTTGCATGAACAAAACTTTACTTCACATTTGCATAACCTTTGACGGCTCTTAAAATAATCATTATATATGTTTAGGGTTGTGAGAAAAGAAAGCCCAAACATATACACACGGATTAGATAAAAATCAGCTCTGAAAAACTGAATTCCATAAGCCTCGACAGATAGAGTATCTATCGAGCTAGTTGTCGAGCTTCGTGCTTCAGAAGCTTTTTAAACCTCGATAGATACTAGCTGTATATTTTTTTTTTCAAGCGTTTTTTTCCCTTTAAAAAAACCAACTTTTTTGTTGTATATATGCATATGAACATACTTAAATGAATAATAAAACTAATTTAACAATTAATTTGGAAGCTAAATATTAGTAGCAACTATAGTACAAATAACCTGAATTAAGCCCAAACCATTAAGTTGAAGAATTTGTGAAGGGGACAGCGTTTTTTTTTTTTTTTTTTTAATACAAGATAGAATTTATACTCTAGTCTAATCTAAGTATATATGTGTGTGAAACTCCCTCCTAAAGACTTGAACCGCACACCATTGGTGCGATGGTCACTCTACAAATATAAATGCTTGTAGGGTATGGGGGACAAGAAGACAGCGTTTTGATACAAAATAAAACTTTAGCCGCAAACTATCATTAAATGATATCTTCATTTTAAATGTATGTATTTTTGTAATTTACTTCAGATTAAATATTACAAGTTTAAAAGTGTATTTATGTTATGAGTAATTATTGGTTTACATTATATTATTAGTGTAAATTTTACATTATAAACTTAAAGATGTGTACAGTATTGTACACATTTGTTTAATTTATAATATAAATCTTACAATACTAGTATAATGTAAACTAAGAACTTTTCTTATATTATATGATATAAAATTTTAAATAATGTAGTATCATTTAAAATCTAAGAAAATAAAATTTTAATTTAAAAATAGAGAGCATCCTTACCATGTACCATCCAAATCTATTAGTAGGAAGATACCAACAACGTTCAAGTATACTTGAAATTTGAAATTTTAGACTTGTCGACAAAGAAACTTACTCTATATATACAATTTATAAAATTTAATCTAAATTATGAATTATGTCATAACTTTTTTTTTCCCTCTTAAGAACGAAGGAAGAAGAAATAAAGAAGCACCTTGGCAAGAACACTAATGGTGTCTTATTATCTTTTACTTCTTATTAGACACGGTGAATGGCAAAGTCCACAGATGTGGCTAGCTAGATGTATATTAATCTTATCATCTTCGTTGTAACCGTGTAGTTCCCTCTCATTGATGTAAATCTCTCCAAACAATATGTACGAAGTATCAAGTAGATTACGTGATTAAAATTTAGAAATAATGCTTCCAACTTCTGTGGGCATTTATGTCTTTTAATTTTTATTTTGGCCTTTCTAATCATACTCCTAGCTATTATTTGGTTGAAATATATTACTTTTTGATCTGGCCACAAACTACTGAAAAATAAATAAATAAGAAAGAAAGGGTTTACTAGCGTCATAGATAGGCAATATTAGTTTTTTTTTTTTTTTTTTTTTTTTTTTTTTTTTTTTTTTTTTTTGTAAAAGCTAATTTACTTTTTATTTTTATTTTTTTAAAAGGGCCTTTCATGGTAATATATATATATATATATATTGAGAAGAACCTTTCATGGTAATATTTAGTTCAAATAATAATGGTACCATTTTATTCATCAATAAAGGAAAAATAAAATGATCGATACTAGTACTATATATCTATTGTCCTTGAAAAAAATTTTGAACAGTTTTTAGACCCCTTAACCCAACCATATTAACCTAGTTAATTAGCCAGGTAATTAACTTAGTCAAATTATGCAAATCTAGGTTATCACAATCAAACAATCATATCAAGTATATAGCAGCGGAAATATAAATAACACCAAGATATAATGACTCAAGAAAATCAAACCGATAAAAAACCTGAAGAGGATTTAACCTAGCTATCCTCAAAGTAAACTTGAATCCACTATCTTGAAAGAATCGAAGTTCATACAATAAGACTTACAAGCCCCCACGCTCGACTTCTTATTGCTACCCACCAGTAGAACTTACTGACACGACCACGTGCAAGCTCCGAGACCACGGACTCCTTCTTTCTTGGATTCACCACCAGATACAAGCACCTACGCTTGTTTTTCTTTAAGCTTCAATGGCAGCAACTGAGTTGATCATTAAGGTGTAGATAACATCTCCTCCTTGAAAACCCTAAGTTTTGTGTAAAGGAAATCTCATCTAGATCTCACAAGAGATTTACACAAAACAGCAATATGAGCAACAATACAACTCTCAAGCAACCAAGACTTTAGAGAGGTTTGGGTACAAAACCCTAAAACCACAAGAGGCACTCTAATCTCTCTCTCTCTCTCTTCAGTCTCAAAAACATGGCTTAAGGTTTCCTTTATATAGTGGGAGAAGTAGATCTGAAACCCTAATCCTTAATGGGCTTAAGCTGCTGTTTGGGCCGACTTAAAATTCTGCAGATACGATTTTCGATTGATCGAGCCTGTTCTTCGATCGATCGAACCAAGCAGAATATGAAGCCTTCTTCCTGCAGCTTGTATGTTCTTGAATCTTGACTTGAATCACCTTGAGCATTGTCTAATAAAACCTATAGACTCTAAGATCTATATCTAGACAAGTTTGTGTTCACGATTTGCCAATTGTTCTAAACATTTAGAACCTAACAAACTTCCCCTTTGGCAATTCGTGACAAAACTTTCATACAAAATGAAATGCTCAAATACAAGAACAACCCAATACAATAAAATGCCCATTACAACAAATTCAACCTAACTACTATCCATCAATTGCAAGTGTAGACAGCAGCTCAATTGAATCAACCTGTATATTTTCTGAAACATTAAACAAAACGCATAAACGCATGTGTGGAAAATACAAGTAAACAAAAAAAATTCTTGATTTCACATAACACAAAATAAAGACATATACCAATGAAGAACTCATAAATATAAATCAATAAGAAGTGAAACAAGAAACAAATATATCAAAGTAAATTCTAACTCTCACCCTAAGTTAGATACATCAAAAAGTTTTTATATTCTCCCCTTAAACAAAACAAACAGGTCATCTATGTCTCCCCCTTTTTGTCACGTATTGACAAAGACTACCTAATCAGAAGGTAGATAGAAAACATACGCAACAGAGTAAGAGAAAATAGAGAACGAAGGGAACACAAAACAATTCAACTCTATAGAAAATAGAGACAACTCCCCCTATGAATAACAAAGGTTAAAAACAAACTTCTCCCCCTATAAAAATAGGAAAAACAAAACAAGTTTTAGGAAAAATAGTTTTGGGGAAAATAGTTTTGGGAAAAACAGTTTTGGGAAAACTTTAAGAGGTGGGGAAAAAGACACACAAACCAAAGTTAAAAACTAAGGTGAGGATACACATGAAGAAAAATATTCTCTCTTTCAATAAATGCAAACTTGACACGATGTGACCCATAAACAGTTGCATGAGTAGAGAAAATATTTGCACATTGATTATCTATCATATCTCTTAAGAAAAATAGTTTCTACAGTTCACACATAAAAAATGCATATACTAGAAAGTACATAGCTTAAAAATTAATCAATCAATTTTTTGATCAAGTTGAGTACCCAATGTAGCATAGTGTATGCATGTTATGTGTGAAAACAATGAGAGATATGACTGCAAAACTGCAAAATGGATACAAAAACAATGCAATGCATGTGAATCCTAAACACAAATGATGCATAAAAAAAAATTTGGTCAAAAACATAGAAACTGAAAATTTTTCAATTGCGATCGATCGAACATCAATCGAGTCAGGCAGACTCAAACCAAAAAATTTTAATCACAATTTTGATTGATCGAAAAACAGGTTCAATCGATCAAAAGTCTAGAAAAATCAGATTTTTGAAAAACAAAGCATTTTAATGCAGAAACTCCTCAAAGCACATTGTTTTATAAAAAAAATGCATGAGTATGAGACGAAAAGTTTTTCAAAAACACTTAAATTCAACCCAGATCTTCCAAAATTAAGATTTTCAATCAATTTGTCCTCAAAGCGCAAACATTAAACACATTTTGCATTAAAATCAATGAAATTTTAATCTTGGATGGCCACAACAAAAACACACACAATATAATGTACCAAGTTTAGCAAAGAGTAACTTGTGTAGTGTATGCAACTAGCAAAAACTTGAGATATATGTGAGGTGATATGTGAATAGCAACTAATCACAAAGTCTACAAAATTCATCACATAGAATTTAAAAGAGGCTATCACCTAAAGAGTTACATCATATAACTCTCACATCTCCTAGAACATAAGCTTGCAATCATGTAAGTTTCTTGAATTTTGCCTCATAATATACACACCAATTTTAATTTATTCAGAAACTTATTAAAAAGCCAGGATAATGTACACACCAATTTTAATTATGTGATTTGGCATCAAGCCTAATAGTACACACCAATTTTAAGCATTAAGCAATTAAACCGAGGCTACACCTTATGTTTTTTTTGTGCATGTGCTACACTTTCTTGAGCATAAAATCTTACGATATGCACTAAGATGTTCATGATTGGCTAGTGAACAGTGGTGAGATGGTTATTTATGTCTTTCTCAAAAGGATCAAATCCGACAGTCAAATAACATATGACTTCAAGATTAAGACAAAGTGATAAACACCATAAACATTTTTCCCACACAACATGCACTACAAAGTTTCAGCTAGTAAAGTGCAATAAGTAAGCTCATCAAAGCTAAACAAGGTACATAAACTTGTTATGTAAAGATAATATGGCCAATCCTTGATTATAAATCCAAGATGTGAAATAAAAAACACAAAAATCTTTTTGGGTTTAAAAACTATATGACCAAAAACAAAAAGGCACATATTATGCTAAATGAACAATGCAAATGCAATGCATGACAGTGCTTAACTAAGCTATAAAGGGTACACAAATAAGAAATATCAATTTCTTAATTAACCCATGAGTACATGTACAAACTAGTACATACTCACACAAAATCATAAATAGCTTAGTACTTATATAACACACACTATTCAAGTTTCTCCACAATGTCAAGCATGTTCAAAATCAAGAGAGAGATATCATAATTCATGTAATCCTCAAAAAGAAAACTAAACAAAATATTTTTGTCTTTTTGAAATTTTTCAATGTTTTTGGATTTTTTTTTTAAAATAAAAAACAACCTAAAAAAAACACGACCAAAAACAGAAACAAAACATGTCCACAATTGATTAAAAGAATTAAATCAGGGAAAAGTTAGCAACACTCACCTTAGAGAATCTTTTCTCACCCATTTAGCACGAGTCTTCGGCTTTGTAGGTGAAAATCCATGTGAAGCAGAGTGTATTTAAGGGATTACACCAATCTTCTGAGAAAGACTAAAATCCTGCAATTTCCTTTCACAAGCCAACAAGCTCAAAATTTTTCAAAAGCATATGAAATAATTTATTTGGACTTATGGCAGAAGAAATATTATCACATATCCTAGATTGAAATACAGAGTACTTAAATTTCAATTTATGACAATTAGGACGAATATGACCACGGACACCACAAAAGTGGAAAACAGGAACAAATTTAGGAACATCAATATTCCTAACAACAAATCTAGTCTCAGATTTTGGTTTTTGCCTCAACAAAGAACAATTTGGTCTAATATGACCAACAACACTACAAAGGTGACAGGTAGGCACAAAAACAGATTTATTATGCTCTTTAACAGTAGGTTTAGACATAGGTTTAGAAATTTCAGCGTCTACATCAGAACTTTTACCTTTATCTAACCTAGCACAGTAAGCCTTTTCTTTATTATTCCTCTTGAAAGGAGGGATATAAACTTTCTCAGTTTTAGGCTTAAGAGAAACAGAAACACTTCTGTTATCAACAGCAGGCTTGGTACTAGTCAAATTTTCAATTTTAGTTTTAGATTCAACTAACTCTTGTTTCAAGTTTTTCATCTTCTCATCTTGACAGGAAATTTGATTTCTCAAAAATTTATTCTTTTTATTAGACTCATCCAATCTCACAATCAATTTCTCTTTTTCAAGATTAGCCAATTTTAACTCTTCTTTAAATTTCTTAGAAATTTTCAAAGATTTAGATAATTCCTTACGAAGATTTTCACAAACATCAATAAAATCAACAGAGGCATGAGCAGAAACATGATCAGAAAGACACTTCAAAGTATCCATGACAACAGGGGTCAAGGATCAGCTCTTAGATCAAAAGATCTAAAACAAAAGAGCTACCCGCTCTGATACCACTTGAACAGTTTTTAGACCCCTTAACCCAACCAGATTAACCTAGTTAATTAGCCACGTGATTAACTTAGTCAAATTATGCAAATCTAGGTTATCACAATCATATCAAGTATATAGCAGCAGAAATATAAATAACACAAAGATATGATGACCCAGGAAAACCAAACCGGTAAAAAACCTAGAGATGATCTAACCTAGCTATCCTCAAGGTAAACTTGAATCCACTATCTTGAAAGAATCGAAGTTCATACAATAAGATTTACAAGCTCCCACGCTCGACTTCTTATTGCTACCCACCAGTAAAACTTACTGACATAACCACGTGCAAGCTCCGAGACCACGGACTCCTTCTTTCTTAGATTCGCCACCAGATATAAGCACCCACGCTTGTTTTTTCTTTAAGCTTCAATGGCAGCAACTGAGTTGATCATCAAGGTGTAGATAACATCTCCTCCTTGAAAACCCTAAGCTTTGTGTAAAGGAAATCTCCTCTAGATCTCACAAGAGATTTACACAAAATAGCAATATGAGCAACAATACAACTCTCAAGCAACCAAGACGTTAGAGAGGTTTGGGTTCAAAACCCTAAAACCACAAGAGACACTCTAATCTCTCTCTCTTCAGTCTCAAAAACGTGGCTTAGGGTTTCCTTTATATAGTGGGAGAAGTAGATTTGAAACCCTAATCCTTAATGGGCTTAAGCTGCTGTTTGGGCCGACTTAAAATTCTGCAGATACGATTTTCGATTGATCGAGCATGTTCTTCGATCGATCGAACCAGGCAGAATATGAAGTCTTCTTCCTGCAGCTTGTATGTTCTTGAATCTTGACTTGAATCAACTTGAGCATTGTCTAATAAAACCTATAGACTCTAAGATCTATATCTAGACAAGTTTGTGTTCATGATTTGCCAATTGTTCTAAACATTTAGAATCTAACAGTTTCCATTAATTTTCTTTCATACCTTGTTATCTTCAAAAAAATGATGCAAGTAGTAATCTTATGGTATTAACGTTACATATGTGGCACAAATTGATTTATGTGTGGAACACTATAGAAATAACATGAAATTGTGGGAAGAGAAGCTGCTGTGTATATTACTGGAAATTTCATTGAAGAGTTTATGTTTATTAAAGTACATGCATATTGAATATTCTGTTATTTCATTCTTTTAAAATATATATGTAACTTTTTTTTTAATAGTTTTGTGCCAATGCTTCTTGATTTCTTGAAATAATGATGAACAAAGCCTTATCAAGTTAAAGTTAGAAGCTCCCACGGATTGTAAATGCTCAATATATATGGACATGCTTAAATGATTTTTTTTTTTTTTTTAGAAGATGCTTAAATGAATGATAACCTGAATTTAGGAGTCTAGACCTTTTTCTTTATATCCATTAAATTGAACCATTTGCGACATAAGAAGCCAAATTTTTGGTAACTTTAGTCATAAATTATCATTTTAAAAAAAAATTTATTCTAAATATATCCATTTTATGATTTAGATTATATAAATTATAATTATTTATGTTATATTATTTAAAATTTTAAATAATATAATATACTATATTTACACTTTTAAATTAAAGAAATAAAATTTTAATGTTAAAATGGAGAGCAACCTTACCATGTAAGTTAATTCTATTACTAGGAAGATACTAACAATGTTCACCTATACATTTAAAATTTGAAATTTAATACTTGTCCACAAAGAAACTAGCTTGAACTATACGTCCGACCCACCTCATAAAAAATAAAATAAAATCCGGGCATGCTAGATCATCTTTTTGCAACTGAAATTTCCATCCTCTCGGGTTAAGCACATTTGCATTTTTGCTTTGCACCTTGCAAACTTTGACTCTGTTGCAATTTGACACTCTCGTTCTATGTATATAGCCACTCACACCATATACACATCCCTGGGAATTTGATTTCAAGTTGCCTATGACACCTTCGGAGTTGTTTCAGAATAACTTCCATGATGATTCTGGAAACGAAGTTTCTAAGTAATCTATCAAACCTCCCCCTGTTGCACGGTCCGCGTTTTCGTTTCTCCCCTTTCCTCCCTTAATATTATATATATACATTAATTAACAGCATGATATCTATCTCAAACTCTCTCTACTTAACAGAAAATTATAAGACGTCTAAATATGCTGCTCAAAGTCACAGTGGTGCTGGTGCTTTCTTTCGTGTGCATGCCTTCAATGGAGGCTAGGACAATACCAAATGGACAAGACAAGTTATTTGGAGGAGTAAAGCAAGGTGACGCTCCTCCAAATGTGCCCAATAATATTCCGGCAACAACCGGTGATAACACTTCATCAATGTTCACCCAAGAGGCCTTATTTGTCACTAATCCCCCACCCAAGGATGCCTCTACTTTGCTACCCCGAAAGCTCAAGGATTCTCCCGTTTCATCTTCAGGCAATCCGCCCACCTATATCCCTCCTTCAAAGAATCACCATGTTTCTCCTTCGCAAGGCTCAAAGCAGAAAAGTACTCCGTCGTCTTCCTCTATGACTATGCCCAAGGGGAGCACTTCCATCCCTTAATTTAAAGCTAAGGACTCAAATTAAAGGTGGGGGATTAGCAAAGCTTAAGGGACTTTTATTTATTTATTATTTTATTTTATTTTTTCTAAATAGGTGTTCAAAATTCATCAAGTATGTAATTATTCTTTCATGTGAATGTAACCCCATCCTAGCTTATACTACATTCTTAATCATTTGTTATTATGTTAAAAAAACTAATTTTCTCAACAATAGTTCTGTTCTTTAAATACTCAACTAGTGTATAGCACGTGTATATATACGGTGCAATTAAAACAATGACAAGTACAGATATATATAAGTTCAAATTATAATTAAGATAAGAGTTATACATTTTCAAAGTCATAGATGAGTTTTACTCTCTCTCTCTCTATCTCTCTCTTTTATTTTAGTTTTTTTTTAATATACACATGAGTTTACTCTTTTTTCTTTTGGGTTTTTGATGGTTTAATTATATTATACTTTTTGTCTTTCACACGGTAGTAACTCACTTAGAGCAAAATTAAAAAAAAATTTAAAAAAAAAAGGTTAGATATATAGGACACGTGCTATTTTGTTTGCTATTTGACTGTAGACTTTGATTTAGCTCCCATGGATCGTACATGCAAGGCAAACTTGCTGGTCCAGCATGGCCACCTTTGTCCAAGATATGAACATGCTTAAATGACTAATAACCTGAATTTAGGAGTCTATACCATTTTTTTGGTAACTTTAAATATATCCATTTTATGATTTAGATTAAAAATATATGTGTTATATTATTCAAAATTTTAAATAATGTAATATACTATATTTACACTTTTAAATTAAAGAAATAAATTTTTAATGGTAAAATGGAGAGCAACTTAATTACCATGTAATTTCGAATTCTAGTAAAGAAGACGCCTTATTTCGAATGCATACATTTTTGCGCATGCATCCCCCTAATGATGAACTAATTGAATGTTGTGCATAACTCTCTGATCTCTCTCTCATTTGATGCATGTTTATTTTATTTTTAACTCTATTTATATATATATATATATATATAGTTTTAACTGTCAATCTTTATTTTAAGTGAATTTGAAGCAACAATTTTTAATCCATGCATGCTTGTCAATTTTCACCCCCTTTCCCACAAAATCCTCAAACTCCTGTTAATTTAACTTAAAAAAATTGCATTTTATTTCGAATATATTGGCAAACCTAGTTATAGTGGTCAAAAAGAAAATGACAAAACAAAACAGAATGATGAGACATACATATGTGTACAGTGGACAGACACCTCCAGCACTAAGCAGGTCCAACGTCCCTCACCTGCACCATTTTGTTATGGTTGTCATTCCATTGTTCCAGTGGGTACAATGGGGTGAATGCAAACAAAAACGAATAGTGAGGTGGATTTTGAATTTGGAAACAAAGAGGGGAGACAATATAAGGACTGGAGAGAGTCTAATAGGGGGGGGGGGGGGCAAGAAAAAAGAAAATGAAGAAAAGAAAAACTAGAGAGAGCATAGGAAAAACATGGAAACTCCATTTCTATTTGATTTCACAACTAAGATACATCTGTCATTTTTCATCTACTAAAATCATTTTCACTACATCTCTTTGCATCTAATTTTCCAAAGCCTTCAAAAATAAAAACATTAAGAAAGAGATTGAAACATCTTGGGAGAAAATCCAGTCCTGAGTGGGGACAAATCTGGCCCCAAAATAACAAGTCCAATATCTAAGTTCCCGCTGTTAGCCAATCCCGCACTGTACGCAGCTGGTTTAATATTTCTCCGTCAACCGTTTCTGGTGGAACATCATATGGTGGGAGGACCATCCTTGGGAGAACGCTGTTGTCGCCGCCATACATCTATGTGGAGTCATCACCAAACACTGTTGTTGGCGCCACTCTTATCTTTACGTGTCTTTGTTGTTTGAAGGTCTTAGGCACTCCATAACACCTATCCAAAAGAATAGTACCCCTTTTTGAATTTAATCTTAAATTTTACCATTTAAATAGTCACTAAAATATTTAGCTTTTGGTTTCAAAAAGAATGATATGCATTTACATGTGAAATGAAACTGTGGTGCCCAAATCCATGATTCTCGATAATCTTTGGGTCAAGCTCCCAATTTACTTGTTTGGATGGGTATGGAATTTCCTACAATAGAAAAACCTCCAAGAGCCAACCTAACAACCCAAGGGGAGGTTCTTAAGCCCTCTCTATGTTCCTTACCCTCATTTGTGTGTTTCCCAAAAAGGCACAAGCAATATTGAGCTAAAACCTTCTCTCCCTCTTTGGTTGTTCCTCCTTGGTTTCTTGTGTCTCTCTCCCAAATGCCCCTACCTCTATTCTTTAGCCCGCTTTCCCTTTTATAATGCCCTCCTAGTGGGGTCCCAATGATGATGTTTAATCCACTTTGTCAAGTGGACCCCACCTCTGTTCAAGATTCCTGATCAAGTGAGACATTTTAAGGATTCTCTTGAAACTTACACCTGATGCTGAATGGTGCTCAACAAGCGATTTCTCCCAAAACACTATCACTCATATCTGCTCGGGCTGGATTTGGTCTCCAGCCCATCAAGGGCTAATGGGTTAGGCTTGACCTAATGCTAGGTCCTGACCCTATAGGCTGGGCCCCGACCTAATGCTCGTACAGAAACAATGTTCAAACTTATCCTAAGATGACATGTGAGTAATGACATGCGAAATCTAGACTAAGATGACATATGATGTAAGGGAATGACATGTAATTTATCCTATAAAAACATGTATAATCTATCCTAAGATGGTATGTGAAAAATGACATATATCTATCCTAAGATGATATGTGAAAAATGATATGTATCTATCCTAAGATGACATGTAGTCTATATGAAGATGACATGCAATCTATCCTAGGATGACATGTGAGATTAACAAGTAATCTATCCTAAGCTGACATGTAAAGAGGACATGCAATTTATCCTAGGATAACATGTGAATGCATGACACGTAAACAACCCTAGGATGACATGTGAGCATGTAGGCATGTGCAAAATGCATGGACATGTGAACAATTTATTTTGAAAAGTAAGATAAAACAAGCATAGTTAAACATGTGATTGCATGGCATTTTTTAAGAAAGATAAATTGCTTTATTGAATTAAGTAAAGCTAACCTCGCTCCAAAGCATAGCCTAACAAAAGTGATTTTACAATTTATTTTCTCTCTCCCACAATATTTTTTCTCACACAAAAGGCATAAAGAAATAACAAGAAAATGTTTTTTGAGAACAATAACAAGAAAATGTTAAATTCCTATAAAGTGTGAAAATAATGTCAAGCGACAATTTTATTATTTTTGAAGGAAAAACATTTTATTTTGGCACAAAATAAGATTGAAAATGCATTTTGGAAAGCTTGGGGTTGACAGTGTAATTTTCAAAAATTTTGAGGAAAAAAATGATTTGGGAAGGTTTGGGGTCAAAAATGTATTTTGAAAAGTTTGGGGTAATTTCGTAATTTTGTGAAATGTGTTTATGGATGATGGACCTACGGGTTGGGTTTTATGGGATTGTGTGAGCTGATGGGCTTGAGCGACCTAAAGGAGTTGAGCCTAGAAGAGAATTTGGGTTTTCGGCTTCAAATGTGAGTTGGCAGAATCTGTGGGTGGGTTTATTTTTTAAAAGGGGCTTGCAGTTTTGTTTTGAAGGGTAAGCGTTGGGTTTAAAAGAAATGGGCTTGTTTAATTGTTTGGGGTCAAATTAGGCCGGCTAATTTCGGAATGGGTTTTCCGGGTTCAGATGAAGTGGGCTCGTTTTAAAACTTAATAATAATAAAAAAAAAAAAAAAACCTTTATTCTACTATATATTTATTTATTTATTTATTATTATTATTATTATTAATTTTTTTTTTTTTTGTTATAAAGATGATGAATTAATAGTTTTTTAAGATGGTGCGCAGTGGAACTATATAGATAGAGCAAAAGAATTGAAAATGTTTTCATTAAAGAATTTTGGAAATTATTTTCCTTTAACATATTATGTGGCAATTAAAAAATCTATTTATGTACAGTTCCATGATATATGTTCACCCCTCCATGATGTTAGCATCAGAATTATAGGACGCCAATCATGGTTGTCAAAATCGGAATCTTATGTAAGATCGTGGAAGGTAGGTGGGATCGTGAATCATAGGATCGGATCGTAAATCGTAAGATCTTACATTATTTGAGGGAAAAAAAAACAAATTGGTATGTTAAATAATCACATAAATTATACATTTATAAAAAATAAAAAATTTGCATTCATTTGATATAATTACCATGCATCATTATATTCATTTGTAAGCATCATTTAAGATGTCAAAAATCTCAAAACGTAACACTCTATTGGGATGTTATTTTTTGTTTGTTTTCAACTAACACTCTATCTCGTTACATTAGAATAGCAAAACTTGATCTATTGGATTATTATTTTTCATTTGGGTCAAACTAAACATTCTGTTAAATTAAAGAAGATTACAAGAAACCAAAATCATTTGGAATCGTCAGAATCGTACGATCCTAAACGATCGCTAAGATCTTTGAAAGATTTAGATCGTTTTGGAGAGGTGAGATCGTAAAATCGTAGGATCGTAGGATCCAGATTGAGATTTTGACAACCATGACGCCAATAAACCTTAGTAAATAATCTTACACAATATCTCTACTAAATAAGAAATGGACAAAATTTAAGTATAGTATTTATGTGTTGTTCTTTAGGTTTTTTTTTTAAGATTTAGTTATGTAGTTTTTTTCTCATGATATGAAAGTATATTTTTAGTTAAATATAGCCACTTGGTTAAATCTTAAAAAGTGAATCTAAGAAATAGCACCTAAGTACTGTACCTAAGTTTTTCCCATAAGAAATTATGTAATTAACAATTAGTGATGAATATAAATCTTTTATCCTACTTTTGTGTTCAACAAGAAGAAGAAGAAGAAAGCACGCCTTGGCAAATGGCAAGTACACTAATGATTTGTTATAATCTTTATTATTGCTTATTGGACACAGCGAATGGGCAAGTCCACATAGGTGGCCGGCTAGATGTATAATTCTTATCATCTTCGTTGTAGCCGTGTAGTTCCCATATAGTGTAAATCTCCCTGAACAATATCGACCAGTAGATTACGTGATTAAAAATTAGAAATACTGCCTCCAACATATGAAAAGGGAAATTTAAATAAAAAAATAAAGGTGGGAAAGGTAAAAAGAGAGGAAGGAGAGAGGACTGCATTGCATTTGGGCATCTATGTCTTTTGCATCTTGACTCTTTTATTTAAGGCGTAAATGTACTTTTGGTCCATACATTTTGGAGTTATTTCTATTTTGGTCCCTACATTTCTATTTTATAATTTTTAGTCCTTAAAATGAAAAATGCGTTCTATTTTGGTTCTTATCGTTATTCACTTAACGGAAATATCCTACGTGGCAAACGGAGTGCACTATTGGCATAGTAAATGCTGATGTGTCTATTAAAATAATATTAAAAAAATTATTTGACTTTTAAAAATGCCATGTCAGCAAATTAATTTTTTTTAAAAAGCCACATCAGATAAAACAATTAATATAAACTTCTGAATTTCAAATTTTTTAAAAAGGAATATAAATTAATTAAATTAAAATTTTTTTTATTCCTTTCATTATTTTTCTTCTTTATTATCTTCTTTCTTTTTCTTTTTCTTCACCAAATCTCTTTCTCTCAATTTCTCTGCCTCCCATTCTTTCCTTTTCTTCTTTCTTCTTCTTCCCTCTTTTTTCTCCTCCTAGATCATTCTCCGCCTCTTCGTATTTCTTTTTTTTTTTTTTTTTTCTTCTTCTTCTTTCTAACCAAGACTCTAAATTTGAAGATTGAAAGCAAGAGCAAGCAAAAGCAAAAGCAAAAAAGCAAACCTGAATTTTGAGGGCAGTGGAGTTTTGCCGGCGCAACCATAATCGATAGTTCCGGTCCAATCTGGTCCGTTCCAGAAGCTTTTGTCTATCTCTTTCCTTCAAACTCAACCTCCCAAATTGACTCGCTTTCGAGTCAACAAATCGCCTGAGAAGAACATATTCCATTGAGTCGACTCGCCCAATTCACAAAGAAAAAAAAGTAAAAAAACCTCTCTCTCTTTAGCTTGAAGAAAAAAAAGGTTACCCTAGAATCGAGGAAGAGAAGTCTGATTTTGACTTTGATTTTGATTTTGATGTGGGTTTTCCTTTGTGTTTGGTTTGTGTATATATGTGTCGACGCCTCGCGGCTGCTTGACCACCCATCGCAGCGATGCTCGTGCGCATATGTATACATATATCTCTCGACACGAGAATGTGGAGGTGTGTCATACCACGAGTGTGTGACTAGAATGTGAGTCAATTTTAAGGAAATTACCAAGGGTAAGTGAAGTCGCCACCAATCATTGGGTTTTTTTCTAAAGTATGATGGGTCACCTGACTCTATTTGATTTTATTACCGATCCTAGATTAAGAAAAAAAAGACATTTTTTCCTAATATAATGTGGATGGGGAAAAAATCTTGATTCTTCAGTTCGGAAGTCTGGTTATGCGTGGGGAAGATGTTAGGCACCCCACAATGCTTGTCCGAAGACAGTCCTTTGTTTTGGTAAAATCATAATTTAAGGACATTAGCAATTGAAAACAAGCTATTGGCATTAGCTTTCAGGGCTTTGAATGTGTTAGGCTTTAAGGTTTGGTTTTGGAATGGGTGTGGCCTTGATCGATACTTTCCAAGTATGTTTGAAGCTGTTGCTAGATTTTCGTTGCAAAAATTCAGTAGTATTTCGCCTTAATTTTGTGGCATAAATTCGACAACGCTTTGCCTCATATGCGTCATAGCACGCCTAATGCTATTCTTGCCAAGCTTTTGATGCGAGAATATGGCAATGGGAATGCCCCATTTTTACGGCGAAAATCTGGCAGAGTTTCACATTTGGTGCACTATGGCGCACTGACAGGGTTTTGCGTCTGTGCATACGGCACATATCGACATGCTCACACCATGGCGAGCCAAAACCCTCCAAAGTGTTAGAACATGTTGATACATGTCACATACATGGGGAAACCAATGTCACTTGGTGACATGGATCAAGACAGTCACACCGCGATGATCATGCACAGTATAGCATGAATATGCACCTACGGTAATCGCCTTGAGCACATACCTATGCTACAAGGTCAAGAGCCCTCATGACTAGAGAAGGTCGCTCACATAGCCATGAGAGTCCATCATACAAAGCGCACAATCACCCACACACAAGCAGGCAGATATATATATATATACACATGCATCATGCACAATGCTATCACACAGAGTGGGAAAGTAAACTAGACATTGCCAACGTTCCAAGGGTGTGACCCATTAAGGTACAGGAAATGGAAATCAAACATTGCCATATCTAGGGAATGCGGCCTAGGTGAGAAGCAGGAAAATAAAATGAGGTACATGGAGGGGGACCATAATACATGCTATAGAGAAGATGCTTAGAGAGAGAGAGAGAGAGAGAGAGAGAGAGAGAGAGAAGACCGATCTGGAGAGGCTAGGCACCCTAATCTATAGATCATTGCCTTTTGTGGGCTTGCATCCTTGCCCTTTTTGCTCACGCCTAGGAGGTCATGCCCTTGCTCCAAGCGTCCTTGCTCCATGCTTGTACATGCAACAAACAGGGAAGCAAACTAGCAAACAACCAAAAGAACAAGTAGAAGGAAAAACATGCTAAAGACAAGCTAGGAAATGGTGCCAAACGGGGGCAAACAAACATGTGAAGCACATGAAAAGGCAAGGAAGCATGTTATCAAACAAAAGGGGGTGTCATAGGAGGACAAATGTGGGTTTGGATCAAGTGTCCATAGTTCCATTGGATGGAAAAATGGATGACACACAGACTCATGCATGAACATGTAAGCAAGCATTCAAAGATGCAAAGAAGTAAAGAAAGCCAAACGGGTGGCGCAAAGAAAGCAAGGCAAGCATATCAACATTGAATGGAGTGGAGAAAGGTGCATATCAAGCACACCAATACCACAGAGGTGTATCTCACAAGTGATCACATCCAAACAAACCCTAGGAGGAACAAATGTAACCACACAAGCACAAACCCACGGAGGGCACAAAACATGGCAAAGCCTAGATCTAGAGAGGCTAACATGGAGATAAAACATAGAAGCAAGCAAGCAAACATCGACATGCGAAATGAAATGATCCAAACCCTTTAATATAGGCCTAGGTGTGCGGATGTAGGCCTAGACCACAGGATCTAGATCTACACTTCACCAAAAGGGCCAAAAAGCAAGAAAAAGAGATATCAAGGGACAAAAAGGGCTAAAGTAGCACATGGCATAGTAGCCAACATAGATTTGAGCACACAAGCATGGCACGAAGCACATAAACACAAAGATCTAAGCATAAGGATATAGATCTAAACACTAACATGTAGATCTAAGCATAAACATGGCAAAGAACATATAGGCATGTAGATCTAAGCATAAACATGGCAAGGAACCTAAAAACATGTGGATCTAAGCACAAACATGGAATTTAGACATATCTTAGCCCAAGAAGACTAGACCAACAACATCAAAGCGGTAAATCATGGCAAAAAGCAAGTAGACACGGTAGGAAAACTATAGAAACATGCTAGGAAGCAAGAACATGCTAGGAAAAGCAATAAAAGCATATTATTAAGCAAAAAAGAGTTAGGGAAAGCAATAAAGAGAAAGGGGTGTGGATTGTAGCTAAAAAGCTACATCCACACCCCTAAACCTCAAATCCAAGGTATGGAACCAAGGAGAGGAAGATTGAGTGCAAGAACACTACATTGAAGATTGTAGAGAAAATGTGAGAATTTAAGGTGTTTTGATGTGTTTGGGAGAGAAATTAGAGAGAGAGAATCGGCCCAAAAACTGCCTAGAATTTATTTATTTATTTATTTATTTTTATTAATAATGAGGGATCTGGAGGCTTTTATAGCGAAAAAGTGACTCTTCAACTGTCAGCTCACCTTGTATGGCCGTCGGCCACCTTGCTGACATCAGCAATTCAAGCCTTTTCCCAATTCAAATTCGAACTCATATTTGAAGGCCTTCTTGGACTCGAATTGAGATGACCTTGGTGTCCTTGGAAAGCTTTGGGTGTCTAGTTTTTATAACACTAAAGAAATTGAAAATCCAACGGTCGGATCAAAAGTTATGGCATTGGGAAGTGTGCTAACGAGCTTTTTACAATTTTCTGGATATTTCAACCGTTTTAACTCTGATTCAACCCACGAATAGTCGTTGGAAAGTGAATTTAATAATCTTCATAATGGAGTTGGTCCCAACCTATTTTGACGGTCGGATCAAAATTTGGGTTTCTGGTGTCCCCAAGAGTCAACCTCAGGTCAAACCTGGTCAAAGTTGATGTAAATCATTGAGTAGCTCGAGTTTGATGTAGAAACATGAAAAATGTTGTTTTGGGATGATTTTGACCCAACTTTGACTAAGAGCATTTTGGTTAATTTGACCTGAAATGACACTTTGAGTGCGCCAATACCCGAACGGGTTGCGCAACGTCAATCTAGATGTTTCCGTGGCTCCATAGAGAAAAGATAATATTTTTAGAATTTTTGTAGTCCAGAACGCAAATCGAAGGCGGACAAAATACTGTGTTTACAATATGGATTGAGTTTGTTTTGTACAATATTTTTTTTATGATTTTTCTGTGTCTGATTTTTGGGTTTGTATGATTTTTTTGGGTTTGTGCTCTTGTGTGTTGTTAATGGGTTTGTATGATTTTCTGGGTTTGTTTAATTTTATGGGTTTGTATGATTTTATGGGTTTGTTTGATTTTCTGGATCTAACGTGGCATTTATTTTGGGAGTAAATAGTTTATGTTTTTTATTGTGTTCTTTGTGTTTGTGATCATGTGTTAATGTTTAAATTTGAGTTTGTGGTTTTTGTGTTTGGTTCAGGGTTTGTGCTCTTATGTTCTTGTGTTGATGTTTAAATCTGTGATTGTGTTCTTGTGTGTTGTTGTTCAAAAGGAATTAGATCTGAATTTATGTATTTTATTGTTTTTAATTTTGTTTTTAATTTTTTTATTTTGTTAAAATCGATTAATAATTTTTTTTTTATTTAGAAGTTGACATGGAATTTTTTTAAATGCCAATTAAATTTTTTTTTTATTTTTTTTAATGGCCACGTCAGTGTTTAATATGCTAACAGTGCACTTAATTTGCCGCATAAACAATTTTCATTAGTGGGCTAATAGTAAGGACCAAAATGGAATGTGCTTTTCATTTTAGGGACTAAAATCGGTAAAATAGAAATGTAGAGACCAAAATAGAAATGACCCCAAATGTAGAGACCAAAAGTGCATTTATGTCTTTAATAAAAGTTAGAAAGATAAGTATCTTTTTCATTCAAAAGATAATAAAATAATGCACAATCATAGTCCTATCATAATCATCCCATTAAAATATATTAGTCTTTGATTTGACCGAACTAAAAAAGAAGAAGAAGAAGAAGAAGAAGAAGAAGCTATGGTCATAGATAGACCAATGTTAGTAGTATTTGTTTGTAAAAGTTAAATGATCTTTGATTATAAAAAACAAATGGATCTTGCATGGTAATATATATTAAAAATAATGATACCAAATACCATTTTGTTCATCCAAAAATTGAAAAACAAAATGACCCACAAAACTTTTTTTTTGCCTTACTAATATGAATTTACTTCAGATTAAATATTTACAAATTGAAAAGTGAATTTATGTTATGGGTAATTATTGGTTTACATTGTATTATTAATGTAAATTTATATTATAAACTAAACAAATGAGTACAATGTTTTACACATTTGCAAAAAAAAAAATGTATAATATTATACACGCTTGAATAAAAGTGTATAACATTGTACATATTTGTTAGTCTACAACGTAGATTTTATATTGCTACTACAACGTAAACTAAGAATGTTTCTTATACTATATGATTTAAAATTTTAAATAATGTAGTACCATTTAAAATCTAAGAAAATAAAATTTTAGTCGTAAAGTAAATAGCACCCTTACCATGTAGGAAGATACTAACAACGTTCAAGCATACCTAAAATTTGAAATTTTAGACTTGTCGACAAAGAAACTTAATTACTCTACACGTCCCGGGCACCTCAGAAAATTTCAAGCAAGCATCGTCACAATTCTTGTGTAATCTCGAGGTTTCTATGCTTCTTATAGTCCCAGCTACAAGTTGAATCTAATTTCGAATTATATTACTAGGAAGATGCTAACAATGTTCACCTACATTTGAAATTTGAAATTTAATACTTGTCCACAAAGAAGCTAGCTTGAACTAGCTTGGTATTTATGTCCGTATGTTTTCGCGGCAAACTTTGACTCTGTTGCAACTTGACACTCTTGTTCTATAGCCACTCACACCATATACACATCCCTGGGAATTTGATTTCAAATTGCATACGACACCTTCAGAGTTTGTTTCAAAATAATTTCCATGATGATTTTTGAGAGTTGAGATGAAGTTTCTCATGTGTATCTCTCAAACCTCCACATCCTCTTGCACTGTCCGCGTTTTCGTTTCTAGCTCCCCTTACTATATATATATGATGTTAACACCATATTGGGCATCTATCTCAAACCCTCTCTACTACAGAAAATGGTTAAACGTCAAAATATGGTTCTCAAAGTCACAGTGGTTCTGGTGCTTTCTCTCATGTGCATGCCTTCAATGGAGGCTAGGACAATCCCTCATGGACAAGACAAGTTGCTTGGAGCAGTAAAGCAAGGTGAAGCTCCTCCACATTTGCTCAATATTCCAGCAGTAACCGGGGATATCCCTTCTCCAATGATCACTCAAAAGGCCTTATTTCTCACTATTGATGATCACATTGATGCCTCTCCGTTGCTACGCCGACTGCTCAGGGCTCCTCCCGTTTCATCTTCAGCTAATCCGCCCACCTATATTCCTCCTCCAAAGAATCAGCATGCATCTCCTTCGCTAGGTTCAAAGCAGAAAAGTACTCAGTCTTCCTCTATGACTATGCCGAAGGGGAGCACTTCCATCCCTTAGTTTAGGGCAAAGTTCTCAAATTAAGGGTGCGGGGTTGGCAAGTTTAGGGTTTTTTTTTAAAATATATATATTTTCTCTTTAATTTTTTATTATTATTATTTTTGCTTTATAATTAGGTATGTAGGTGATCAAAGCTCTTAGATCATCTAATTATTCCTTCACATGTATGTAACCCCCACCCCAACTTAATTGTGTATACCACATTCCTAATCATCTGTTTGTAAAAATTATTATTTTCTCAATGATAGTTCTTCCCTTTAAATACTCATGACTTTGTAGGTGTATTAATATGAAACTAATACTCCGTTTGTTTCAATGTTAAAGTTTCCTAAAAATAAATCGCTTTTCACAAAACATTTTTTAAAATAATATCTCATTTCTTGTATTTGGTAGAGGCCTTGAAAATAAGCTTAAAACATTTTAATGAGATAGAGTTGTTTTTAGAAAATTTTTAGTAGAAAATAATCTCTTAAAAATAAGTCATGTTTTCAATAGAATTGTTCGTTGACTAAAAATAGATTTCTTTTGATCGATTTTTTCTGATATTACCAAACACCGAAAAACATGGAAAACTATTTTCAAATTAAGTTTTTTAATGAAACAAATGAAGCTTAAATACTAATCTACAAAATGATTGCGTATTACTTAAATGCTCATCAACGCGACTCAGCCTTGTATAACTGTGGAATACAACTTGTTCGTTGTTGTTTTGCTTCTTTCAATTCTGGCAGAGTATTGCAACCAGCCATTTAACATGAAAGTTAATTGAAACCATATCCAATATGTATATAACTAACCTTAATTAACCTTCTTTCTTTCTTTCTTTCTTTCTTTTATTGTTTATAATTTCATTAGAAGAAGCATTGTAAATCATAAAATGAAGTGGAAATTAAAATGGAGCTCGAGGGATTTTGGTTTAGCAGGGTTAACAAATTAAAGGCTGAGAAATTTCGCATGTAGCTTCCTATATTGTTGTATAACTTAGTTTATTTATCAATTTAAGTAAATTTCAACATACATGCGATTGCTTTTCTGTTGAATCTAGTTCCATTTGAGTATCTCATAGTTTCTGGTAGCTTATTTAGGTAGTGCTCCAATACACCCTTTTATCTAATCATATAAGAGAATCTATTACTATGTATCAATTTTAATTACCTCTAGTTTAGTAAGACTTCTAATTTCATGAAGACATCATTTGAGATGCCAAACACTCAAAAGCTAGAAGCTCTTAGGCGAAACTACTATTAAGAATTTTTTTTTTTTTTTAGTGGAGCTATATTTGGTGTATTATATTAGAAATAACAATTGGGATTTCACACTAACTAAATTGATAAATACTTTTTTAGTTTAACTTTTACACACTAGTTTTAAAAATATTTAGGGACCAAATGATCTTGTTTTCAACGGCCGGCGATAGTAGCTAGTCAAAATTTTGATCAACAACTTATTGCGACTTACCTAGTAGGTAACACAATTAATAAATTCTTATGCTGCCATCCTACCTCATAAAACATTCAAAAATAAATATAGACAAAAAATTGTAGATATTTAAAAATTTTAAAACAACGAATCCCAAAGTAATAATTGAGAGTGCGTGTTATTATTGTAGTTATTTTGGCTTTCCCAAAGCAATGGTTGGTATTTTGGTAACATACCAACTACATACCATCGAATCAACGACACACACCCACCACCAAATTGACCCATACCCAGCGCTTAATCAACCCAATAGACCCAGGACAGCTTGACTACTCCATACACACCGCCAAATCGACCAATAACCCATGCTTAGAAGGCCAATGACTACGGCCATATCAAGCTTGAGAGAGCGAGGGCCTATGTTCTAGCGTGAAGAAAGAAAGGGAATAAAATATTAGATTATTGAGCTATAGTAGCCTCGCTTCATATATCTAGCCATTGTTCAATTTAGTTTGGTTTTGTGTTTTGTTGAGGCTGATGCGTAAATTGGTAAGTTTTGGCTAAACAAGCTCTTTGTTGAGCTTATTGCGAATGCTGTACACGGCATGAAGGTCAAACATTTTTGGTCACACCCACACTGCGTGTTATCGTTGGCAACTTGGGAAAACGAGTGAAGGAGAAACTTGGGAGGTAAAAGCATAAGCATTGCTCATTTTTTTAAATTTATTTTTGCGTACTATTCATGTTAAAGCTTTGTCGGTTTCTCTCCGAGGAATAAATGATGTAACTTCTTGTTATTGAAATTATTTAATTTTCATCGTATGTTTAGACTTTAGAGAGTGGGACCAGTGGGTGATGTGGCGGCTAACTGAAACCGGTAAGTTTTACTGAATTAAATAAGATAGTGATGTGAATTGTTAAACTAATGGTTCTTTTCCGGTCACTGACTTTCATGTGAGACATCAACCTGCTTTCAAAAAAAAAAAAAAAAAAAAGAGGAAACATCCAATCTTTGAGGTTTGAATCGTTTGAATGCTAAAGTATATATCTAAAAATATTAATTATTTTTTCGGCTGAGTTTCATGTGCACATGTGTTCAACTATATATTTGTGGATGTATAATAGAAAAATGTGTAAAATTTTTATGAAAAATTATTAATGTCAATTAGTGTATAATTGTTTAAATTTACAAGTTTGTTATAATAACCGTGTAAATTTACACTGAGATGCACTATTTATTTTTCATTTAATTTTTTATTCTTTCTTTACATATTTTGAGGATGAAGGAAGAGCGTAAATGATAGTTATTATATATAAAGAAAGAAAAAAAAATTAACAATAAAAATTAATATTTTAATGAAATGTAGTGTAAAATAGATAATCTGATGCATGGTCAAAGGTGTTTTAAAAAGTGAATATATAAAATAAATAAATAATAAATAAATAAAAGTAGGTTCTTATTTTAAAATAAATTTTTGCACAAGCTAAAGCAAATGTTGTAAAAGAAAAGTAAAACTAATTCTGTAACAGGAACTTGGGAAAGAAAAAGAAAAAGGAATGAATGAGAGGCCAATCAATGATCTGTAAATCTAAAATGATGTGAGCACTATCACGTTAGTGATTGTAGCTATTTTTAAGATTTTGATTTTGCGAATCCGGTAGAGTCTTAAACCCAATATGTACCTCAATCTGCACTTTTATTTGATAACGGAGGATATTATGCTATTTGAGGTGAAGCACTTACCCTCCATTTTAAATGTTAATAGGAAAAATAATCCTTTAAATCTTCTATATATTTATGTTTTTTGAATTAGGATGGTGAATTAAATAGTTTTTTACTTCAAACGAAAGGCAATTCTGTTTCCAAATATTTACTTGCAAAGTAGAAAATTTGATTTGCAGCACTTCTATTTTCAATACCCTAAATACCTTAAGTAGATGGGATTGGTGACTATAACTGGTGTGTTGTGGAACTATAGATAGATAAAAGGAATTGAAAATGTTTTCATTAAAGAACAAAATTTAATTCTAAATCAGTTTAGAGTTATCTTCCTCTAACCTATTATGTGGTAACTAAAAAGACTATTCATACGTAGCCGTGTGTTGAGGTTCAAAAAAATCACAGCCCAAGGCCCAAAGAGATAACACATTAGACTAACCCCACGAGAAATAAAACTAGAGAAATAAAAGAGTTGGACTCACGTAATGAAGAGAGAAAGAAAAAAAGAAGAAAAGGATGAGGGGCCCAAAGAGGTGGGATCCAAAGACCCATGGAGGAACAGACTTTAAAACCCATAAAACAAAGGAAAAGCCCAGCCGGCCAAGGTCAGTAAGCCAAAAGAAGCCCAATAGGAAGAATTGGGCTGGGATCCCAGAGACTACTAGGGACCCGGGATCCCTGGGACCCACAACACAGCCTAAATAAGATTGAAACGGCTCAAAGGAAAGTACCAAAGAGCACAAAGAACGAAGGACAAATGAGTCCCTCTCAAGCACCCAGCGATACAGTAAGGAATCAGAAGGTATAAAGCAACCATTCATGAACAAAGGATCGGTACCCCAAGGAACCCAGAACGAGAAACTATAGGTAAGAGTGGCTGGAAGGAAACTTTCAACCCAGCAGAAATGGATTCCACTCACTTGAGAAAAATGCCAAAAGAGAGGACGGCCAAAAGCTGGGTCTGTAAAGGTAGGAAGTTTTGAGGAACGTGAAATTGAGAACAACTTTCTAAGCACACCCTGGAATGGAAAGTCAGCCATGGACTTTCAAAGAAATAGCACCTAAAGGTGGAGATTATGAGAAATAGGGAAAGGCTCAGCCTTCTGAGTGATAGGCACAAAACGAGTTCTAGTACCCAGGGAGGGGCAAAAGAGAGAAATCACTGGTACCCCGAAGCCCTAGGGTCACACTATAAAAGGAAGAAGTGACCAACGTTGAAGGCATTCAGCAAGAGAAAAATCATAATAGAATCATTAAGAGAACTCTGTAAAATTCAAGAAAAACAGAGAACCATCTCCCGGTATCCCAAGAACAGCCACTATAGCACATACTCGAATTCAAAAGGATTCAAACTTTGCAAGTCTTAGAGGTTTTGATAGCCATCTAAGTCTGTAAATTTTGAGCTTATTTGAACCTTGTATCTCGTCTTAGTGAGCACATTGTAACTATAATAAATAAATAAAAAATCAATAAAGTACCTCTCATTAATTCGGGGATCTCTAACCACTGTTTTGTGTATTTCTTGATTATTTTTCATTTCTTTGTTGTTTTCATTGTCATTCAATACAAATATTCTCGCTTGTTAGTTTATTTGTGTTGTAAGAAACTTTCCCTGTGCATCAATTGGTTTTTAAACAGCCCCTTAGCTGCGGTGAACCAAGCCCGGTCCACTAAACTACAATTCCTTGGCCCAAGATCCTTGGGCTGGTGTGCTGAAGAAAAAGGCACACTCACATTTTGGCAACTCCACTGGGGACTGGGTAAAGGAGGGGGGGGGGGGGGGCTGGGGGAAACAGTCCCTTCGCAGAAACATGGCTCCAAGGCAAAGGAACAACAAAGGAAACAATGTGCCACCTGCAGCCTCTGAGCCTGTAGGAGAAAATGAAGTGGCCTCTAGACAAAGGAACGAGGTACCTCTAACAGAACAGGAGGTTGTGTCAGAGCAAAGGAATGCAAGGCAAGAGCCAGACCCCGTGGCTCGAATGGCAACGATGTTGAAGGATTTGTAGCAAGAGGTTCGCCTTTTCAAAGAAGGTAGGACACAGGAAATCAGGGACAATGTCCCTCTTGTGGGCAACCAAAAGAGAACCCAGCCAGAGGGAGGATCAGCAGTGGGAGGGGGAGCCAACCCCCAGTACCTAACGCTAGCAGATGTCAATGCCCTCCTGGAGTAAGAAAGGGAAAAACTTTTGGGGATCCCCAAGCAATTTTCTCAGGATCCCCCATTCCCATCAGAACTCCTTGGCAAGCCTACCCCAAAGGATATGAACCCCCAAAGTTCCATCCTTTTGATGGAAGAAATGGAATTGTCGTGGAACACGTGAGTAGATTCATTCACACCATAGGCCCCTACGCAGGAGACCGATAACTGTGTCTAAGGGAGTTTGCTAAATTCTTAGTGGACAGAGCATATACTTGGTACACCACTCTGAGACCTGGGTCCATTAAAACCTGGGACGAAATGATTGAGAGATTCCATGCAAAATATTATCCTGGTGAGGACAAGGTCACTTTCCAAAGTCTTTAGATGGTAAGGCAAAGGCCTAGAGAGAATCCCATCCAGTTCATCAAAAGGTTTGAAGATGTGTCTCTAGATTGTTATGGGGACCATGAAGAAAAAGAACTCGTAGAAACCTGCATATCCAACATGATTTTCAATTACAGACTTAACCTCAAAAATCTATGCATCACACAGTTTGCTGATCTGTTATAGAAAACTAGAAGGACAGCGCAAACTATGAGGACAAAAAGGATGCTAGTATCCTAAGCCATGACAGCATCAGCGGGAGAGAAAAGGAAGAGGCCTGACGAAAAGGTGTTCGAGGAACCACCGGTGATCCCATGTACCGCAGAGGAATTAAACCATGTCCTAGACAAATGGGTCGGGGATGAAGTTGTTAGACCATTTACTGTGTCCAAGCCACTAATAGAAGAAGAAAGGAAGAACCCCTTGTTTTGCAGGATTCATAATTATGTCAAGCATTCCACTAAAGATTGCTGGACCCTCCACAGGCTCTTTCACAAAAAGCTAAGACAAGGAACCCTGGAGCTTACTTAGAAGGAGCCAGAAGTACAAAGGAACCTCTTGCCCAACCACAAAGGGAAGGGGGTGGTGGCTGTAGTGATCCATGGGAACCCAGCAAAAGCAGAAGAATCTGAAGGATCCTTCCACCCGAGCACAGTCAGGACCCTCTAAAAGAATCCCAAGTTCAGATCACTATTCAACCAGCTGGGATTTGGACAAGAAGCAAGAAAGGTGGCCACAGAGTCTCTCATGAGTATAGTAGCAAATTCGGGAATGGAATGTTTCACAGTAGAATCATATGCTAGTCGAGCTTTCTTGGAGACAACCAATGCAATAACCTTCACTGATAAGGATATGGAGGTTGAACATCTAGACCACCGTATCAGAAGAGCATTGGTGGACACAGGAGCATCGCTCAACCTCATAGCCCTGATACCTTGGAAGCCGTGGGCCTGACCGACAGGAAGATCCTGGGGGCTCCCATGGAGATAACCGAATTTGGGGGATCAGCAGAATCAACCGAGGGATATGTATAGCTGGCCTTAAGAGTGGGGCCAATAATAGCTTTGACTAGATTTCATGTAATCAACTCAGAGGTGTCTTACCATGTACTGTTAGGACGCCCATGGCTCCATAAGCACTGCCTTATACCATCCACGTACCATCAATGTGTTAAAGGGAGGTTGAATGGGAGGCCCGTAAGGATCCTTACCAACCATAACCCTTTCAGCCAAGGATAAGTGAATTTTGTGAAAACAATGTTCTATGATGAGGAAGCACCCGCAACTTAAGAGACCTCTTGAAGAGAAAAAGGCAAAAAAGGAAGCCTAACACCTCAAGATCCCGGGAGTGTGTAGTAGTACGGGAACCCGAAGGAAGGTTGATTTACCGCTTATGAAAGTGCGCGGGGCCTGAGCGCATCATGCAGAAGGGTCCCGGACCACCAGAATGTATGGTGATTCAAGAGGAAGTTCCAGAGGAACCAGCTAAAGAAACGCAAATTCAGCCTGAGGAAGAATTAAAGGAAATAAACTTGGGGGCTGAGTTGGGATCCCAAAAACCTTTTTTCATTAGTAGTCAGTTGACAGCACAAGAAAATGAGCAATTAGTGGCCTTGCTCAAGGAATACATGGATGTGTTCGCTTAGACCTATGATGAGATGCCTGGTCTGGATCCAAGGCTGGTGGTCCATGCTCTCAACGTGGACCCAGGGGTTAGGCTAGTAATCCAACCAACCTGGGTCTTTCACATTGATGTAGAAACTCAGATAACTCAAGATGTCAAGAAGCTGCTAGCAGCTGATTTTATCAAGCCCATTCAACATCCCAAGTGGCTTTCCAACATAGGTGTAAAGAAAAAGAACGGCCAAATCCATTACGGTGTGGACTTTCGCAACTTGAACAAGGCATGTCCAAAAGATGAGTTCCCTCTACCTAATATTGACCTCCTTGTAGATTCAGCTGCAAGAAGTTCTATGTTCTCATTCATGGATGGGTATAGTGGGAATAACCAGATTCGCATGGCTGCCAAAGATGCGAAGAAGACAGCATTCAGAACCTCAATTGGGAATTTTTACTACACTGTGATGCCCTTTGGCCTAAAAAATGCAGGAGCCACATACCAGCGAACCATGACAGCTATCTTCCACGACATGATGCATAGGGAGATGGAAGACTATGTGGATGATATTGTGGTCAAATCAAAAACTAGGATAGGACACCTTCAGGTACTTGAATAAGTTTTCAAAAGGTGCAGGAAGTATAAACTACGCATGAACCCCATGAAATGTGCCTTCGGGGTGTCTGCTGGAAAGTGCCTTGGGTTCCTAGTACATCACAAGGGCATAAGTGTAGATCCAGCTAAAGCCATGGCCATTGCCACCATGAAAAGACCAACAACTGTAAAGGAACTCAAATGCTTCCTAGGGAGGGTCTCCTATATTAGAAGATTTGTGCCAGGGTTGGCTTCAATCACAAGTGGTTTATCCAAACTATTGAAAAAGGGAACTGAGTTCACCTGGGGAACGGAGCAACAAGAAGCCTTCCAAAGGATTCAGCATATCATGAGTCATTTGCCCACTCTCCAAGCATCAGTACATGGGCGACTCCTGTTGCTGTATTTAGCATCAAATTCCCAAGCAATAGGAGCCCTGCTAGCACAGGAAGACGATGATGGGAATGAGCAGTCTGTTTACTATGTAAGCAGGACACTCAAGGATGCTGAGACCCAATACCCCAAGATAGAGAAAGTTTGCCTAGTTGTAATTTACGCATACTAGAAGCTGAAGAGGTAGTTCTCAGCTCACCAGATCCTTTTGGTGACTAAGTCCCACCCATAAAAGCACTCCTACATCAGCCCCTCCTAACAGGAAGAATAGCACAGTGGCTGGTATTGCTCTCTCAATATGACATAGGCCTCAAGACCCCTAAGGCTGTCAAAAGTCAAGCCATAGTAGATCTACTAGCACAGTTCCTAGGAGAGGAAGAAAACTCACTGAGTGAAGAGATCTCAGGTGAAGTAGCAGTGGCAGAGATCCTAGGAAAGAAATGGACGATGAGGTTCGATGGGTCAGCTACAAGGACCTCAAATGGGGTGGGAGTTGTACTAAGCTGTGAGGATGGAGATACCATACCCTTGTCTTTCAAGCTTAGGTTCTCCTGTTCTAATAATACAGCTAAATATGAGGCATACTTGACCGGGTTAACTGTAGCACTTGGTATAGGAGTAAAGCATATGAAAGTATTGAGGGACTCCAATCTTGTGGTTTCCCAGGTGAAAGGTGACTTTACACTAAGAGAACAAAGTTTAGCCGCCTACAGGACTTGGGCACAAAGGTTGGAGCAGGAATTGTAGACCTTTAGCATAGAATACACCTAGAGAAGTGAGAACAGGTTTGCTGATGCGCTTGCCACCCTGGGATCCTAAGTACCATTCAAAGGAAGGAACACGTTGGTAAGAATAAGAAGGCAAGAACATTTTATCATAAGAATCCTCCAAGAGATGTCCCCTAGAGAGTCCATGTAGTGGGATTGGAGGAGTGAAGTCAAAGAAAAAATGAAAGAGGCAGGACCCAGAGGGAGTATCAAAGAGCTGAGGGACTACGCTTTGATAGAAAGGGAACTTTACAGGAGGTTGCCTATAGGGATCCTATCTAGGTGCATCAACGAGAATGAAGGAAAATTGAGATTAGAAGAGCTACATACCCAAGCCTGCGGGACTGCAGAAAAGATCAGCCTATATAGAAGAATGCAACACATGGGATACTACTAGCCTAATATGAGCAAAGAGTCAGCAATTATACAGAAAAAATGTCAAGAATGTCAACTTTCGATGGACGAGGAAGAGAGCTACGTTGTATTTGTTACAGAAGATTAGAGAACTCCCTTCATGGAATACTTGGCTCAAGGGATCCTACCATCTGACAAGACGCTAGCCCACCAACTCAAGAAACTTGTAGTCAGGTACTTCTTGCAGAACGGGATCCTATTCAAAAGAGGATACAGTGGGGATCCCCTATGATGCCTGGGGCCAAGGGAAGCCAGGGAAGTAGTCAGGGAGGTCCATTCCGACGATTATGGAAGCCACCCAGGAAAAAGAAGGCTCTATAAACACTTACTACTGTTGGGGTACTTCTGGTCAACAATGAAAAGGGACTCCGAGAAACTAGTCAAAACTTGCCACCCTTGTCAAGTCCTTGGAGACGCAATCCATACCCACCCAAATGTGTTGCAGGATATGACAACACCATGGCCTTTCCACACTTGGGGACTTGATCTCATAGGGCCTATAAAGCCACATCCAATGGTTACATATGAATCTTAGCAACCACCGAGTACTTTACAAAATGGGTAGAGGCTATCCCTTTGAAAAAGGCCACTGGAGTAGCCATAGCAAATTTCATTCAAGAACACATCATTACAAGGTTCGGGATCCCCAGAAGATTGATCAATGACAATGGGACCCCGTTCATAAACAAAGACATGAAGGGGTTAACTGAGGCATATTACATTAAGCATGGAAGGTCTACGCCATACTACCCACAAGGAAATGGCCAAGCTGAGGCCATTAACAGGGTGATGTTGAAGATCCTTAAAAAAATGAAGCATGAGTATGGAGGAAAGTGGAGTGACCACTTGGCAAATGTACTCTGGGCATGCAGGAGCTCTGTGAAGACAGCCACGAGATTCTCACCATTCTCCCTAGTCTATGGGACGGAAGCTATCAGTCCTGTGGAATTAATTGTTCCCACACCAAGAGTAGTACTTGAAGAAAGCTAGGAGGACGCTAAGGACACAAACAACGAAAGGAGATTAGCAGACCTGGAATGGGTAGAGTAAGAAAGAAAACTAGCCAAAAGGAGGAGCCAGAGGTACCAACAGAGAATGACTAAGGCATATGCGCAGGCAGTACACCCAAAGGCTTTCACTGAAGGGCAACTGGACTAAGGACAATAGAGCATGTAAGGAGGAACTTGCCAGGACCCTCCAAATTCGCCCTAATGTGGGAAGGACCCTACATCATCAGAGAAGCCCATGATAGTGGATATTACTACCTCACAAAGGAAGATGGGACAATCCTGATGGAGCCCATAAATGGGAAGTGGCTGAAGCAATACTATGTATAAGAATGGTGAGGTCTCAATACACAGGGATCCTTTTGCCGACTCTCTAACCTACTAAGTGTTTTCATCATTTTCTTTGTTTTTATTATAAATTCTCGTTTAAGTAATTTTTGTTTAGGAACCCATGGTAGAAGGACACTCTGTGGTCTTTACTATCTTTGATGACTTTGCTATGTTCCTTGAATCGTAATGGTGTTTTAATTCAATGAAATCTCTTTTATTTCTCCTCAGCCATTAAGTTCTAAATACTGCAAAGTCCAAGCATAGGCAGAATTAGGGGAGGATACCTGGGTTAAGGCAAAAATATATATATATATATATATATATATAATGTTTGATACATGACCCAGGACCCACCCCATAGTTAGTTTCAAATACATGATTTAGGATCTTGGGCAAATGCTCAAGATACCTAGCCCAGTACTTAACAAAGACTTGCCAAGTTCATGAACTGGGACTAAAGAAAAAGAGAAGGGGAAAACAAATCGCCCGATGTACCTAGATCAATACTTGAGCAGCAAAACTGTGATGCCCCAATTTGATTGATTGTGTAATGTGTGTGGGTGTGTGATAAGTCCCACATCGGGTATTTGTTGGGTAGATCTGGGCTTTATTAACAACTGCAAGGAGCCTCAATAGTGACTAATCCTTTTGAGGTATAGCGCAGATGTGGCTAGCACTTTTCCTTGGGTCGTTACATATGGTATCAAAGCCGGCCCGATAACCCCGTGCCCACAAAGTGGGCTCGGAGACACTTCCCCACAAAGTGGGCCCTAACGAGGACGTTAAGGATTTAAGTGGGGGAGATTGTGATGCCCCAATTTAAATGATTGTGTGATGTGTGTGGGTATGTGATGAGTCCCGCATCAGGTATTTACTGGGTAGATCTGGGCTTTATTAACAACTGCAAGGAGTCTCAATAGTGACTAGTCCTTTTGAGGTATAGCGCAGATGTGGCTAGCGCTTTTCCTTGGGTCGTTACAAAAACAACCACAAGGGTACCTGGTCCAAGACCTACAGCAAAACTTGTAGGGACCATGGCCTAGGACTCAGTACAAAAAAAGAAAGAAAGAAAGACAATGTACGAAGAAAAAAAAAGGAAAACAAAAAGATCCATATGCCATTAAGAAACTAGAAGCAGTCTTGAAACACAAACATTTAGAAGCAGTCTCAAAAATACAAGCACAGATCTACACCAAAAGAAAGAAATAGTGTTCTAGCAGCAAAAAATAAAATAAAATAAAAGCTTATACAGCCCCAAATTGTTTATACACATCTAAACCAGCAAAACAAAGCTAGGGAATAAGGCCAGCCAATAAAGAACCATCCGGAGAAATAGCAAGGACAGTTGAAGAAGAAAGAACCCTCTGCCTTTTAACCTTCAAATCTTGCAAGACCTTGTGAGCACGAGCTAGGGCCTCCTCAGCAGCAGCAATCTCAGCATCTATACTCCTAGAAGCCTGTCTCTGGAATAGCATAGGGGCCAGTGAACGCAAGTGCTCCAACAAGAAGGACAAGTTGAACTTGGCTTCTAAAAGGTCCTGCACCACTCATCTCCACTCCAAGAGCTTTTCTTCAGATAAGGAATCTAGTGAGAAATCTCTCAAGGAAATCAGCACGGCACACAGTAGCTCCATTAGAATGTTACCCAAAAATACATCTCCCATAAACCACTGGTAAAATCTCCATGACTCTTGAACAAACCTTCTAGCAATTGCAGACTCTCCACAGGCACGGAGAAGTGTAAGAAGTTGCCATAGGAAGGCCCAAAGTGATAAAAGTGGCTAACATGGAGGTTGTTAAACTCTAGAAGATCAAAGCGGGCCAGAAAGGTGGGAAGCCTTGAAGCAGGATCTAAAGCAGCCATTCCTGGAGCCTCCTCCATCGTTGTATCACCACCTGTAGAGGCTAAAGAACCTTTAGCCCTTTGAGTAGTTTGAAGACCAGCAACCTGAACGGATCCCATAGCCCCCCCAGGAACCGCAAACTTAAAACCCCTGATACCTGTATCAACTCTTGCAAAAAAAAAAAAAAAAAAAAAAAGAAATAGATTTAGTTCAAAAGAAAAAAAGAGGGGGATACAAGAAAGTAAAAGGGGGAAAAGGGGAAACCAGTATCGGCCTCCTGGGGTGGAGCCTTCTCCTCTTGCTCTTCTGATTTCTTGGAGGACTCTGAGAAAGAGCACATAGCAAGTTGAAGAAAGAGTGAGGAAGCCTCAGCAAAATGGCTAAAGGAGGGTAAGGATACAAGGGGCTTCGCCATAAAAGAAAAAGACAGGAGAAGGGCATAAAAGGAAAGGAAGAAAAAGAAACACAGTAAGGGCAATCAACACCCACCTTCAGAATCCTCTGATTCTAAAGAAGAGGCAGCACCAGGGGCAGATTTCACACTGGTTTGGCCTGAAAAGGAAGAAAGAAAGAGAAAACTAAAAAAAAAAAAGGGAGAGAGGAAGGGGATACAAGAGAAATAGGATTAAACGCTATTAAAAGGGGAAAATAAGGTTCACCCGTTTGTTTGGATGGAGACGCGCCTTCCAAAGGTAACACAGTTCTGATGGGACTGGGAGTCTGTTCAGGTTGGGGACCTTGGGACATAGGAAGTTGGGAAGCCTCAGGATCCTGGGTAGCCTGGACACCCTACATTGGCTGCTCGGCCTCCCGAGTAATGCCACCACTGGGGGCCTCCTCTTCCACACCTTGAGATGTAGCTGCAACCGTTCCCTCCTCCAAAGTCCTACCAACCATGGGAGGAGGTACTTCCACCTAAAAAAAAAAAACAACAACACAAAAGGCAACAAGTATAAGTAACAGAACATCACAGATATACAGCATCGGAGAAGGGGATGAAGGTAAATAAAAGAAGGCACAAATGGAAGAAAACCATACCACATCTTCACCAGATGATTGACTTCTACTTTTCTTGCAGTCTAACTTACGCTTGGATTGCAAGGAAAATAATTACGTATCAGTTCAAGAAAATAATAACAAACTACAACATAAAAGAGAGAAGAAGGAAAGAGGCCTTACCCTTTTCTCTCTCTCTCTCTCTACAAGATCTCCAAGTTTCTTTTGTTTACTACGGGTACGCCTAGAGGGTCCTAAGGGAGACTGAAGTACAAAATTAGAAGATCCCAAAGAACCATGGACTAAAGAACTCATAGGAACCTGTGAAAAAGAAGACTCTACCTTAGTCTTCACCGGGGTCCTTGAAGCTAAAGGTTGCCCGACTTCTTTTCCCTCGGAGAGCACCAACTGCTTCTGGGATTTCCTAGTCTAGGCCTTGCCTTTCTCTCTCTCTCTACAAGATCTCCAAGTTTCTTTTGTTTACTACGGGTACGCCCAGAGGGTCCTAAGGGAGACTGAAGTACAAAATTAGAAGATCCCAAAGAACCATGGACTGAAGAACTCATAGGAACCTGTGAAAAAGAAGACTTTACCTTAGTCTTCACTCGGGTCCTTGTAGCTAAAGGTTGCCCAACTTCATTTCCCTCGGAAAGCACCAACTACTTTTGGGATTTCCTAGTCTTCCTCTTCTTCATTTCAGGGCCAGTACTCTCTGCACTTTCTTCAAGTTCAACTTCCATCAACTTTTCCTGCTTAATTGCTTTTTCTCCGCCCTTGCCTACAGGAGTATCAACACCTATGGCCTTTACTACCCCCCTCTTAATCGGTACCCTAGTAGAAGCACTAAAAATAAGGTCACATCCTGACCAAGTTTTCAGGAAATCATGTGCATAAGTCACCCAACATCCCTTGGAAGCATGCCATTCTGCAAACCCTGTTATGCTACTCATAGTAGCAGACACAATGCCAGCAGTAGGGAGGGACATGTGCTTGTTAGATGTCGGAGTAGAAGAAATGTCAGGATTAGGAACTCTCCCAATTGTGTCAGGACCAACATAGTCAACAAAGGATTTTTGCACTCTTCTCCAATAGCCAGCATAACCGCTGGAGGCAAAAACCCCTCTCTGGGAATTAGGCACTATAAACTGAGGACTTCTTCGCGACCAATACGAGAAGGCTTGGGATCTCAAAAAGGGGTCCAAGGAAGGAGAGAGGGTACTATGTTCTTGAAGGATGGGGGAATATCCTAATCGAAACCAAACTGCTGGAGTACCCGGTGTGCTGAGTAATGAGTGTACCTGGGGCCACTTGGAGAAGGTACCGAAAGCCAAGAAGAACTAATACAAGCTAGGTAGGCTAAGCTACCTTCGTCACCACGACGCAGATCAAAAGTATTTCCTGGAAAAGTAAGAAAGGGAGATAATACAGAGTCACAAAAAAAAAAAAAAAAAAAAAACCAGGGCCAAACTCCCGGGGAGAACGCCAATGCAAATGTCCTGCCTGATCAAACAACTCAACCAAGTTAAGGCTGCCACGCCTTTTAGGCTGAGCCAACGGAAGATAATAGGGTGGCTATCGGTTGAACTACCACAAAGACCTTTAACCACATTAGGGGATCCTTGGAACTTGTCTTTCACAAACTTCAAATTCCTACACCTTACTAAAGTAACCGGAGAACGATCCCACATAAATACCTGGAGGATGACACAATGGAGAGAAGAAGTGATTGCATAACAAGAGTCGCTATCGGCCTCATCTCCATGAAGTTGATCCAGTTGAGAGTAGACATGGCCCAAGAACATTGGTGCTAGAGGATACTGAGCACCCTGGGCCAACTTAATCGCCAATGGAAAGAGGGCAGACTTGATCACATACCCAAGGAACTCACTGAACAGAAACTTGCTAAGCCAAAATGCAAGGAACCCAGCTCACCTAACTTCCTTGTCTTTCTCATGCGAAAGGCTCATAACCCACCTACCCATCCTGGCCGATTTCCCACCAGGAGAAGCAGTATGCCCACCAAAATGGGTGAATAATTTTTCTTCTACCTTGAGATCCTCATCAGAGAGATTAATATCGAAGGGACTTTCATCCCCAAACATCGGAAGGAGGAAATTGTTGACCACGTCCTCCAGGGTGATAGTTAGTTCACCAACAAAAAAGAAAAAAGTGTGCAGAGCGGGGCACCAACGGTGTACCAGATGCCTAAGACCTTTGGCATCTCTGAAACACTCAAGATTCCTGGAGATCGCCACTGCCTTCAGAATACTGGTGCACTCCAAGCGACCCACGAAGTCCTCGTTAGAGAGTTCCTTATCCACCAAGATGGGCCAGCCTTGGATCTTCCCAGTGACGAAATCGAAAAAGATGGGAACCGCCTCTCGAAGTCCCCGCCTGTTCTGGAGATCAAAAATCTCTCTAGGGTCTGGGACCTGAGCGGACCTAGTGAAACCTGCTTGATCAGAAAATACCTAGGAGTGAGGAGATGGAGGGGCCTCACCATGGGACACCTAACGGAAGAATAAACTAGGGGTGTACCAGGGGTCCTGTAAAGGAAAGGCGGAATGCCCAGTGACCTTAGAAGACTCGCCCTGTGCAGAAGTAGAAGAGCCTTCACCCTCAAAAGGACTAGGAGTGTGCTCTCTTCTTTTCCAAGAAGAGGAGGAGGCCATTAGAGCAATGGGTATGTTTGCAAGTAAAGAGAATTGAAGGATGGAGAAAGAAAAGAGTAGCAGACTGACTGAAAGGGAGAAAAGAGATTTGGGAATGGAAGATTCAAGGAAGTAAAGAGATAATATGAAGCACTTGCAATAAAGACACAAAGAGCAATTGGAGAAGACAATGTATGGAAAGACGCGCCAGTTGCCAAAATTTAATTTAAAGGGATAGAAGAGTTATTAACAATTATTAATAGGAGTTACGGGGAACGTAAAAGTAGGTGGAGGAAGTTTTTTCACCCCATAACTCAACTGCCACGTCCCGTATAAAAGGGGGAAGTTACAAGAGAAAGAAGCAAAAAGACCAGGATACCGAAGGCCGAAAATGAAAGGTTAGGATCTCTAAAGAAGGATCAAGACGGTAGGATCCTACAACAACTCAACTACTCACGTGTGGGCTGCAGGCAAGCCACGAGCTCGGGGGGCTAAATGTTGAGGTTCAAAAAAATTACAGCCTAAGGCCCAAAGAGATAACACATTAGACTAGCCCCACGAGAAATAAAACTAGAGAAATAAAAGAGTTGGGCTCACGTAATGAAGAGAGAAAGAAAAAAAGAAGAAAAGGATGAGGGGCCCAAAAAGGTGGGATCCAAAGACCCATGGAGGAACAAGCTTTAAAACCCATAAAGCAAAAGAAAAGCCCAACCGGCCAAGGTCAGTAAGCCAAAAGAAGCCCAATAGGAAGAACTAGGTCGGGATCCCAGAGACTGCCAGGGACTCGGGATCCCTAGGACCCACAATACAACCTAAATAGGATTAAAACGGCTCAAAGGAAAGTACCAAAGAGCACAAAGAACGAAGGACAGATGAGTCCCTCTTAAGCACCCGGTGATATAGTAAGGAATCAGAAGGTATAAAGCAACCAGTTATGAACAAAGGATCGGTATCTCAAGGAACCCAGAACGAGAAACTATAAGTAGGAGTGGCTGGAAGGAAACTTTCAACCTAGTAAAAATGGATTCCGCTCACTTGAGAAAAATGCCAAAAGGGAGGACGGCCAAAAGTTGGGTCTGAAAAGGTAGGAAGTTTTGAGGAACGTGAAATTAAGAACAACTTTCTAAGCACACCCTGGAATGGAAAGTCAGCTATGGACTTTCAAAGAAACAGCACCTAAAGGAGGAGATTATGAGAAACAGGGAAAGACTCAGCCTTCTGAGTGATAGGCACAAAACGAGCTTTAGTACCCAGGGAGGGGCAAAAGAGAGAAATCACTGGTATCCTAGAGCCCTAGGGTCACACTATAAAAGGAAGAAGTGACCAACGTTGAAGGCATTCAGCAAGAGAAAAATCATAATAGGATCATTAAGAGAACACTGTAAAATTCAAGAAAAACAGAGAAACATCTCCCGGTATCCCAGGAATAGCCACTATAATACATACTTGGATTCAAAAGGATTCAAACTTTACAAGTCTTAGAGGCTTTGATAGTCATCTAAGTCTGTAATTTTTGAGCTTATTTGAACCTTGTATCACGTCTTAGTGAGCACATTCTAACTATAATCAAGGAAAATCAATAAAGTACCTCTCATTAATCCGGGGATCCCTAACCACTGTTTTGTGTATTTCTTGATTATTTTGCATTTCTTTGCTGTTTTCGTTGTCATTCAATACAGATATTCTCGCTTGTTAGTTTATTTGTGTTGTAGGAAACTTGCCCTATGCACCACTTGGTTCTTAAATAGTCCCTTAGCTGCGGTAAACCAAGCCCGGTCCACTAAACTACAATTCCTTGGCCTAGGATCCTTGGGCTGGTGTGCTGAAGAAAAAGGCACACTCACACCGTGATGTTATCAGAATTACTCGGCACCCATAATCAATAGTTATTATTGATAATTTGTGATAAATATAAATTTTTTGTCTCACTTTTCGTGTTCCACTTTGGAACAAAGAAAATAAAAATTAAGAAATAACTTGGCAAGAACACTAATGGTTTGTTATTATCCTATATTGCTTATTGGACACGCCGAATGGGCAAGTCCATAGAGGTGGCTAGATGTATAATTCTTATCACCTTCGTTGTAGCCGTGTAGTTTCTTTATGGTGTAAATCTCCCCACACAATATCGACCAAGTATCAAGAAGATTACATGATTAAAAATGAGAAATATTGCTTCCAAATTCCAAGGTCCAAACATTTGAAAAAAGAACCCAAAAAGAGGAGGGGGGGGGGGGGGGGGGGGGCGTGGTGGGGGGATAAAAAGAGAGGAAGGACAGCATTGCATGCGGGCATCTATGTCTTACTGCATTTTGGCCCTTTTAATACAAGGTACAAAGATAATAGCCTATTTCCTTCTAAACAGATTGAAATTAATGCACAATCTTAGTCCTATCATTTGGTTGAAATATATTAGGTTTTGAACTGGCCACAAACTACCAAAAAAAGAATGAAAGAAAGAAAAAATGATTTATTAGCGCAAAAATTTCAATACCACATAAAATTTCATAAATTTTACTATAACTGTTCGCGTGGCAGACTATAAGTAGTAAAGAAAAAGTGGTCGATTAATGTGGAAGTGATAAGTAGCTAGTCATAATCTATCACATAAGTTGTAAAGTTTTATGTGATATTAAAATTATTCTTCCAAGCGTCATCGATATACTATATATATGTTTTTTAAAGTTAATTGATTTTTTATTAAAAAATTTGACCTTCCATGGTAATATATGGTTCAAATAATGATACCATTTTATTGATCAAAAGAGGAAGATTAAAATGATCGATACAGTATATTAAAAGTCCTTGAAAAAGTTTCCATTAATTTTCATTCATACCTTGTTATCTTCATAAAAATGATGAAAGTAGTAATCTCATGGGGAGAGAAGCTGCTGAGTATATTAGTGGACATTTCATGGAAGTAAGAGTTTATATTTATTTTAGTATATATTGAATATTCTTTTATTTCATTCTATTAATATAAGTCTTATTTTGCTTTTAGTTTTCTGTCAATTAGAACGACTGATCAGTTACTAATTATGCAAATACTTTAATTTGAGCAATATGTTATGTTTGCTATTTGACTGTAGACTTTGATTTAGCTCCCATGGACTGTACATGCTAGGCAAAGTTGCTGTTCCGGTATGGACACCTTTCTACAAGCTCAATATATATGAACATGATTAAATGACAAATAACCTGAATTTAGGAGTTTATACCATTTTTTTGGTAACTTTACCCACAGATTTTTATTAAAAAATATAATTTTTAAATATATCCATTTTATGAATTAGATTAAATAATTATGGATTAAAAATATTTAAAATTTTAAATAATGTAATCAGGGACGTATCCAAGTGGAGGCCCAAGGGGGCCCAAGCCCCCTGGTCCATTTTTTATTTTATATTTATCTAATAATAATGTATTTCATTTTTGTAGTTGACCCCCCTTTCAAAACCTTAGACCCTCATTCTCCTTAATAAGTTTAACTAGCATCACCTAAATAGCAACTAACCAACCCAAAAACATAACAAAAACAATAAAAACATTTACAACAGTGGTTGTAATTTAGCAATATATATATATATATATATATATATATTAATACCAAAGAAACAAAAAATCTTGTGTTATTGGAGAAGTTAAAGTTAAATTTTTTGCAACTATAGTAAACTGATATAAATACCAGTTGACTATAGCAAGTTATTAAAAATAAAATAAAATATTTTATTAAGATTATATCTATTCCTTCAATTAAAAACTCAAATTTTCTTACTTCTTTTATTATTTTTTTAATGAGTTTTTTATATTATTTTAAATAAAGTGATAAAAAAAATAAAACATTTGATATTAGGTATATTGTAAAGTGAGGTAGTAAAATAGATAAAGTAACTTTTTGAGGTGCTGAAAGCTAAAATTTTTAACACCACCACTACTAAATGCTCTAACTTCAACCAAAAAAAAACCCTAGCCGGCCTAATATTAAAAAAAATATTATTTTGTTTTTGTTTGTCATTGTTGATAAATGATTATTGTAGGGTCAGATTCTGCAGCCCAAGCCCAAGAAGGTGTGGATTTGGAGCCCACTGAACCCAAAACAATAAATTTGTAGAGAGTGGGTGAAAGAGCTAGGCTAATAATGAAAATAACAGTATTAAACGGCAATGTTAACGGGAAGATTTGAATTAGTATGTGCTCGGACGGGTGTAAATGTCTCGTCCGAAGAGGTGATTTTCACTGATGAACTTGGGTTACAATTGTTGGAGCTACAGCAAAGTAATACACTCTTCTCTCCCTTCTTTTTCGATCCCCTTCTATCAGAGACCCCTCTCTCTTATATAGTACTGCCTTTCTACATCTTCACCGTCCACTTGTTCATCATCTAGGTGCCCACTTGAGTGCATGTCCCATCACACTCCCCCTTTAGCCCTGTCTGAGTGGCGGTAGCTGAGGATGCACTGTTCAGGGGTCTTCTCCACGTAAATGCGGTCAGAAGGGTAGGTGCAGTGCATTAAATGCGGTGGTTGAAGTCTGTCTCCTTGATATTTCTCTGTTCCTGTTACCTTCTTGTGTGTCCGAGGCCCCCTTTCTCCCTTAACACTTGTCAAACAGATCGCTTGAACCTCCCATACACGTGTCGGGCAAAAACCTCGTCGGATCCGAGGGTATCGGGCTTCTCGGACATATGAACATCTCCTCGGACAGTGCACGTACTCATCTCCAGACATTCTCCTTTCACATGGGCCTCTGACTGAGTGCCTTGGTCTCCTCGGACGAACAGTATTCCTCATATAGGGCCTTGGGCCCAATACATTGGGTTGGGCTTTCTCCCCCCACAATTATATTTTAATTATTTAAAAACAATGATTTTGAATATGTATAATTTTTTAATACTATATGGATACCTATTTAGAGTTTTTTTTTTTTCTTTATACTTCAACCTCCACTAATTTAAAATCCTGGATCCGTCACTAAATGTAATTAATATACTATATTTGATCTTTTAAATTAAAGAAATAAATTTTTAATGTTTAAATGGAGAGCAACCTTAATTACCATGTAATTTCGAATTCTATTACTAGGAAGGTACTAACATGAAATTTGAAATTTAAATACTTGCCGACAAAGAAACTAGCTTGAACTATACGTTCCCGCTACCTCATAAAAACAAAAACAAAATACAGGCAAGCAAAGATCATCTTTGCAACTGAAATTTCCGACCACTTGGGTTAAGCACTTTTGCATTGCACCTTGCACGGCATTATGTTAGTATGTTTTGGCCACAAATTTTGACTGTGTGTTGCAAGTTGACACTCTTGTTCTATAGACAGCCACTCACACCATATACACATCCCTGGGAATTTGAGTTCAAATTGCATATATATGGCACCTTCACTTCAGAGTTGTTTCAGAGTAACTTTCATGATGCTTCTCTTGAGACGAAGTTTCTCAGTATCTCTCAAACCTTCACACCGTCTTGCACGGTCCGCGTTTCGGTTCTCTTAACCCCTTTCTCCCTAATATATATATATATTTAACACCGTACACATGATGTTAGCACCAGATATCTATCACGAATTCTCTCTACTTACGTACACAAAATGGTTAAACGTCTAAATATGATTCTCAAAGTCACAGCGGTTCTGGTGCTTTTTCTCATGTGCATGCCTTCAATGGAGGCTGCTAGGACAATCTCACATGATGCCTCTCCTTCGCTACGCCGACTGCTCAGGGCTCCTACCGTTTCATCTACACCTAATCCACCCGGCTATATTCCTCCTTCAAAGAAACAGCAGAAAAGTACTCACTCTTCCTCTATGACTATGCCCAAGGGGAGCACTTCCATCCCTTAGTTTAAAGCAAACTACTCAAATTAAAAGAGGGGGGGATTAGCAAAGCTTATGGGAATTATTTATTTATTATTTTATTTTATTTTTTTAAATAAGTGTTCAAAGCTCTTCAAGTCTGTAATTATTCTTTCAATGTATATGCATGCAATTTCTTTTCGGTTGATATTTTATGTTTAAATTGAATTTATTATTGATGATATATAATCCTCACGCTCTTTGGATTCATGGATTTTTTTTAATGGTTTTCAAAAAACAAAAAATTCTTTTCGATATTACTTTATTTTCACTTGGAAAAACTTTATGTTTATTAGTGCTGAGAACTTAGTAGTTTAGTTGTGTGCATTCAAAATATAAGTGCTGGAGGTTTAGGATCCAAGTTTCGAAAAAGGAAAGCCATACATATACTTAAAAATGTCCCTTAAATTTGGCCAAAGTAAAATTATATCTCACATAGAAATATAAAGAAAAAATAAAAATAAAACTATTGACTTTTCTTATTATTACTAGTATTTAAGGATATGGGGTTGATTATCCTATTTTTCTGGTTAGCCCTTTGGTGGCGCTAATGAAATTATTTACCTTAAAAACAAATTTGTGGAACATAAGCGAGACTTCTAGGCTTCTAGCTATTACAGTAGGCCCTCAATATTTTTATATATTTTTTATAAGTAATATAATCAATTTTGGCTTCAAATTAAAAAACTAATTTATTTTACTATTTAATTTATTTTTGCTACTATTCATAGGTTTTATTGCATTTTTTGGTATTATTTATGAATCTCATTGTATTTTTCAATTAAGTTTTACTTTTATTTATAGTACTTTTAACAAAAAATTTTCAGTTTCAGCAAAATAAGCAGATCCCAAACATACTCTATATTTTATATTTTAAATGCTGATAACTTCTAATATCATCGACATTTATATCTATGATATATAATTAAAAAGATGGAGAGAGAATTGAGAGAGGAAAATAAGGCTTATTAATTACTTTGTAACATTGAAAATTGAAATTTTAAAATTAAAATTACTATATATTTTTTTTTATAACAATGGGTGGGCATATTTGCCCATCTTAATTTTATTTTTGTTAATTACTAGGACTAAATGATGTTAATAGAATAGCTAAAAAGGTTATCTTATTCTCTAGCGGCTTTTTATATTTCAATCCTGGAATTTAAATTTGAATCCAGAGCACTCATTTGTCTGTCCATACCTGTGCTATTTTTTATTAAATTCTCTGCACTTGCAATTGTGTGAACCATTGGAATAAATTTATTATTTGCTAGATATATAGAAGTAGATTCTACAGGGAGAAGTCTTTTCCTAGATTATATATTAAATTGGATTGTACATAGAGAAGTATTTTCCCAGATTGAATTAAGTTGGTCATTTACTACCAAGCCTTTTGAATAGGGACGTGAGCCTGAAACGCCCACAGACCACAAAAGTGGATCTGAAAGTCCACTTCCCAAACTCAACAGATCCATGTTTATCCCAACCCGGCCCAAGTATATGGATATGAACAATCTTTGATTATTGCAAACACCAAGTTTGGGGCTTTGAGCTAGTCCCTGGGCATGATAGAGCTTCTACATTGCACATATCTTCAATCTTGTTCAATAAGAAGTTGCTGAATTACTTCTTGTCCTTTAATTGCTTTAACATTTTATAAAACTTCTTTTTGATTTCTTATCAAGCTAGAACAACTGAGTTACTTGTGCAGATGCTTTAATTTGAACAACTATATATAGACTTTCATTAAGCTTATATGGATCGTACTCATACATGCATGGCACAGTTGCTGGTCTAGCTTGGCCACCTATGTCTGAGCTTAATATATATATGAGAAAATCTTATTTTACGTTTTAATGTAGAATAATACACAAGTCTCCACACACAAAATGTTTAGTAATTACTAAAAATTATTTTCTAATTATTGTATTCTCCCTTTTCATTTTAATTCATAGACGAGTAACAAACTAACACACTCAAGGGTGCTTCACGTACGCCATGAGTACTGCAGGTTCAAATAAGTTGAGTTAATAATTCTACACGTAAGACCCTTTTTTGTTCTTCAAAAAAAAAAAATAATAAATAAAATACAAGTAGGTTACGTGTAGATTTGGTGGAAACTTACTTATAGTTTGTTACTCGTCTTCTAGTTATGATTATATTCCAATTCCTTTAAATTTGTATCAAAGATTTTACCGTTAGATGTTCAGATCTTTGCCATCGATTTCACTTTATGTTTGCATTGACATGTTTTTGAAACTTTAATTCTATTAAGCAAAAACTCTCATTTTTAATACATAAAAATTACAAACTAATATGACAATAAATGTATTTTTTTTAAAGATAATTACAGTATGCTACTAACCTAATAGCTTAAACTGGCCACAAGTATTTCGTGCATGAGGAAATGTTAATTCAGCTACAAGATCCTTAATTAATATGACTATAAATATGATTATTAGACATCTACTATCTCATAATTAAATATTTAAATTATGTTTTTATAATTTGTGAGTAAACTCAAGTGTACATAGTAAACCTTGCAAGACCTTAACACTACTCAAAAGACAAACCTGTGAGTAACTTTCCATCTGGCCCGGACCCACCATATTCTATAATCGGATTCGTACTCTAATTTAATAATTTTAGTGTCCAGGATGACAGGATCAACCTAAGAAATTGTAATAATTATAATACTTTTGCTGTTGCTGCAATAGAAGAGAAAATTATGTGTGATTTAGCACCCAAAAAAAAAAAAGTGTCTAATTATTAATTAATAATTATAGAAAAATGCTAATTTTATAACATGTATATTTATAACATTAATAGTCGTTAATCGTTATTGGTAAGTAAAAAAATAATTTCAATATTAATTTTAAATTAAAATCAATAATAATTTAAAACTTAAAATTTGTTGTGAAAATAATTATAAATGTAGTACTTCTCATGTTTACTATGTGATTGCAATAAAAATGTATCATTGCATAAAGTGAAGTGAGGTGCTCTTCATGGCCAAACGGATTGGAATCCGTTATGACGGTGGCTTTAAATTTGGTCAAATGAATTGACAGTGTCCTGTTAATTAATATTAAGACTTGTGTTTACCTACTTGGATTGCTCACAATTACCCTAGTCGACTTTATGGTTTTATATACATATATGTATTGTTGCATGCGGCAATTGTTTAACACTCAGACAGTGCCGCAGCTGATTCTATATATAAAGTATAAACAATAGTGTGATGTGTTTTTTTTTTTAATAATTACTTTAATTAATTTAAAATATTGCACTCATTACACTCTTAGTAATTGAAGTGTAATGACTAGTGAGAAAGATGAGATAAATTTTATTTGAATAATGGATAAAGACCACAAGTGCATAAGTCATATATTTTATGTTATCTCTTGTTTTTATAATATATACTATACTTGTCTCTCTTATTATCTTCTTTCTTTCTTTCAGAAGAAGAATTAAAAACAAGATGTGAATTGGGAAAAACCTACATAAGTTATGATTTTTTTTTCCTGAATAACGATAATTTTTAAACATTAAATACTTAATTATATATAATATGTTAAAGATTTTATCGGCTTCGGATTAAAAACAAAAAAAAAAGTTAGAGAGTCCTACGAGGTTAAATACTTTTCTTCTTCTTCTTCTTTATTTTATTTTATTTTATTTTAATTTTTTTTTCCTGATAATTGATTTATATACTTATCTTTGTAGGGACAAGCATGGCAAGGGTGTCACGGACGTCAGCCACTAAAAAATTCCTGCCTACACTCTATAAAATTCTGCCCATTCCTTTGTTTCTTTGATCAAAGATTCCTTTGTTTTTTTCTAATCAAACTTAAGGACATGGATCTCAAGATTCTGTAGTTCGTTCTTTTTTGCTAAGAAAGTATACTCTGTATTAAATCTGGATCTTTTGTTAAGAATATTCCGTGGTGAATCTGATCATTGCTTACAAAATCAATAACCGGAAAAAGTATGCTAGCTAGTATTTAGTTTGGACTTTTGGAGGCAAGCTGTCACTAAATGAAACCATGCCTCAGCACCAAAAATAAAAGAAGAAAAAAAAAGTATATAGAAATTTGCATATTTAGAAGTAAGATTAGCATAAAAAAGTGTGTGGCAATAGAATGTTGTGAATGCCAAAAGTCTCCGCCACTTTGAACGATTTCGGCGTATTCATCATTAATTAATAATTATTTTTTATTAACGTATGTTTTAGAATACATTAATAAACCATTTAAAAAAATTTTAAAAATAATTTAACTTTTTAAATAATTTTTTCAAATTCTCATAAAAATTTTCTAAAAATAAATGATAAATAATTTAGTTGCTACACACTGCAGTGAAGTGGACTCTTCTTAAAATAGTAATTCTTTTCTTGTCATCACTGGAAGTGGGTCCTACATTTTAATTAGATAGTGATGGATATGAATCCTAACATTCTCTTAAACCAGTGATTGGATTCTCCAAAAAAAAAAAAAAAAAAAAAAACAGTGATCGTTTTCCAATCATCTTTGACATGGATCTCGAGAAGGGAAATGATTTTAGGTCATCGCATCATCGCATGGAGTCATGGACCCACCCTTGTGAGTGCTGGCTATGGTGGTGACTTGGGATAGATCATAGAATGAATATGAGGCTGACCATAAATTGGAAAACATAAAATAATTCAATCCACGGGATAGAAAATAAGGTTTAACAAGTTAAGCAAAAAAAAAAAAAAAAGGTTTAACAATAATTTTTTTATAATCAACTTACCAACAAATCACATACTATTGTAATTAAACCTTACCCCTATGCATTGATAAATCCTCACATCATCTCACCTCACCGACCCTTCCAATTTTCCCAAAACATCGATCAATAATATTAGTATTACTCTTTCATACACACTTTGTCACAACGTGGTGGACTATAAATGATGAAAAAGCAAAAGTGAATCTATGTAATAGTGACATACTATATATCACAATCTACTATATAAAACAATAATAAATTATAAAAAAGTGTGGGAAAGTATGCCATACTAGCATTATTGAATAACAATATCAACAGCCAAGAAGCTTTACTTCTTGGCAGCAAAACATTCTTTAAGAGCTTAATTAACCAGAATTTAGGAGTCTAGACTTTTTCTTTTTTTTTTTGGTTAACCCATTGAAGTGAAGAATTTGTTAAGAAGCCGAAGTTTTGGTAACTTTAGCCATAAATTATTGTACAAAATCCATCCAGCTTTATGATTTAGATTAGATAATTTTAAATTATAAATGTATTTATGTTATATCATTTAAAATTTTAAATGATGCACACTCTTAAATCTTTGAAATAAAATTTTAATCATGAAATGGAGAGCAATCTTGGCATGCCCATAGGCATGGTGCAAACCAACGCATGGCCGCATGCATGCATGCCTGACATGCCCAGTGCAAGCCAGCACAACCTTGCCATGTAATTTCGAATTATATTACTAGGAAGATACTAAAAATGTTCACTGAAATTTGAAATCTGATACATGTTGGCTAAGAAATTTGCTCTATCTTCTCCGGAAAAAACCCAACAACAGCAACTTGCACTATACGTCTGGGGCACCTAATAAAAATATGCAGGCTTTGCAACAGAAATTTCAGTCCACGCGGGGTTAGCACTTTTGAACCCCTGAATCTTGCCATCTTTTGCACCTTGCAAGGCATAGTCTTAGTCTGTTTTTGTCTCAGTGTTGCAATAAAAAGCAACTCTTGTTCTAGCCATTCACACGTTATATATATACAACCCTGGAAATTGATTTCAAATTATATTGGCACCTACAACATAGTTTCAAATCAATTTCGGGTAATTCAGTGGCGAAGTTTCTCAATATCTCTAAAACGTCAACACCCCCTCTTGTACGGTCCGCGTTTCAGTTCTTTAATCCTATTTAATCCGTAGCAATGCTCGCTCCAGGCATTCCTGCTCAGATTGATCTCAAACTATCTCTGCTTAGAGGGGTAAAAAAGAAGAAGAAGAAAAAAGATGAGAGTTCTCAATATGCTTCTCAAAGTCCGAGCAGTGGCTGTGTTTTTCTTTTTCCTCATGAGCATAATACCAGCACATGAGGCTATTAGAGTCCCTCATGGTGAAAAACAAATCATGATGAAAAATTACAAGGACCAGTTTTTTGGGTCAGTACAGAAATGTCAAGTCCCTCCATATGTGCTCAAACAAAGTCCAATGATGAGCCAAATGGCTTTATTTGTCACTGATCACAATATTGATGTCACTCCTTTAACACGCAGATTGCTGTTCAAAGGTAATGTCCCTCCATCTGCGCCTAATTCGCCCTCCTGGACTCCTTCAAAGAGTCACCGCGCTCCTCCTTCGCTAGGCCCATAGCAGAAAAGTACTCCATGTTCCTCTGTACCCAGGGGGAGCCCTCCATCCCTTAGGGGGATTGGCAAGCTTATGGGACTTTATAATTTTATTTATTTATTTATTTTTAAGTAGATGTTCAAAGCTCTTCAAGTGTATAATTATTCTATTCTTTCATGAGTATGTAAATTGTAACCACCATCCCAGCTTATACTAAATTCTTAATCAGTTGGAATGTAATAAAAATAAAAGAATTTCTCAATAATAGCTCTGCCCTTTAAATACTCATGACTTTGTACATGTATTAGTAAGAAACTAACTACGTACTAATCTACAAAACAACTGCTTATTACTTCAGTGCTCATCAGCGCGACTTGTAGCTTTACTTCAGCCTTCATATTACTGTGGAATACAACTTGTCATTGCTGTTCTGCTTCTTCATTTTTCACTAAGTAAGCTTGCCCCATTAGACAATGGACGCATTTCATTCCTCTTTCGTCCTCAGTTCTGTAGAAATATTGCATCCAGCATTCTTAATCATTTCTTCTGCTATTTATTTAATTTCATTAGAAGAAAGATTGTAAAGCATAAAATAAGTTGAAAACTAATATGGAGGTCAAGAGGGATTGTGGATTAGCAGTGTTAAAAAAGGCTAAGAAATTTTGAATGCAGCTTTCCGAGATTTTTGTATAAGTTAATTTATTTATTAATTTAAGTGAATTTCAATGTACATGCAATTGCTTTTCCGTTGATAGTTTATGTTTTATTTGACTTTAATATTGAGTATTGATGATAATCTCCATAGAAGATCATCTTAATTGGTATCTGAGTAATTCTAGGAAAACTAGTGTAGGAGGCAAAAATTTAGTGACAAATTCTAGATTAATGTCATTAAATTAATTAAATCAAATGATGACATGTGTCATCCAAATTGATATTACATTGGCATTTGAAATTTGTCACGTGTCACTTGGCCCACAAGATAAAGATAAATTCGCTATTTAAAGTTTATGGATAATTATTTTTATTAAAATAAATAAAATAAAATAAAATAAAGATAAGTTTTCATTCAAAATTGATAGATAATTATCTTTATTAAAATAAATAAATTAAATAGAGATAATTATTTATCTTTGTTGATTATTATCTTTATCAAAATATGATATTTATAAAAATAGATAAATAGAAATTGATGGTGCAAGGAAAACACCAAGTCAAATCACTCGTCCATAGTGCCGTCCATAGCGATGCACAAAACGGAGAACGAGTGGTTGATACACTCGTCCTTCGTTTTGACCGTCTACTTTCATCCTCCTTACGCTCGTCCAATGAAGGACGAGCAAGCAGGATCTTATTTGCTCGTCCATCATTGGACGAGCAAGCAGTATCTTATTTGCTCGTCCAATGAAGGACGAGCAAGCGGTGACCCTCGTCCTTCGTTGTAGAAGGACGAACGAGGGTCACCAAGAGTTGTGCTCCAACACAACTCTAACCAAGAGTTATGTTGAAGAGTCATACTGTTTGAATCTCAACACCGGTTCCGATGAGGTGACTCCTACAACAGTTATAGAAGTTACCCCGTGAATCCTCCAAACTCTACGACGATTGAAGAAATAACTGATTCCTAACACTATATAAAGGCCCTTCTACGCAAAGGTAAGGGGACTTTTTTTCACTTTTTAGAATTCCAGATAAAAAATATTTGAAGTCTTTGAAGTCTTTCTTTCTACTTCAAATCACTGACTTTACCATCGGAGGACCCTAGACCGGCCTCCACCGGTCTTTCTCTGACTGAATTTGGTGTTTCCAGGACTTGGCCTTCAAGATCAGCAGCATCCGAAGACTTTTCAGCCCACTGATCCTTTAGAACTTATCAGTTGGCGCCGTCTGTGGGAAAGAAATTGTTTGTCACGTTTAAACTTCATTTGTTGAGTTCGTGATTTCTTTCTCAGACAAAGGGCTGAAATGGTTCGGACCAGATCAAGGGTCACCAGTCCAGGCCCCCAAGAGAGTAGAGACGCTTCCAGCAACCCCCGTCGTGCCCAACAATCTGCACCAGCCATGCAACCCCCTCCTGGCCAGCATGTGCAAGCAATGGCTGCCGCTATGGCAGAGTTGACTCGCCAGAACCAAGAATTGAGAAGGGAGATTTCCCTTAAAAGCCAACGGCATGAGGCCTATGGAGAGGACCCTGGACAGAGTCAAGGGGATGGAAGACACGCAGAACTGGAGAGCCAATCAAGGGGTACCATTCCAAGAAGGGTACCACACTTGGAAAAGGAAGTAGATCAGATGAGGAAAATTATGGATGAGATGAGGGAGAACATGAGGAGGACTAACCCCGTGGAAGACCTAGTTCACCGAACAGACTCTCCCTTCACAGCCTCTATCAATGGCCATCCCTTGCCTCCGAAATTCAGGATGCCTTCCTTGGACTCGTATGATGGAACACGAGACCCTTTTGACCACATCGCCACTTTCAAGACTACCATGCACCTTCAAGGAGTTCCTGATGAGATAATGTGTAGAGCCTTCCCCACCACCCTCAAGGGACCCGCACGAGTGTGGTTTAGCAAAATACCCCCCAATACCGTGACGTCCTTTGAGGAGTTAAGCAAGCTGTTCGTCAACAATTTTATTGGAGGGCAAAGGCATAAACGCTCTTCGTCTAGCTTGCTAGCCATAGAGCAAGGAGAAAACGAGAGTTTGCGGTCCTTCATCACGCGGTTCAACAGGGACGCCTTGGCGGTGGACGAGGTGGACGATAAGCTCCTTCTGGCGGCATTCCACAATGGGGTTCATTCTGACCTGTTTATTCACAAGTTATACGAACAGGCGCCTCAGACCATGGCTGAACTCGTTCATTCAGCCCAGAACTTTATGAACGCGGAAGATGCTATTATAGCCAAGAAGAGGAAGAGAGTTGAAAGAGCAGAAGCCAACCCATTGCGCCAGTCAGAACAAGGTCCTCGTCCCAAGAAGGGGCGAACAGAAGATAAGAAAGACCGAGAGAAGAAGGCAGGTCCTTCAGCGCGGAATCAACAGTACACCCCTTTGAATGTGCCACTCGAGCAAGTCCTTATGCAAATCAAGGACGAGCCTTCCTTGAAGTGGCCGGAGAAGCTGAAGGGAGATCCCAACAAGCGCAATAGGAACAAGTATTGTCGTTTCCATAGAGACCATGGCCATGATACGGACGAGTGTTTCGATTTGAAGCAGCAGATAGAGAATCTTATTAGGCAAGGGAAGCTGAGAAATTTCCTTGGACGAGACCATAAGGACGAGAAATTGAAGGGGAAGGTAGAGGAATCATCGCGACCGCCGCTCGGAGAAATAAGAGTCATCATGGGGGGAAGTATAACCGGACAGTCGTCCAAGACAAAGAAGGCATACCTGAAGGAAGTGCAGAACGTCCAACTTTCTGGACGGTCACCGAGGGCTAAGCCCGTGGACGAGCAGGCGATGACCTTCACGGACGAGGAAGCTGAGAGAATCCACCATCCTCACGATGACGCTATTGTTATCACTTTGCTTATTGCTGATTACACAACCAGAAGAGTGCTGGTAGACAATGGAAGTTCAGCAGACATCCTGTATTATCCAGCCTTTCAGCAGATGAGGGTTGGACGAGATCAGCTACGTCCAGTGCACTCGCCTTTAGTAGGTTTTGGAGGAACGAAGGTACAGCCTGTAGGAACTGTCACGTTGCCAGTGGTGGTGGGAGCATACCCACAACAGTTGACTACCGATGTGAATTTCATAGTAGTAGATTGCTCGTCCTCTTACAATGCCATAGTTGGAAGGCCGACCCTAAACAGGTGGAAGGCAGTTACATCTACATACCATCTGTCATTGAAGTTCCCGACGGAGCATGGGGTAGGGCAAGTACAGGGAGACCAACTAGCAGCAAGAGAGTGTTATCTGGCCATGTTGGCTACAGACGAGCAATTTCAAGCAATGAATATAGAAGAGGGGAGAATTGTGGCAGAGCCCATAGAAGCATTGGAAGATATTTCCTTAGATGAAAATAACCCTGAGAGGTGTACTAGGGTTGGAGCAGATTTGGATGCGAAAATTAAGAAGGACCTCACTTGTTTTTTAATAAGAAACAGGGATGTGTTTGCTTGGGGTCACGAAGACATGCCGGGTATAGATCCTAGCGTCATTACCCACCGTCTGAGTGTTTGCCCTTCCTCCAAGCCAGTGCGACAAAAGAAGAGGGTGTTCGCCCCTGAGAGGGATAATGCTGTTAAGGAGGAAGTTCAGAAGTTAATTGTGGCGAAGTTTATTCGAGAGGTATACTATCCTGACTGGTTAGCCAATGTAGTCATGGTCAAGAAGGCAAACGGCAAGTGGAGAATGTGTGTTGATTTCACAGACTTAAACAAAGCTTGCCCCAAGGATAGTTACCCGTTGCCGCGTATTGATCAGTTGGTAGATTCTACTGCCGGCCACAAGTTGCTCAGTTTCCTGGATGCTTTCTCTGGTTATAATCAGATTAGGATGGATGAAGCAGACCAAGAGAAGACGTCCTTCATCACCAGCCAAGGACTATTTTGTTATGAAGTGATGCCTTTCGGTCTGAAAAATGCAGGAGCAACATACCAACGACTGGTCAATCACATGTTTCGTCCACAGATCGGGCGGAATATGGAAGTCTACATAGACGATATGTTGGTGAAAACCCAAGACGAGGAGAGGCATTTGGACGACCTGCAGGAAACATTCGACACACTGAGGCAGTATCACATGAAGTTGAACCCTAACAAATGTGTTTTTGGAGTATCATCAGGGAAATTTTTAGGATTTATGGTCTCCTACAGAGGAATCGAAGCAAACCCTGATAAAATTCGGGCAATATTGGATATGAAGCCTCCGAGCAATGTTAAAGAAGTCCAGTCCCTCACCGGACGAGTTGCCGCCCTCAACAGGTTTGTTTCTAAAGCTACTGACAAATGTTTGCCATTTTTTAAGGTTCTTAAAAAAGCATTTGAATGGACCGACGAATGTCAAAAAGCTTTCGAAGACTTGAAGATATATCTCACCAAAGCCCCGTTGTTAAGCCCGTCCGTGCAAGGAGAAGAGTTGTACTTATATTTGGCAGTCACCCCACACGCAGTAAGTTCAGCTCTAGTGAGGGAAGAGGGCAAGGTACAAAGACCTGTGTACTACACCAGCAAAGCATTGAGGGGAGCAGAGGGACGATACCCGTTAATGGAGAAATTGGCTTTTGCATTGATAACAGCCTCCAGAAAACTCAGGCATTATTTTCAGGCTCACGTCATTAACGTCATGACAGATCACCCACTCAAGAAGGCAATGAACAAATTAGAGGCCGCAGGACGTTTGATTCAATGGGCCGTCGAGCTCAGTGAGTTTGATATAAAGTACCAACCAAGACACGCCATAAAAGCTCAAGCTCTGGCAGATTTCATTGCTGAGTTTACGTTAAGCTGTGATGATGACGGTGAAGATGAAAGGAGCAAGAAATGGGTCGTCCATGTGGATGGCTCATCTACACTGTACGCAGGAGGAATAGGCGTGGTTTTACAATCTCCAGAGGGGGACAAACTAAGACACAGAGTTCGTTTGCAGTATCAGACAACTAATAACGAAGTTGAGTACGAAGCTCTTCTAAAAGGCCTGGAATTGGCTAAGTCTGTAGAAGCGAAGTCACTCCTCGTCTTGGGAGATTCCCAATTAATTATGGGCCAAGTGAGTGGGATGTATGAGGCTAAGGAGGAACGAATGAGGAAGTACCTTAACAGGGTAATGCGCCTTATAAAAAAGTTTGAGGACGCCAACTTTGTTCAAATCCCAAGGGAGGAGAACATGGAAGCTGATGCCTTAGCAAAAGAAGCTTCAGCGAGTGAAGCCGTGGGTAAGTTCGATGAGATTCAATACATACCGAGTATAGACATCCCAGAAGTACAGCAGGTGGAAAGTAGAGGAAATTGGATGGCCCCAATCGTGTCATACCTAAGAGACGGACGACTTCCAGGAGAAAAAGATGAAGCAAGGAAGTTGAGGGTAAGAGCAGCCAGGTACGTTCTTATGGACGAGATTCTCTACAAACGAGGTTTTTCCCAGCCATATCTCAGGTGTTTGGCTCCAGACGAAGCAAACTATATATTGAGAGAAATTCATGAAGGAGCCTGTGGAAATCACTCAGGAGCCAGGTCACTCATCCACAAAGTCGTCCGTGCAGGATATTATTGGCCAAACATGCAAGCTGATGCTAAGGCCTACGTCAAGGCCTGCGATCAATGCCAAAGGTTTAGCAACGTCCCCAGGCAACCATCAGAGTATTTAACTCCAATGACGGCCCCATGGCCTTTTGCGCAGTGGGGACTAGACATCCTGGGTCCTTTTCCACTAGGTGTAAGGCAAATGAAGTTCCTCGTCGTTGGAATTGATTATTTTACCAAGTGGGTAGAAGCAGAACCCTTAGCTAACATCACACAACAGAACGTCAAAAACTTCGTATGGAAGAACATTGTGTGCAGGTTTGGGGTGCCCAGGGTGCTGATATCTGACAACGGACGACAGTTTGACAATGCTTTGTTCAAAGATTTTTGCCTACACTTTGGGATTCAAAATCATTACTCCTCGCCAGCCCACCCACAAGCTAATGGACAGGCTGAAGTTGCAAACCGATCCTTGCTAAAGATAATCAAGACTCGGCTTGAGGGGGCAAAGGGAGTGTGGCCAGATGAGCTACCAGGTGTTCTTTGGGCATATAGGACCACAGCGAGAACCCCCACAGGAGAGACTCCTTTTAAACTAGCCTATGGAACTGAAGCAGTCATACCTGCAGAAGTGCACATGGCCAGTCACAGGGTGGCAACCTATCAGGATGAAGCTAATGAGGAGCAACTCCGTGTGAACCTCGATTTGATAGACGAGGTAAGGACGGACGCTGAACAAAGGATGGCGAGGTATAAGAACCTGATGGCAAGGCAATATGACGCAATGGTGAGGCCAAGGCGATTCAGCATAGGGGACCTCGTCCTGAAGAGGGTTTCCTTAGCAACCAAGAACCCAGCTCATGGGAAGCTGGGACCTAACTGGGAAGGCCCCTACAGAGTTATAAACTTCAAAAGGCAGGGATCCTATTACTTGGAAGCCCTTGATGGGAGGAAGCTGGAGCATCCTTGGAATGTGGAGCACTTGAGGAGATACTATCAGTAAATTGCCAGCCTAAGGGAGCATGACTCTGGACGAGCCCAGGGATTACATAAAAACTTGTTTATTTATATGTTTTCAGTGTGGTTTTGTTATGTTAAACATATGGACGAAATTATGGTTTGGTTTGTATTTGTTCTAATAAAGGCATTAGCCTCTAAAGTGCATGTCTCGTCTATGAACAATATCTATGTTATGAACTATGTTTGTGGAATGTACATAATGTTGTGTAAATTTATGTTTTCCATCGATTCTTGTTCATATTGACTCTTGAAAAAAAAGCTTAAAAGCTCAAGACGAGAAAATTCTCTGGACGCGGAGATGTGATCTCAAGCTTTCCTAGAAAGCGAAATCAAGGCACACTCGTCCAAATCGAAGGACGGAGTAAAACTAATGCCTAAGCGAGTTGCAAAGTCCAAGGCATTCTCGTCCATAGGATGGGCAAGGTAAAACATTATGCCTAATCATCCCGTGGACGAGAAAGTGCATAGACGGGTGCATGTTAAGCCATGGACGAAGAAATGCTCGGCTGTATTTCAATCTTTTTTAAGGCCTTTATTAAAACGATCCAGTCCATGGACGAGAAAAATGTAAGGCCTTCATAAACATGAAGATCAGCCAAGTACATGGACGAGTAATGATTACCTTTATCATTTCTGAACAAAAAGCCCATGGACGAGTAATGATAATCTCTATCATCTCACAAGTCCATGGACGAGGAATGTTGATTATTACCTTCCCATATGGACGAAGTTGAGTTAAAAAAGAAAAATAATATATATATATAAAACTCGTCCGTACATATACAAAAGAAAAACGACATTCATTAAGAAAAGGGTGGATATCACACGTCCAAAAAACCCTTGGTAAATAAACTGATGATTGTTTAAAACATCGTCCTAAAACCTTGGACGAAGCAAATGTATTGAAATTACATAGAAAGGTCTCAAAACGGACCAAATCAAAATACAAAAAGAAAAATCTTTAAGTAGAGGGAGCGACATTGGAGGCATCCTGAGGGGGCAGGGTTGTAGCATCGTCTTCAACATTGATGTCATCGGAGCCAGTCTGAAGAAGAGAACTAGTGGTGGCAGGGTTCAAATTGAGCACGATGGAGCTGAAGTCCACATCAGGGAACTTCTCAGCAGCGTCCATCCTGAAGTCTTCAAACCCTGCTGCATAGTTGGTGTCCATAGCATCTGTGAATTGCTTAGATGCTTTGAACTCAGCCACTGCATCTTCCTTCGCTTTGGAAAGAAGAGTGCCATATTCGTTATTCTTCTTCTGCAAGGCCTCAAGACAAACGTCCTTCTCCGCAGCACTAGTTTTCATCTCCTCAACCAATGACTTCAACTCTTTCACCTCTTCCGTAGTCTTGACAGCAACCTCAGCCCATTGCTTAGCTTCAGCTTTTAACTCCTGGACCCTTGTCTCTAGCAAGATCCTCGTCTTGTCCAACCCAGTGGCTTGCCTGGACGCTGCTATAAACTTAGACATGCCCTTGAAAAAAAAGAAGAGAAAATTAATCAACAAATATAAATTACCTTGAAAAAGAAAATATACATTTGGTCAAGACGAAGAAAGAAACATTACCTTAAAAAGGTCGTGAACACCTGAGTGTTCGAAGTCCTTGAGGGACAGGTCATAGCAGACGGTAATATCCTCGTCCGTCACAGCGTTCTTAAAACGCTCCCAGGCCAAATCCTCATTTTCAATAATGTTTGAAGGGGCCTTTTGAGGAGGTTGAGACGAGGTGGGCGCGCTTTTGGATGGAGGAGTTTTGGATGGAGTGGACTCCAAAGGAGTGGACGAGTCGATCTCATAGACTTTGGGTGGTTGCTGGGACAACGAAGTGGGCTTCACCACCTGAGACGAGCCATGCTTAGATTTTTTGCCACGCCTGCTGGGGAGGTTCTCCAAATCTAAGTGTTTGGACACGGTTTTCCTTTTGTCTCCAGCAACAGGACGAGCTTGGCGCTCAAGCTCAGGACGACTCCCCTCGGCACTCACCTCTTTTCCCTTATTACTTCTGATAGTTGCCATTCCTATGAAAAGACGAAGGGGACTCGCTTAGAAAAGTGAAAGTAAAAGATGCAAAAGAATGCAAAAATCTAATACTTACTTTTTCTCACTGTAACCTCGTGTGCAATTGCGATGTCAGACGGGTTAGGACCTAATCTCCACTTAGCTAGTCGTCTGAGATTGACTAAGGAGTGAAAATCCCTATCTCCGTGTAGACGAGCCCTGTGGACGCGGTCACGGTGCAACTTGCTCAAACTGGGTCGTCTAACAGCTGTAATGGAATAAACTAAGATTAAATGAGGTAATAAGTAAAAGATAAAAGAAAAGAAGGGGAAAGCAAAGGGACTTACCCTCAGGACGAAGGTTCCCTAGGTCCCCGGTAAAACGACCAAAGGAATCCTGGCCAACGTCTACGGGAGTTCCAGCCCAGAATCCAGAGACGAAGAAAAACTCCGTCTTCCATTTTCTGTCAGACGAGGCCAAGGATTTCACCAGTCTACAATCTTTGCTCCTGGCTGTGAATTGATAAAAGCCAGGAGATTGATGAATCTCGGAAGGTTTGTAGCAGTAGAGGAACTCGTCCACAGTGATAGGACGATCCCCTCCAAACACTTCCCTCCACAAAATTTGCATAGAGATAATTAATCTCCATGCATTGGGGTTGAATTGACACACCCCTAAACCTAACCTAACTAACAGCTCTCTGGTAAAAGAATTTAAAGGAAATCTAAGACCTCCAAGAAGGTAGGCCTCATACACACCTATCCCAAAATGAGGGTTACAACACCACTCACCACGGACGGGTAATCTGGGATTAAACTCGTCGGGGATTTGATACCACTGCCTAAGGTTGTTTAATCTTTCCTCGTCTGTCTTGGAAAGAATATCTACAGCACAGCTATATACAGTAACCTCCGTCTCGTCCAAAGGACTGGACGGAGGAATTGAAGACGAGGTACCTACCTGGGACCCTATAGTTTTCCTAAGTTGTTTTTGTACTTCTTCTAAAGGAAGCCCAGGGACCCCTGAGACATACTCCTCGTCAGTAGTGTTTTCCCTACTACTACTACTAGTGTCGCTAGAGTTATCACTACTCTCGTCATAATACTCGTCCACAGCTCTTTCTGTACTATCGCTAGACGAGGAAATGGTGATTCCTGACATTTTCTAAAAAGAAAATTTTTGAAAACCTAAAAGACGAGGAAAGAGGGAATACCTGGCTCTAGGACGCGGAAAACTCTTAGACGAGGCTCTAGACGACGAATGTCAAAGAGGGAAAATCTCAGAAAGTGAGAGGGTAATGGGGGCATTCCACTATTTATAGATGGTGTGACCTGACATATGAAACGACAAGACCAATCAGACGATGACACGTGGTCTTCGTCTCGAAAATATGAAACGACGAAGTAATCCATCAATCAGATTGTGACACGTGGCATCTTTGATTGCTGGAAAAGATCATCTATCCCGAGAAATAAATTACTATATTTTCTTGGACGACACATGGACAAGGGGGCAACTGATGGTGCAAGGAAAACACCAAGTCAAATCACTCGTCCATAGTGCCGTCCATAGCGATGCACAAAACGGAGAACGAGTGGTTGATACACTCGTCCTTCGTTTTGACCGTCTACTTTCATCCTCCTTACGCTCGTCCAATGAAGGACGAGCAAGCAGGATCTTATTTGCTCGTCCAATTGGACGAGCAAGCAATATCTTATTTGCTCGTCTAATGAAGGACGAGCAAGCGGTGACCCTCGTCCTTCGTTGTAGAAGGACGAACGAGGGTCACCAAGAGTTGTGCTCCAACACAACTCTAACCAAGAGTTATGTTGAAGAGTCATACTGTTTGAATCTCAACACCGGTTCCGATGAGGTGACTCCTACAACAGTTATAGAAGTTACCCCGTGAATCCTCCAAACTCTACGACGATTGAAGAAATAACTGATTCCTAACACTATATAAAGACCCTTCTACGCAGAGGTAAGGGGACTTTTTCACTTTTTAGAATTCCAGATAAAAAAATATTTGAAGTCTTTGAAGTCTTTCTTTCTACTTCAAATCACTGACTTTACCATCGGAGGACCCTAGACCGGCCTCCACCGGTCTTTCTCTGACTGAATTTGGTGTTTCCAGGACTTGGCCTTCAAGATCAGCAGCATCCGAAGACTTTTCAGCCCACTGATCCTTTAGAACTTATCAGAAATAATTATCTCTAAGCAAAATTTGGGCCAATCAAGAATCTACTACATATTTTCAAGTATACCAATTCAAAGTGAAGTTTATCCTCTGAAACCACTATAAATAGAGGAAATTTCCTCCAATTTTCAACACCAAGTTTTCAAGAGGCCCAAGCTTTGGAGAAATTTTGTCTCAAGGATCTTTGAAGAACTTGAAGAACATTCGAAGGGCTTGAAGAACTTGAAGGACAACAAATCTCTAACAAGCTCAAAACCAAAGATTTGTTGTAAAGACCATTCGATCCATCTTCCAACCAAAGTCAAGAAGATATTTTTGTTGTTTAAGTCAAGTTCAATGAAGATAGAATCAGAGGGTAATTCTTTTGTAAAAGAATTGAAATAGATATTGTACTCAAGACCGTTCAATCCATCTTCTAACTAAAGTCAAGAAGATTTTTTTGTCTGAGTCAAGTTCAATGAAGATAGAATCAGAGGGTATTCTTTTGTAAAATAATTGAAATAGAGATTGTATTCATTATTCATCAATACAAATTTATATTTGCAAACCATATATCTTTTCAATTGTTTGATTTTCTGCAATTGAGAAATTTTTGTGTTTACAACAAGGTAAATGGATAAGCTTGAATCCTATAAAGCATGGCGATAATGAATGAATCACAACACAAGAAACAGGGCAACACGTCCAACAAAGTATAGGAAGAATTCAAACACGAACAAGGGAAAAGTGCTCAAGTAGCAACATCCTTCTTCACCCACTTACTCTGAGTGTTACGCTGAGAGGATGAAGAGGTCTTCTTCAGGAAATATTTCCCTGAAGGTTAAGGGGGATTTGCATTCCCCTGAAACTAAGTTAAAAGGCTCAATGCCTTAAAATTCTTATAAACTCCCTAAGGATAAATGATACTTACTCGTTTCACATTCATAATAGACTCCACCATAAATGTGAGAAGAAAGAGTACTATTCTCCGTACTCTGAGAGTACCTAAGAATTATACCAATGCCTTAATCAACTCACTTAACAAAAGCATTGGGTCCTATGCCTCGGACTTGGCCCTTGTGATTAGACACACAATTCACATTCTAGCTAGCAAGCCACTTGAAACAATTTGGACAAATGTGTTTAATAATACCACAATGTTGGTAAAAGTAAGGGACTCAGACTAATTTTGGCACATTGCCAATGATAGATTTACCATCTGACTTAGGTTGTTCAACATTAGCCTCAACCTTTTCAGATTGTGGAATAAATCCAGTTCTAGGCCTGGAAGTGGATGAACCAGTCTCAATATGCACTAACTCTATTATACGATGTGGCATATGAGTTAGCAGACAATGCTGAATCCTTTGCTGTTGTATCTGTTTGATTGGAGGATTTAGCATGTTTTATGGCTCCCTAAGCGGCTGATGTATTGTGATTATCTCAAACTTTTATTACAAAATATTTAACTTACATGCAAGCTAGATCAAGGTTTAAGAGTGGAGATTGGCTGCTGATAAATGATGAGAAATGGGATTAATTTTTTTTTATATAAATTTTTGTGGAACATCGAAAAATTAAAATTTTTAATGAATGAATATCAGGATGGCTTTGTAACATAATGCCATGCATTTGTGGTTCTACCTCTACGTCCAAGCTTCTATGAACTTGATTTTTCGACACATTAAAGAGAAAAGACCTATAAAATGACGCATGGACTCACTTTTTATATCAAAATTCCAAAAATTTATTCTATATAATTTTTTTTTTTTTTTTTTGGCTTGCTTTTTGGCACAGATTTTTCTTTAGTTGGTATATATGTGGACTATATATGGAAGTTGTTTCTTAGATTAATAACCATACTTTTATAGTGAATATATATATAGAGTAATTATAGGTAGAGTTGTCCAACCCATCCGAAAACCCCAACTTGCTCGAAGAAACCGGGTAAGTCGGGTCTTTGGATGGGTTGGACAGTCCTACCTGTAACTACTCAATATATAACTACTAAGATTTTCCTCCCTCCAAAAATATACCATAATCAGTTGACTAATTTGAACATCTCCAAGAATTTTATTTAAAAAAAAAAAAATTATACCTTCATTCCATGGAACACAAGTAACATGTTACGTTAAGTTTAAATTATTATAAAAATTTAGAATTGTAGTATTTTTTTTCTTCAAAATATAAGTATAATGTCTATATTATTAAAACTTGAATTTTAAAGTAATATTTTGAATATTTATCATTTTTATTGCTTTTTTATGGTCTATATCTCTAATTTCTAATGCTTATTTTATTTGTAGTTTTTAGTCAAAAACTAAATAGTTCTACTCAAATAAAATAAAATAAAATAAAATTTCATACTTTTCAACACAAAAATTAAGAGAAAAAAAAAAATTTAAGCCCAAAATTGAAAAGGCAATCTGAAAAAAGATTAAATTTAAGGCGCAATTAGTCCAAAATAGATCGAAATAGACTAAATGAACCTAAGTGAACTGAATAGACCGAATTGGACCAAAATGGATTGATTGGACCAAAATGGACCAAATTAGACTGAAATGGGCAGAATGGACCGGATGGACCTAAGTTGGCCGAAATGTTACATTGATGTGGCTCATAAGAAGCATAGTAATAATAAATTCTATGATTAAGTTTTTAGCTATTATATAGATGAAAAGAATAAATAGTTAATATAACAATATTAGGGTCAAACTCATTGTTTTATGCTTTTAGGTCAAGTGATATCCCAAACCCAAACTCTCTATATATTACTCCCTCTGTCCCAATTTGTTTGTCTTGCTTCAAAAATTTAACTTTTTAAGGAAACATCTTTTATTATCTTGTCTGTTGTATAAAAATGTATAAGTTTCAAAAACTACCCTTAAATAAATTTATCAAAAATGGTTTTGAAAATAAAGTAAGGGCGTAATAGGAACATTAGTAAATTAATGGTTTTTAATTTTAAAAAAAAAAAGGAAAATGTTTAGGGACATCCCAAAATAGAATAGAGGACATACAAATTTAGACAGAGGGTGTATATTAATCCCTCAATTAAAGTTTTCATGAAGTGTTCGCTCCCCAACATATATGATCCCTCAAATGCAAAAGCAAATGTGCCCTACTAGAACTGGGAATAAGATGTGAATTTTCATAGCATTATTTGTAAAGGTGATACCATGAATGTCATTCTCTCTCCAGATGCTACTTTCGAACCCCATTAGGCAATTGAACATATTGTTTTGTGTTTGGGTTTAAACATTTTGGAGGTTAGAAGTTCGTTAAGTTCTTTCCCTAATGGTTTGTTCAAACATGTATTAGAGAAGATAATTGTGTAACTAACAATATTATAAAGCAAGTTGTTTTGTATAATCTTGTTCGATGATTACCATCTCCATTCATGCTTGGTGATTTTGTTGTCTGGAATAATGAAAAATTCTTTAGTGCTCTTAGAGCACGAAGAAATAATATTCTCTCATCTCACATTTATGATAAATCATATCATAAATTTAATTAGTAGATCTCACTATGATTGTGAGATGAAGGAACACTATTATCCGTTCTTTGAGAGTGTCTAAAGATCACTCAGGAATGACAATTGGCTTGATTCCCCTCTTTAAAATTAGCCCATTATTGGTGGCTTTAATGGAATTATTTACCTTCCAAAAAAAATGTTTGAACCATGGGCTAGAGTCTAGATTCTAGCTAATAAATTAGACAATCAATCCTAAATCAAGGCCAGCCCAACCTAATTTGGGGCCTAAGGTGAAATATACATGCACAGCCTTTTTTATATAAATATTAATTAATTAAAATTATTTAATATAAATCAAATTAAAGTTAATTAGATGTATTAAATACATAATTTAATGAATAATACTAACTAAAACTAAGGTTTATTTCATATAGAGAATTGAATATCATAGTTAAAAAATGAATTTAACAAAAAGATTTTTTTTAAAAGAAAATTAATTTATTTTGGATATATAACGATACATAGCTAATTACATTTATAATCTATGATATTAATTGATGTGTGGCTTTGTAGTAGATTAGTTTACAAATATTAAAGTTTCAAACTATTAGGGAGGATGAATCATCATTGATGATCTAATACATTTGCAATTTTTTTTAAAGCCTTGTTAGAAATAAAAAAAGAAAAATGCTAAAAGTACTATAAAATATTCATAATCAATAATAGTGAAGGATAAGCTTCAATAATATAATTAATGAATATTTAAAATATTTTTTGTGATTGATAATATGTTAGTTTGTAAATCTATAATAAAATTTGTGACATCCTAACATCACTAATAATAAAAAGTGCACAATAATTTTAAAAAATTCATATTTTTTTTTATATAATTTTGGACATTTTACAATGAGCTAGGGCCTTTTTTGTAAATGGCAAATATTTATTTGTGGCGGGGGCTTAGGCCTAGGCCTAAGTTGCCTAGGCCTTGAACCGGTCCTGTCCTAAATATTTCATCTTTTCTCAACAACCAAAAAAGTACTAAAATTTAATCAATATCTATAATAATATAATATTAAAAAAATGGACCAGATCAATTAAGAAAGAAGGCAGATGCTTCCCTCTGAATGGTCACGTTCCAGAGGAGGACATCAATACCTTGGATCATGCACTTAGAAATTGTCAATTTTGTCGCGTAAAATTCAACGCCGTTGCTCATGCATTAGTCAAAAAGGCAAAAGTTTTGAATGGCCTACAGCATACAGGTATGGCTGGCGGAAATTCCAGACGATGTGTAGTGACTCTTGTTTCTTGTGATGTTTTCCTAGTCTTTTTTAATATTCAATAAAAAATAAACCTGATTTGATTCTTAAAATAAATAAAAAAACAAAAAAAAAATAAACCTGATTTGATTCTTAAAATAAATAAAAAAACAAAAAAAAAAAAAAACAAAAACAAAGATGGAGATAGAATTGAGTGGGACAAAAAAGGTTGGCCACTTTATGAAATTTAAAATTCTAGATATTATTGGATAACAATAGGTGGGCAAGCTATTGCAAACATATTTGTCCACCTTAATAATTTTTGTTAATTATTAAGGATATAGGACTAAATTAATGAGAATAGCTAAGAAGATTATCTTATTTTTGTAGTGATATTATATATTTTAATACTGGGATTTAAAATAAAAAATTCATAGCACTCGTTTGGTACGGCCAAATCTATTGTATTTTTGTTTAAATTCTCTGCACTTGCAATTGCACGTGGGAATCTTCGGCATATATTCATTCTTTTGCTAGATAGAAGCAGATTGTACAGGGTAAAGTCTTATCCTACATTGAATTATATTTGGTTATTTGGTATTAAATATTAACTACCAAGCTTTTTGATCAGGGACTTGAGCCTGAAGTTAAATAGCCTTCCCTTAGGGCTTTATTTATTCAGCACACGGCCCACAAAATAGACCTGAAAGCCCATTTCCCAAACTCATTAGAACCATATTTATCCCGGTCCAGCCTAAATATATTAACAATCTTTGATTATTGCAAACACCTAGTTTGGGCTACTCAGTGGGCATGATAGAGCTTCTATATTGCACGTCTTCAAATCTCTGTTCGATAAGATCTTATTGAATTACTGAAACTTTTTGCTTAGCCATCTCAAGTACTGGCCACATAAAAATAAAGACTGCCCAACTTTTTGTATCCTAAGCCCCAAAAAATAATTGTATATGAGGGTTGTGGGGCCCGTGGGCCTGGAAGTCTCGGCCCACCTTTAGGCTGGCCCAAGGCCCATGCCGAGGAGTGATGGTTGTCCCAGGCCGTTGTCTAGGGGCTTTTAGCCCTCTGGGCCCACGCCGAGGATGCCCCCTTTCTCGGCATACCTATCCTAATCCCAGGTGGGGGACAAACCCAGTATAGGTGGTCACATCCACACTTAATGCATCTACCTAACTCCCCTGGCAGTATTAATGCTGAGAGGACTCCTGAACAGCGCAACCTTGGGTGCTGCGACCCACAGTAAGGTGGGGAGCGTGGCTGATGGGACAGGTCCTTAAGCAGTGGTCTGGATGATCGACAGTTGGAAGGCTAGGATCGACCGAAGAAGATATATAATGCAAGGTGCCCTTCAGAATGGGGGGCTCCTCGGCCGTCCGAGGAGCAACCCCAAGCCAAGAAGAACGGGGCAAAGCCCCCTCGAAGGAAGAACGCTTCCGGAGAACCGGTGGCAAGCCTGTTAGCGCCAAACCCTTCGTCCCACTCTCTAAAGAAATGTATTGTTGGGGGATCTACGACAAAACGAGCCCCTACAATTGGCGCCGTCTGTGGGAAGGGTTAGTGCGCTGGCCGGTGCAACCGGCGATCGTTCTAAGCGGTCACTTCGCAGAAAGTAAAAAAAAAGGAAAAAGAAGAATCGCAGTAAAAAGAAGACTCAACAGCAAATAAAAGGAGAAGTTTTTTATTAGTTCATGAAAAAAAGACTACAAAATACAATCAAAGGCTCAGGCAGGCTTGTTTTACAAGCTTTATTACAAGCTAATCCTACAATCGGAGGCTCAGGCGGTCCGATTCTACAACTAGCTAGAGGGAGGGGGAAGTGTCAACCCGTGCTTTTATTGGCATCAAGAGAATGGGAGAACTTGACAATAAAAGCGGGGAAGGGGGCTGAGGCTGGCTCGCTTCAAGGCGGAAGCTTGAACAAAGTAAGGAGCAGATGCAGGGGCACCGGAATGTCCTCCCCCGTGATGTTTCCTTGGTGCTCTCCAATCCTCCCGAGCGCTGGCCGTTGGAGACGGCAACACTCGGGCGCCAGCCATGACATGAGTTCGCGTGTCTCCTCCACCGGAGGTGCGCTCCGGGGAGAGACGTTAGGTACTTCAACAACGTCCCACCTGGCCACCGCATACGGCACTGCCAGTGTTACGCCTGGACTCTGCCGCGCCGGAAGCCCAGTGGGGGCTGCGGCCACAGCGGCCCTTAACCCCATATCTCCCAACTTTGGTCACAATCCTGGCGGTGGTGTTAAAGGGGCTCAGAGGGGCGGAAGGACGTATTTCGGGTTGTGGTGGAAGGTCCATGGAATGAGGAGAAACATTCCCCCCAGAACGCCTTATATAGAGGGCGAAAACCGGTGGGAGTTGAGCCGCGCAGAATTCGAAGGGAGGATTGTCAAACGGAATTAATTCTCACCCAATTCCAAGGGGATTGCCAACCGCCGGATTCGTGTTAATTCACGAGGGCATTAATGAAAACGCGTCTCGCTCACCGAAACGTCAAGCGCGGGGCACGAAAGGCCAAGCGACGCCTCGAAAACTAAAAGATGGGGAACACGAACTGGAGGCGAGGTCAACGTCACGTGTGAGGTCACAATCCGACCTGAGGAAGAATAGCTCCCAGCAAACGACCCGGGGACATCGTTACACCAAAAGCAAAACTCTCGGATCCGAGGACGAGCTCCTACTAAAGAGCGTTAGACAGAACCAAGGAACTGCATGGTCCTCGGACTCAGTCCTATGGGGAAACTGACTGCTTCAGAAGAGCTAAGCACTAGACAGAACCAAGGTATTGCATGGTCCAAAGACTCAAACCTATGGGGAAACTAGCTGCTTAGCTGACCACTTCTCTTGAAGGCAGCAACTGTACCTAGGTCTTGCATGGTCCTCGGACCCAAGCCTACAGGGAGCTAGCCACTATATCTTGAAGGCAGCAACTGTACCTAGGTCTTGCATGGTCCTCGGACCCAAGCCTACGGGGAGCTAGCCACTATATCTTGAAGGCAGCAACTGTACCTAGGTCTTGCATGGTCCTCGGACCCAAGCCTACGGGGAGCTAGCCACTATATCTTGAAGGCAGCAACTGTACCTAGGCCTTGCATGGTCCTCGGACCCAAGCCTACGGGGAGCTAGCCACTATATCTTGAAGGCAGCAACTGTACCTAGGCCTTGCATGGTCCTCGGACCCAAGCCTACGGGGAGCTAGCCACTATATCTTGAAGGCAGCAACTGTACCTAGGCCTTGCATGGTCCTCGGACCCAAGCCTACGGGGAGCTAGCCACTATATCTTGAAGGCAGCAACTGTACCTAGGCCTTGCATAGTTCTCGGACCCAAGCCTACGGGGAGCTTGCCACTATCTTGAAGGCAGCAACAGAATCTTCTATAGGAGACTAACTACTTACCGAAGAATTAAAGCACCAAGCCGACTATTTGGGGAAGAACCAACCAGCGGAAGGCCTTCTGGGGTATGAGGGCCGTGGATATCAAAACCCTCCCCCCCCCCGTTCAAGGGAACGTGCAGCAGGATTTTGAGGGGCTATTGTGGGGCCCGTGGGCCTGGAAGTCTCGGCCCACCTTTAGGCTGGCCCAAGGCCCATGCCGAGGAGTGATGGTTGTCCCAGGCAGTTGTCTAGGGGCTTTTAGCCCTCTGGGCCCACGCCGAGGACGCCCCCTTTCTCGGCATACCTATCCTAGTTCCAGGTGGGGGACAAACCCAGTATAGGTGGTCACATCCATACTTAATGCATCTACCTAACTCCCCTGGCAGTATTAATGCTGAGAGGACTCCTGAACAGCACAACCTGGGGTGCTGCGACCCACAGTAAGGTGGGGAATGTGGCTGATGGGACAGGTCCTTAAGCAGTGGTCTGGATGATCGACAGTTGGAAGGCTAGGATCGACCGAAGAAGATATATAATGCAAGGTGCCCTTCAGAATGGGGGGCTCCTCGGCCGTCCGAGGAGCAACCCCAAGCCAAGAAGAACGGGGCAAAGCCCCCTCGAAGGAAGAACGCTTCCGGAGGACCGGTGGCAAGCCTGTTAGCGCCAAACCCTTCGTCCCACTCTCTAAAGAAATGTATTGTTGGGGGATCTACGACAAAACGAGCCCCTACAAGGGTTTTTATGTGCACGAAAATTCATCCTTGGTTTTAAAAATTGGAATAGTTAAAGAATCGAAAACAGATCAAATTCTTAATTTTTACTTGGTTTTATCAGACCAAATTAGGATCTAGTTCTTAGTTGAATTAGTTAGTTCAGTTCGATTTTTAAAACCATATATGATCATTTTCAAATACTAATCCAGGGTTTTTTACTTTTATGGTTGGCAACCTTGGATAAAGATGAACTACTTGTTTCAGGGGTTGAGAAGGCAGCCAAATCTTCTATTTTGTGGTATTTGTTTTGAAGGTTTTCAAGGGTAATCTTGACCCTCAAAATAAACCTTTTTTTTTAGTGTTTTGACCGTCAAATTTTTTTTTTTTTTTTAACAACTTATATATATACACACACATAAACTGTCTCATTTGATGAATTTCCCTCCCTTTTTGTGGCTTAATTATACTTTAAATTAGATTTGTGTGCGCATTTTTGGTCTACTAAAAAAAATAAAAAATAAAACCCTTCAACCATGGATAAGTAATTTCAAGATTGATGTAACATGACATGAAACCTATTTGCACAAAAGCACTATGAGAACAACAAAATGTCTACAAACCGCCTTAATAACACCAAATTATGAACCTATAATTAGTCATTAATTACGCACCATGAGAGCAACAAAAGTCTACCCACCACCTTAATGATTCCAACAGTAGGTAAGAATCATTGTTCCCAAATCAAAGCCAATTTAGGTGATGCTATGCAAGCATTCAAGTTCGTCACCGTTTTCTAATTTGGTCAATTTATGACCCTTGCCGGAACAGAAGCCTTGGGAATTTGACGTTAAGATTAATGTTGTTTTCTTTGAAAAATTTTGCATAAAATAACCATAATTATCAGATGTCACTGCAAGAGGCATGACCAACCAAAGGATGTCTCTTAGAGAAAAGGTAGAGACTGAGAACTGAGAAGGAAATCATACCTCCCTCATCGTCCCCTCAGTTTTTCATTGCCAATTCTTAATCAGATATGAGTTCAGGTCCAAGCAACAAAACTCAAAGAAACGATTAATAACTTTCACAAATGTAAAATAAAGTAGAAATCTTTTTGGTAGGATGTTTACTTTTGAAAATAACGTTTTTCATGGGTTTAACTTACCTTCAGTACTTTTTTAATTAGATGTCTCTTTTTGTTTTAAATACACAATGATAAGTGGTATTGAATTTTAATCTCCATATTTTATTTTGTTAGTAGGTGATGTGGTAATTTTTATTAAAATAAAAGAAAATTCTAATTTAAAAAGTATTAAAGGTAAACCAAACCCCTCCTACATCCACAATATTTCTTTAAAGTGTTGCGAGATATCTCAAAATGACTGTAGGTAAATATTGAGAGTATGTATACGGCATTTGAGAGGCAGAATAAAAGAGTGTGCATATTGCTCGATGTCTTTGAGGAAGACTAAAAGGGTCGCAACCAACATATCATTTTTTCGGAATTTTTTATCCTGTCCCACTTTTAACGTTTTTTACCCATTTCACTATTCAAGCATTTGAATTTCTTCCTTGTCTTATAAATGAATATATATGATAGATATTAATTTTAATAGTAGTCAAACAAATGGTGAAATGCAGTTAAAATTGTTTAGTCTCTTAGATAGGAATAGGATGAAGCTTTTTACTTTTTTTTTATTAGAATCAGTTGGGATGAAGTTAATTACCTAATAGTGAAGAACAATTAAAGATAATCTTTTTTTATCATACAATTCAGTTAGTGGGTCTCATATATATATAATACTTAATCTTCTTATATTGTACCAAAAACCTAGAGCCTCCAACCCTTCATTATATTTTTCTTTCTTCTCTATCTCTTGACTTTTAATGGTTTCAAAATATGAAAATTTTGTTATAAACTCAAATTTTAAATACTTAAAAGGATAGATAAATAAATATTGAACTCTACATATTTTAAGAATAAATCAAGATGGTGAAAAATATATATAATTTTACAGGTATTTACTATACTCTTAATACTTTTAGTTGAATCTATTTTCTAAGTTTATTTTAATGAATCAATTAGATGTCTAAAGTTTATGTATTTACATTACACTCTTCTTTCAATTATTAATAATTATGAATTGGTTATTTTTGTTTCTTTATTTAAATGATACAAAACATATACTTGTAATTACATTTGTTTACAATTGTTTATTTATTTTGTTATTGTTAATTTGTTGTAGATTAACATATTTAGAATATTTTTACTTTTAATCTTGCCCACTTAAACTAAAATTCTGAAATTTTTGCTCCACCACTATATGCATATGTCAATTGGTTAATTACATTAACAACTGGGCTTTACTTTTCTAATTAGCTTAAAATTGACATAAGTCATATATATAATTGTGGCGTTTAAATTCGTATATATTGGTATATATTAAATTAGATTCTGCTTGTACATTACGGCACCTTTGGTCTATTGCTCTTGCTTCGAACAAATCAACCAATTCCGAGATATATATATATATATATATATATATATATTGTTTCACATTTGTTGACGTACCCTGATCTTAATTTTCCTCTTAATTTGGACCCTTCTGGTAACCTTTGGTGGGGCCTGGTTTATTCCTTTTTGAAGTATCCATTAAAGAAAAAGTCTACATACCGCTTTATTGACACCAGAACATGAAATCTATTTGTCCATAAGCACCGAGAGTGCAAGAAAAGTCTACAGGGAGGCTTTATTAGTGACATCAAAGCACGAAACCAATTAGTCCATCCGTATTTATCCTGAGAGCATCAAATTTGAAACCTTATCAACACCAAAACATAAAAGTTATTAGATATGAAACCTTTATTAGTCCAAAAATATGAAACCTATTAGTCCATAAACACCTGTTAGAGTCGCAAAAAGTCAAAGACCGCCTTATTGAAATCCTATTAATGCATAAGCTCTGTGAGAGGAACAAAAGTCTAGACTACCTTATTAATTGAAATCCTATTAATTAGTCCATAAGCACTAGTGTGAGAGCACCAAAAGTCTATGGACCACCTTATTGACCCTAAAACATGAAACCTACTTATCCAAACAGCCCCTTATTGATACCAAAACAGTTCCATAAGAGTTAGGTAATGCTGTGCATTGGAGTCCGTGTTTTCGTGATGTACATACCGCTTTGATCCTGATGTGCACGCTGAACGATGCACCTTTTTTGTTATATATAACTGCCCTAAGACACGTACATTCTTCATTAATCAAATTGTTCTTGACTAATCTCTTCTCTTCATATATCTTCTCTTATCTCTGGCCTGTAAGAACCCCTTCACTTTAGACTGAAAAACAATATGAGGTTCAATGTGCTTGTCATAGTCACAACAGTCCTGTTTCTTATGAGCATGCCTCTACCCGAGGCTAGCAGAGTTCTCCCGGCTGGAGAAAAACAAAATATGATGAAGAACAACCAATTCTTCGGATCAATTCAAGTGCAAGGAGATCAAGTACTCCCTCCAATATCTGTGGCGCTCAGGCCCAATCCTCCGACCACCCCTCCTTCGACGATCAGCCAAAAGGCCTTCGCTAGTGATCACAATAAGGTCTCTCCTTTGCTCCGCAGACAGTTGCGTAGGGGTTACGTTACTCCATCTGCTCCCAATCCAGGAACCCTAATCCCAGCTTCAGCAACGGACACAAAGCTGCTCCATTGCCAGGCTCCTTGAACAAGAGTGCTCCCCCTCCCTCTATGCCGAATGGGTACACCTCCAACCCCTAGACCTGATGTATCTGTGTTGTGCTTTGCTTAGTTGAGGTGCTACCTGTGCTTATCCAGGAGTTTGTTGTTGTTGTTGTTGTTGTTTTTTTTTTTTTTTTTTTTTTGGAGGAAAGTTTGCTATTGTTGTTGGATTCCAGTTTGTGCTTTTTTAATAATTTCTTGTCCAAGAAAAAAAAAAAGCAATATTCAAAGGGCCGGGGAAGAAGAAAAAAAAAAACTATATATATATGAAAACTTTGTTCAATTAATATGTTGTTGGATTTCTTCTCAAAAATATATATATATGTTGTTGGATTATATATGTATGTCTCTGATGATGTGAATTCGAATTTATCTTTTTATCTTGAATTATCTCCTAATGTTTTGTGTGCTTTGAGCAAAATGTGTAAGGTTCCTGACCAAACGCTCATCAGTGTTTGTGAAAACCACGTAAAACGACGTCGTCCTGTTTAATGGCATTGGCTATGATCTCCACGCGATCGTGTTGCCAAAGATCCAACCACACCTTCTAGCCATAGGCCCCAAGAAAGATAATTCGTGAACGACAGTGAACTTTTGTAATTTAAAAGGAAAAAAATGTTAAAATATTAGTATTTGTTCTTCAACAATTAAAAAAATATTGGAATATAATAAATTTAATTATATATATATATATATATATATATTGTTCTGAGCCGTCTGATCAAAGTTGTTTTAAGTTTTAACGAGCAAAAGAGTGTTTCCTAAACCGACATGCCTGTAGGCAATGGAAAATATCTTTAATTAACAGCTTTGATTGGCTGCAGGCTACTTCCATAGTTCCATCTAATATTAATTTAAAGTGTCATCGTCGTCTTACCTTGTCAACATTGGCTAAGAAGTGAGGATCATCGGAATTTTGATGATTTTTTTTTTTAAAGGTTTTTTTGGCACATTATATCATGGCCTGTTCGGCCTAAATTTGGCTAAAGATGAAATGGTTGCTTTGTCAAAGTGCTTGCCAACAACAATACAACAGCAACAACTAGTTTGTATTGTTTGTCAACAATGAGCAATCTCAGCGATACAAATTGCAAGTCTTTATTTTTACACGTAACTTGTGATAGGTGCATAACAGATATATATATCATTGTTCATTGTATAAAAAGAAGATTCAAACAACGGAAAATAAAACATTTAAAGGACCTCAAGAGAAACATAAAGACATATTAATAGTATAACGTGCGAACTATAGTGGGCAAATAAAGCAAGAGCTACAAATACATACTGGACCGTGTAAACAATGTGATCACATTGTTTACACGGTCCAGTATGTAGCTCTAAAACGCGGCTTAAAACCTATGTGATGTGTAACTTGAATTTGTCGTGTCATAATTGGCTACAGTAAAAGAAAAACAAAGTTCTCGCACTGTGGAATAGAGATCGGTTATTGAAAGCGTGCTTAAAAGAAACCTTTAAAACCCAAGTCTTTGATAAGTAATTCAAGATTGATGTACCAATTGATTAGTCCAAAAGCACCGTCACTCTGTGAGAGCAAAAGTCCACACCTTAGAGACACCAAAGCATAAAACCAAGGAAAAAGTTTCTCTGCAACCTGGATTGCAGGAACTCTCTTCAACCTGTGACGTGTCTGCATCAACAAGTGACATCTGTCCAACCCACTAAAGCTAAAATTCAAGAAGCAACTCCCGTTAACTCAAACGTTATACCACTCTTCCATATATTTTTTTATTAAAAAATAAATTTCTCACCATCATCACATAAACAAACACTCTGTCCTTTCTCTCTCCAAAATCTCACCCTCCAAAGCCAAATCCCCCTCTTCACTATCCCACTTCACACACCTCCTCACGAACCCAGGAGGCCTCTGAAACCCCAAAAAACCACCACCACCACAGCTCTCCTTCGCCGCCACGAAACTGGAAGACACGAGCTGTGTATGTGCCTGTACCGTTTTCCTCCTCTGTCTTCTTCTTCTCGAATCGGTAACAAAGACAACGGAAGGCAGGGAACGAGACTGGGGCCGAGAGTTTGGCGAGACTAGGAGGCGAGAGCAAGAACAAAAGGTTGTTGTTGTGAGAGAGAGCATGGTTCAGGCATTTCGTCGAACACTTTGAGGGAGCATTAGTTGGGTGGGACCATCGGAAACAATAGATAGATCAAATCCCTTCCCTCTCTATTGGCGCTACTCCCTCCAAACCTCTCTCAATCCGCCGTTCCCATCCCCCACCCACACTGTCGCCGCCGAGAACCACCCCTCCAAACCCTTCTTTTTGTGGCAATCCCTGTGTGATGGAGATAATTATTTTTGCGGGTTATATCTATGACAAAGGCAAAGACGATTCTTTTCGCAGTTACCTCCATGACGAAGATGTATGATTTCGTTCGCAGTAATCTCTATGACGAAGACAAAGACAGACAACTGCCCAACCTTTTTTGAGGTTTGTTTTCCATTAACAGATTTGAGATTTTTAATTTTTTATGCGTGGTTTTGTTATTTTCATTATTGTTCATTGTTTGTGATTCATTTTCAAAGTTTGAACATTGGAGCTTGCCTAATTTTAGTTCAGTTTTGTAGCCTCGAGTACTGATGGAATTGTGTCTACTGATGTTGTATTATTTATTTAATTTTCCTTAGTTATTGTTGGTAGTGATTACCGGTGGTAGTAGTTTTGTTGTAGCTAAACTTTGATTACCGGTGGTAGTTTGGTAGGGATGCTAGATGTTGTGAAGGAGGGTGGCAGGATTCTTGGAGGAGGATTTGATAGTGGAGTTTTAAGTTGTTAGCCAACCATTGTACAGGGGAGTTCCTTGCTTGTTGGGTGGGTTTTTGGGAAGGATTTTACATTCTCCTGTTAAAGCAGAAATGATACACCAATACCCCCAGTTACTGCATAATTCAGAGCAGACTTGGGGGAATGGTTTCAAAGTTTAAACTCATGCTCAAGTAGAATGTGGATTTTCATAGTTTGTGGGTAGGCATCAAAATTGTGATGTTTTAATTAGTACTTTGATAAAAAAAAAAAAAAATTGAATTGTATGTAATTGCATTATGCGCTTTCTATGCAATGATTGAATGGGGAACCAAAATGCAATTGGCTGTTACGTTTGGATGGCTTAGTTGAAATCTGTAGTCTTTTATCTGTCAATTTGTGAAGCTTTGTACTTTGTATTTTGAAAGGCGAAGTTGCTGCACTTTTTCTTAATAGCTCTTAGGTTTGCAGCCTTTGTTATGGAAAGCAAATACCAAGCTGGGAGATACAAGCTGTTAAGAAAAACATTGTTTAATGTATTATGTTCACGATTGTCAAAGGCTTAAAGGTGCTAAGTCATGTTATTTTGTCTAATCAATTGTCGTAATTGAGATTTTGAATATTGGTGATGCTAGATGTCTATAAAGGCTTAAAGGTGGTATAAATTTCAAAATTTCTTTTTTTCTTCGTAAATGTTAAAATAAGTTTCTTTGAATAGATTGAAGTCTAAATCAAACTTAAGAAAAACACTAATCAAGAACCATAATGTGTAAAATGACATTACTGGATTTTCCTTTGTGAAATTTTGCACTAAACTTTGTAATAGACTTTGTAATGTTACAACTTTGAGTGCTGCTGGTTCATTTATATATAATCCCCATTATCCAAAAAAAAAAAAACCATGGGCTATTGGACATGTACATGTGGTTTAATTGTATTTTGTAAAGGGAATAGCTAATACAAACAAAAATACTATGGTATAGAAGCTCTCATATTACTCTCATCCCTCGATAAGTAATGTTTGAAAATTGTATTCACCATTGGCCTTATTATATTTATTCTTTTTTAGCATATATGTCATATCATGTAATGTTTGCATTTATAAGATGTTTAATTATTATTTTTATCATGATTATTTCAACATTAGGGAATGGGAGGGACGGATGTAAGCAAGGGTAAGCAGAAGAAACGAAAAGAAAACCTGGAACTGAAAATGAAGGAGAAGACAAGTTATTTCCGTTGAACTTTGTATATGTAACGTGCGTTAGCTGATTTCTTAGAGATGAGCACAACTTAAGCCATAATGCAGATATCATCTTTGAAAATTGGGAGATATTTGCCTCAATTTTGCACCTCTGCCAAATGGTGAATTATGCTAAAAGTGGGAGATATTGCCGCAAGTTTGCACTAGAGATTGGCTAAAATGTTGTTGAATAGCCTTTTGGCTTCCTTTTAGTAGTTTGTTTTGGAATTTGTCTTGGCCTGTTGGCTTGTAATTGCTTGTATTCTTGTTAACCTTGGGTAGCTTGTTTTGGTAATTGTACTTGGCTTTGGATTGCCTACAAGTAATTTGTCTCTATCTATTTTTACTCAGTTCAATAAAATATGCACTTTTTTTGAAGAAGTTGCAAACATGACTTGCAATTTGAAAAGTCATAAAGTTTTTGTAATATACCACTTTGTTCTGGTTTATAGATTTTGCAGAATGAAACACAAAAGGCATATACAAAACTTTTCCATTACATAATATTCAACCATGCGCATATGGATCTTAACATATAGAAATATACATTTCCATTGCTTTTAAAAATATTTACAAATAGAAAAGTACACTTCCATTACATATACCACTAGTGCCTAACTAAAAGCTACTCATACATGCAAATATAAAACCTAACATGTTTGAGTAGCTTCATTAGTTACAAAAATTGTTAGATACTATTTCCAACAAATTGTCTAATATGTTGTTGTCCACTAGCTGTCATTTGTATGTGCCATATATTGTCCATTAGCTGTGCAAAAAATTGTCCAAAAATATTGACTAGCTTGCCAAATAAGACATGCTTTGCAAAAATATAATCCAAAAAGTCTCCAATATGGTACTCTTCAAGGATTATAAATTATCATTAGGAGCTACTGAAACCTGCAAATATGCCACCAAATATAAATATAAGTATGAAAAAAAAAAAAAACCTTAAGAAAAATATAGGTTCAAGTTGTAGCAAAAATCACAACGAATATGCGTACCTGATTTGTCTCAACAATTTGTCCAACAACATAGTCTTGTCCAACCAAATGACTACAAAAGACAGATTCCTACATATTTTAACAAATTTACGTCAATGACATGTTTATTTTATTATTTCCTATGACAAAGAAAACCAAACCTTACTGAAATTGTGGAACTTCTTAAATTATTATCTATCAAATGGCTAAAAAAATAATGTGTTACTCGTAGAAGAATAGACTAATATGGTATGGGATGCAAGCCTTTTCACCATTCAGCAAAGATAACAAGGAAAACAATGGGTAAACTACATGTTCAAACAAATCTTTAATTAGGTTTAGACAATCACCATTTGGCAATGCTGTTCAAGGACTTCATAAACAATAACCTCATCACTTGTTCTGAATTTTCTTTTATGGTAATTATTTGTTTATTCATTTTGTAATGATTGCTTTATGTGTTCTGTCAGTTGACAAGTTAGTCACTGGAATTAGGAGGTTATAACAACTAACAAGATTGATCCAAAACAGAAAGTGTAGCGACTGAATGCCTATTAACCATGTTATACATTGCAAATCGAGAAGATTCCACATTACAACATCACTGAATGCCTATTTACCATATTAAAAAATGCAAATCGAGAAGATTCCATATCACAATATCACTGAACATGTAGAGAAGGAAAAAAGTAAACAGCTGCAAATGAAGTAAAAACAAAGTAAATGAAATTGATTCTCTCAACTTTTTTGTTATGTAAGTTGAGATAGGGAATGGATAAAAGCCATATAGCCTGAGCCCCAAGCCCACCCAAAAAGGAGTAATTTAACCCCCATGATAGCTTGGGTACATATGAAGCTGATATCCAAAACACAAGACACAATCCAAAACACAAGCGACTATCTAAGCCTTGTTTTAGGAGATGAAATCTAGACTTAAGTATAAGTAACTCTATCTAAGCCTTCTTTATTCACAATCCAAAACACAAGCGTCTCCTAAACAATTTCAAAATTCAAATAAATCTAATTCCATTTACTGTGAAACTTGAAAACTCAAACCCAGAGATTCATACCTGAGTTAAATTATCCACCAACTGTGAAACTTGTTCAACATTACTATGTTCTTTAAGAGAATTAATGTCAACTGAGGAATTGGCCTATAACATTTGCAAAGAATAATTATCACATAAACTTAAAATAAATTTATAGACATATAGATTCATATATTATAGTGCAATATAGCATATCTTACTTTATTTAGGCATCCAAGTGATTGAACTTGTCTTGATTCACATGCTTTTTTTCTTTGAGACTTAGGATTTCTTGGCCGTTCTAACACACCTTTCAACCTTGATTTTGGACGTCCAACAGTAGGTTTTGTTTTAATCCCACGTATATCTTGAAAAGTTATTCCCTCATAGGATTGGCATCCATTATCACCTTGTAAAACATCCCCAAGAACAACTTCATCATGGACCTCTGTCTGTTCCTCCATGCTAAGGGAATAACAGTTTTTCCTCATTTCTTGCAAATCCTTCAATAATGTGTCAGAACATTTTTTGGCATAATCATACATTATCTCAGAATCTGCTGCAAGTATGGAAACTTCACGAAAATTGTGGCATAAATGAGAGTAACGCTTTCCCAATGACTCTTGAGCATTACCATTAATATCAACACCATGATAGTTCTTGATAGAACCAACCTTTGCATCTTGTGTCCATCTTTTCAATATATAATGAGTTGGAAGTATCTTAATGTTTTTTTTTTTGTCAAGAACCTTCAAAGCATGGACACAAAGAATTCCTACAAAGCTGAACTTCATGCAATTGCACTGGACATTAGTTGTTGAGATTTCATATTTAACCAGGTGCTCTTGAGTTTTTTGCCAATATTTAACTTTGTATTCAATGATAGTATCAGATTTACTAACCTTGAAAACTGTACAATCCCCTATCTTCATATATTCATCTTGAAACATTTTGAACATTTTTGGGGTGTACAACTTTACAGCATGTCTCAATATCTCTACATCAAGTTGTAAAACTGGTGTTGTCTGTCTCATTTTGAACTCAGCTTATAGTTTTTGACGTCTCCTATTAGCCAAAACTCTAGAGTAATGTCCCAAAAAAGTAAATAGATTATATTTCAATTTCAAGTATTTCTTCAACACATTGTTCATTGACTCACTATGTTGGGTGCTTTTCATATCAGCAGTAAACATATGTCGATCATATACCATGGCTCATTTTTCTTTTAAATCAAATATCCCACACAACCATTTATTATTAGTAAGATCATATTTCTGAAGCATATTATTCCATGCAACTAGCCATTCATCTTCATCTTCATAATCATACATACAATTGCCCAAATCAGCTACAAATTGCTTTGATGAATTAAATACATGACTTAGTTTCTTAGCAGCATTTTGATAAATATGCCATACACATAAATGATGATTCGATTCAACAAATACCTCTGCTATTGCCTTAGCCATTGCAGCAGACTGATCTATAAGTATAGTTTTTGGCTGCTTCCTTAACATTGCACTCAAAAAAGTTTTAAAAAACCACGTAAATGACTCTATGGTTTCATCATAAAGTAAAGATGCACCAAATATGGTTGTTTGTTTGTGATGATTAACCCCGATGAATGGAGCAAAAGGTCGATCATATTGATTTATCCTATAAGTTGTATCAAAACACAAAACATCTCCAAAGTGGCCATAATCAACTATTGATCTAGCATCAACCCAAAATATGTTCAATATTAGACCATCATCATCAACTTGTACTGAATAAAAATAAGATGGATCTTCTAATTGCATATTATGAAAGTATTCCATCACAGCACGAGCATCACCTTTCTTCAAAGCCTTTCTCCTCTCACGATGTACACGATTTTTATAGTCATAATCCAAAAAACCAAGTTTTCATGACCACCAAATTGCATGCTCAATAAATCTATAGTTTGTTTTATTGATATTCCAGACTTCTCTACATCATTTGCAATAGCTTTTTAAGTAGGTGCAATTTTTCTTTTTGATCTTAACATAATGTTTCATTGGTGAAGGAGCAAACTCATGATTATGTTGTTCATGAAAAGAAACAACTTTTAACATACCATCTTTTTGAAGTTGACATGTCATTTGTGCTAAACAACCTACTCGTGAGATTGGGCGATGAAAATGTACCTGTTCTTGGCATTTGTCAACCCCTCGTTCACCCTCTTTTGAGCAACAAAATGTTCTCCTTATGACTTGTCCCATGTTTCCTCTCTTTATAAATTGTTTCCGTACGCTGAAGCCAATTCGGTGGGCATAATCTTTGTAAAATTCATATGCACTATCATCACAATCAAATTTCATGCCAATTTTTGGAGTGTCTATTGCAGTGCTTGATTTTTTTGGGCTTCCATGAGTAGGTACTACTTGAGCCTCCTTTTGAATAAAAATAAATAAAAAAAAGTTAGCAGATTAGGAAAATAAATTTGCATATGAAAAAAAAAAAAAAAAAAAACATGTAAATGAATTGATGTGCATGTAAATAAATTTGATATGGTTTTCTTTTCTATCAACCCCATATAAACTTACTGTTCTAGATATTAGTGGCAACTTATTCACTGGTTATGTACCAAAGACCCTTGGTAATTTGGAACAAATCCAATTGCTCAACTTGGGGTATAACAACTTCACTAGTGAACCTTTTCCAGAATCTAGCTTTTTTGACTCTTTGGCCAACTGCAAGTATTTGAAAATTTTGGGTATACAGTCTAATCCATTGAATGACCTCCATTCTGCCTCCCTTGGGAATCTCTCCACTTCTCTAGAGAAAATTGATGCTTCTGCTAGCCAGATTAAGAGCAAGATTCCCCTAGGAATTGGTAATTTGAGCAATTTGGTAGACTTGTACCTAAACAGCAATGAGTTCATTGGACCTATACCCTCTGCATTAGGAAGGCTAGTTAAGTTACAAAGGTGGGAAGTTCAATACAATAATCTACAGGGAACCATTCCAACTGGCCTTTGTGGAATGAAGAACTTGGGTCAACTAGTTCTAAGCCGAAATATGCTTTTTGGTTCCATACCATCATGCTTGGGTAATATGCCTCTCTTAAGATATCTCTCACTAGACTCTAATAAGCTAAGTTCCATGATACCCTCCACTATGTGGAGCCTTGAAAACCTCTTGGATTTGAACTTGTCATCAAATTCTTTAATTGGCAATTTACTTCCAGAATTTGGAACTTTTAAGGCCATGATTAATCAACATAATAAAAAAAAAAATTATTATATTTTTCTGTATATATAAACACTGTTTATAGAACAGAGCACCTTATGTATTTTTCTGTGTATATAAACACTGTTTATAGAAGTTTCAAATAACTGTTTTTTTTTTTTTTTTTTTGGCGCCTTTAGGGAGTTAGTTATATTTTCCTGTGTATATAAAATAGAGCACCTTATGTATTGATTTCATTCATGCTTTTCCCAATTCTTGTAATTCTCTCTCAATCAATGAAATCCTCTCAATTCTATTTAGATTTCTCAGTTTTTACAAGAACCTAAGTAAAACTGTAGCTAAGTTTTTTCAACCCAAAAAAAAGCCTCAATTTTCCTTCCACTGTTACAAAGATTTCCAATCCAAACAAACAAAACCTCAAAAAAATTTCCCATTTAAACATTTTCCTCCAAAAAATTATTTTAAAAGAAAATCCACAAGAATCAAGAAAAAACCCAAGAGCAAACTTTGAAAATCCACCAGAATTCGAAGCTAAAAAACTCAACTAAGATCAGGCAAGCTCCAATATTCAAACTTTGAAAATCAATCACAAACAATGAACAACAATAGAAATAACAAACCAATGCATAAAAATCTAAAATCTGCTAATGGAAAACAAACCTTGAAAAAGGTTGAGCAGTCGTCTCTGTTTTCGTCATAGAGATTATTGCGAAAGGAATCGTCTTTGTGTTCGTCACAGAGATTACCACCAAAAGAATCATCTTTGTCTTCATCACAGAGATAACCGCGAAAATAATTGTCTTCATTACTGAGATTGCCACGAAAAGAAGGGTATGGAGAGGTGGTTCTCGGCGGCGACAAGTTGGGTGGGGGATGGGGAAGGCAGAGAGAGAGAAGGGGGAAGGGAGTGGGAACGACAGAATGAGAGAGGTTTGGAGGGAGTGGCGCCAACTGAGAGGGAAGGGATTGGATGGGAGGAATGGCAGAATCGGAATCGGAATCGGAAACAATGGAAAGATCGGGGGGGACAGGCGGAGGGAGCATTGGTTGAGTGCGGCTGAGATCAATTGAAGAGAGAAAGGGAAAAGAACGAATGAGAGAGATGGAGATGGGATTTGAGCTGTATAAGGCTGAAGGAAGGAGACAGAGAGAGTGTGAGTGACTGGTGTGGTTTAGGACTGAGCTTTTCGTTTTGGTTATGGTGGGAAAGAAGTGCTCTTTTGATAATAAAAAAAAAAAAAAGAGAGGGAAATATAGCAGGTTTCAGTAGGGAGAGAGCCTAACGTCTGAGTTAACAGAGGATTGAGTTAACGGGAGTTTTTTTTTTTTTGGGTTACTTCTTGAATTTCAGCTTTAGTGGGTTGGACAGGTGTCACTCTTTGATGCAGACACATCCCAGGTTGAAGAGAGTTCCTGCAATCCAGGTTGCAGAGAAACTTTTTCCTAAAACCAATTAATTTGTCCTTAAGCACCGTGAGATGTTACGGGCAAGTGCATGAAAGGGACCACCACCTTCTCGAAGCCCTACTCGATCCCTTATTATAATTATTATTACGAGAGAAACAAAAGTCTACGGACGCCTTAGTGATAATTGATATTAATATATTTGGTTAATGTGGCTGTAATAAATTATTATGGATATCATAAAATTAGAGATGGATAGAAATCTATTTTCTGCAATTAATAAAATTAGTAAACAGATTCTAATTTAGAGATAAATGATGAATTACTTTTTTTTTTTTTAATAATGTTCACAAGAAGAAAATAATTAAGTAAAACAAGTTTGACAAATTAGACATCGCATATATAAGAATAGGTGAATTATTATAATTATATGTCCTTGATAAAACTCTAAATATCCCAGTTTTTGTTTTAGAGGACTAAATATCCTAGTTAATCTGATGTTATAAGAAAATTAGAGTTACGCTTCATCTAACTCCTACATATCAATTTACCTTTCTGTATCCAAAACATAAAAAAATAAAAAATAAAAAACCTCCTACGTATCATGATAGTTCGTGGTCGGTGGTATGAACTAAACAGTGTTAAAGCTTGGTGGATACCAAAAAAAAAAAAAAAAAAACCTTTAAATCTACCTTTTTTTTTTTTTAGAAGGTGCTTTAAATATACCTGACATATATAAATAGTTTACTTTTCTAAGATGGTGAATTAAATAGTTTTTTTCCTTTAAATGAAAAGAAATTTTGTTTCCAAATACTTACTTGCAAAGTAGAAGTATTGATTCCAACACTTTGATTTTCAGTACTCTAGGTACCGTAAGTAGATCGGATTGCGACTATAAATTGATGCTGAGTAGAACAGTAGGTAGAGCAAACGAATTGAAGATGTTTTCATTAAAATGTCTTATATTTTCTCAATTCTCAGCTCAGAAAAAGGTTAATTGTCATAGAAATTCATATTGAACCAAACATGACCAATCGATGGACTAGTTGTTCGTTTGGGGAGGGCTTAAATTAACTTAGAGTGAAAAGAATTCAATTGAATATGAGATGTCATAATAAGTCATAACAAGTTGGTTGTTGAACGCAGAATCTGTTGGTGGGTCTTTTTTTTTTTTTTTCCTAGGTTTTAACCAATGTGCAAGATTCTCAGTCCTACTTATTGCGCAGTGGGTAGTTTTGTGTAATCTTGTTGGAATGATCTCCATCTCAAAGAATTGGTGATTGGTTGTAAGGCATGTCATGGGTTTTTGGTTAGACCCTAGGTGGGTCGAATAGAATTATTTACTTAAAAAAAAAAAAAAATGTTTTCAAGGTTCATATTGATTCTCGAAATAACCTTTTTCTTTAAAAAAAAAAAAAGGGGGGGGGGGGGGTTTACGTACTTTATTAAGGTTTTGACTTTATAAAATATATATATATATATATATATATATATATATATATATATATATATTCGTGTAGAGAGAGTGTGTCTAATAACTATCCCTTTTAATGAATTTTTCCTTCTTTATTCGTGGGTTAATTATACGTTAGACTAGTTGCTAATTCATGCATCCTACGAAAAATCTTTTTTTTTTTTTGATGGTATACGAAAAATCTATTAAATATGAGATTTTAAAAGAAATAGGGTCCTTATTCAAAAAAAAAAAGAAAAAAAGAAATAGGGTCCAATATGATTAAACTACAACCTGTTTTGGCAAGTAACAAAATTATAATCAAATTAATTTGTAGAATTTCATTATTAAAAAGATAACACCTAGAGGTTCTAAGCGAAATACGAAAAATAACCATGACATAACATTATAAAAGCTACTGCTCTCAAAACTCTTCAGTTACACGACGAACAAAAATAAGTTTAATAAGATCCCAGAAATAATAATTGAGCCACCAATTAACCGTGTAAAGAGTTCTAATCATTTTAAATTTTATTCCCTCTGTCCCAATTTATTTGTTCTTTTTGAAAAGTCAAATTTTTTAAGGAAACGTAATTTATTGTTTTGTTTGCCTTATAAAAATGTATAAGTTTACAAAATTACCCTTAAATAAATTTATTAGCCTTTTTTTTTCTTTTCTTTTTTAAAAGTTATTCTTAATGAGGCAACTAAAAAGATGCCCCAATTAGATTGATTTTTTAAAATATTTGTTAGTTTTCTTTTTAAATAGTTTTGAAAATAAAGTAGAGGTATAATATAAACATTAATAAATTAATAACTTTTATTTTTAAAAACATGACAATATTTTAAGACATTCTAAAATAGAATAGAAGATAAACAAACTGGGATGGAGAGAGTATTAATTTAGTTGAAAGTTGAAACCCTCCCCAAATCTATGGACAATTTGACATATTTGACATTGCATAGGAGACAAATGGATAGGAAAAGTATAATTATGTCCTTGAATGCATTGTATCTAAAGTAGATGCTACTATAGCAGAAACTTGGGGTTGGGAAAGAATGATGAGAGGATCTGTCACTGAGTTTAATAAAGTGAATCAATGGGTGAATTAAAATGTAAAAAATTTCACTTTTAATCTTAATTTTTTAATAATAATTTTTTTTTTTTTAATTTTAACTTTTCAAAATTTTACATCATACAACAACATAATAATTATAAGATCAAAATCCGAACAAGAGGCCAACCAGAGATCGGAAATTTTAAAATATTGTGACCATTGTCACGGTTTACATTGATTATTGCTGATTATAGCTAGGATTTTGATTTTTGAATCAGGTTGGGTTTTAAACCCAACATATCTCACTTAGCGACCTAATTGATAACGGAAGATATGCCATTTAAAGTGAAGCAGAAGCACTTACCCTCCATTAAATGAATATGATTTCATTAAAATGTCTTATATTTTCTCAATTAATCACGGCATAAAAAAAAAGGTTGTAGAAATTCATATATTATATTGAACCAAACATAACCAATTGATGGACAAGTTGTTCATTTGGGAGGACTTAAATTAACAGTGAAATAAATTGTATAAAGTGCGAACTATAGTGGGCAAATAAGGCAAGAGCTACAAATACCTACTGGACCCTGTAAACAATGTGACTTTTACTCATCAATTCATATGTGGACCTATGTGATGTGTAACTTGAATTAATCGTGTCATAATTGGCTACAGTAAATTCAAGGAACCCTCAATCCAAATGAACCCAAAGTGATTTGGATGAACTGATTTGGATGGAAGAAAAACAAAGTTTTCGCACTGTGGAATAGAGATTATTGAAAGCGAGCTTAAAAGTCATCTTCAAAACCCAAGTCTTTGACAAGTAATTTCAAGATTAATGTACCAACTAATTAGTCCAAAAGCACCGTGACTCTGTGAGTGCAAAAGTCCACACCTTAGAGGCACCAAAGCATAAAACCAATTAATTTGACCATAAGCACCGTGAGATGTTACGGGCAAGTGCATGAAAGGGACCACCACCTTCTCGAAGCCCTACTCGATCCCTTATTATAATTATTATTACGAGAGAAACAAAAGTCTACGAAGCGCTTTGGTCAATGTGGCTGTAATTAATTATTATGGATATCACCAAATTAGAGATGGATAGAAATCGATTTTCTGCAATGAACAAAATTAGTAAACAGATTCTACTTTAGAGATAAATGATGAATTACTTTTCTTTTTTAATAGTGTTCACAAGAAGAAAATAAGTAAAACAAGTCTGACAAATTTGAAATCGCATATATAGGAATAGGAGAATTATTATAATTATATGTCCCTGATAAAACTCTAAATATCCCAGTTTTTTTTTAGAAGACTAAGACCCCGTTTGGTTTAAAGCTAACTCTATTTTCAGTTTTTAATTTTCAAAACTCATAACTCAAACCCAAAACTCATAACTCAATTCTCAAACCCCACATTCACCTAAAAATTGCAAAACACACGTTTGGCTCAGTTCTCAGTTATGTATCTTTACAATTTTTCCCCCAAAACCGTGGACCCCACCACTGACACTAACCAATGATGCATCTGTTGCTACCCGCGTCTCATTAATGAAAAACCCACTTCTTCCACTTCTTTTCAGTTCTGCTTTACTTCTCTTACTTCTTCTTCTTTACTTCTCCAGACTGAAAGAGTCGTCGTGTTCTGCCTCTCGCCTCCCACATCGACGCAACCCACATCGACGCACGCCGACAACAAAACAGGTATTTTCTCTAACGCTCTTCGCTCCGTCTCTCTGTCTCCCCTGCTCTGTTTCGATCTGTTTGGACTAGCGTGGTTGTGGGTACTGGGAGGTTTGGACTGGGCAATAAAAATTTTCGTGTTATCAAGTGATTAATTTTATGCTTGTGATGTCATTTGTGTTTTTATTTTTATTTTTTAAGAGTAGCCTCTAGAACACCTCACAAAATATTTGTAGAAATGGATTCTAATTGTTTCAAGCTTGATATCTGAAATATTATGTAATAAAAGCTGTTAGGTGTGGAAATACCTTTTGGGTTGACATAAGTGTGAGTCTTTGCATGCTTAATTTCTGGTTGGTTGGGATCTATTATTTCAACCTTATTTGATTAGGGTTGAATTTTGTCTAAAGTTATAAAATTTTTCCACTTTTTCTGAATGTTTTTCTCCTTTTTGACATTTTTCTATGATTGGGTAGCTTTCATAAATATAGTTACATTACTCTTGGGAGATCAAATAATGCTAGCTTAATGGATGATTAGAATTCTTTTTTTAATTTCCCTTAATTGGTGCACTGTAGACTATAATTTTACAAATTATTGCAAGTTTGGCTGGTTCGTCTACTACAAAGTATTTGGCAGATGCTGGTCACAAACCTATGCTATTGGAGTCAAGAGACGTACTAGGAGGAAAGGTTTTTATGCTGCTCTGTTTTTGTCCCACTTTTTCAATCAGCTGACACCAAACTGGTACTTGTTCTTCATTTTTGCCTTGATTGTCACTTTCAATAACTAGAATATTTTTTGATAGGTAGTAAAAATTTCATTAAATTATGAGAGAAATATTGATGGAAACCATTGGTAAAGGATGCATACCCAAAGTTTCCATACTAAAAATTACAAATGCAATGTATCAAAAAAATCATAAACAGTTGGTATACTTGCATCCAAGAATAGCCAATACAATAAAGATCCTACAAACTGAGATTGAAATCTCTTTATATGGTTCTTACTCTTCAAATGTACTCCCATTCCTGTCCCACCATGCATTCCATGTTAAGCACCAGGTGTAATGTTCCAAACTCTTTTCTTGAAAGTCTTGGAATTTCAACGCCAATGCTGAAGCAATATTTCTGCCATCGTTGGTATCACCCAAAGCTACAAATATAAAATTCCATAACTCCAATGCTACTGGACAATGCGATAACAAATGATCCACGTTTTTTACTAGTGTTACACGTAATACACATCGTTTGTATCACATTTTTAGTCACTAGAGCCTTGCTTTTCTAAAATCCTTCCATAAACCAGGATGATTGATTCCTCCTATTAGCTTTTGAATACTTTTTCCCTCTCAAGTATTTTGATTTCAACAAATGAACCCAAATTTTATCTTGTCTTGATGTTATTGCCCAGCCTAATTTTGCTAACACTGCTTTATTAACATATTTTATCCTCCTTAAGCCCAAACTCCCATTCTCTTTTGATTTACATCAACTACTTGGAGAACCTATTACTGTGGATTTGGCTTGCTTTACTTATGCTTGTATAGATGGTATAGGTCATTGATTTTATAGACTGATTGTATAGAATGTTTGTATAGAATGTTTCAAGTATTCTTGTATTGGTGATTGATATAGAGGCAAGTTCTTACCAATGTCGGAAACAAGTAATTATTACTCCAGTACTAGTGGGCATCTGTGTGACCTAGACCATTGCACCCTTAGGACGTCCCTGAAACTTTATACTTTTGGTAGGAGATTTTATGGCTGTCGCTACTGGTCACCAGTAAGTACCACATCCAAAATTAGTAAAACACTGATTATGTGCATTAAGTCACCAATTTGTTGAAATGCTATCTAATTGGTTTATTTGATTGTACAGGGTGATGACTGTGCATGTAAGTTCTTCAAATGATTGGACACCAACACTTGCACGCGTGGCACAGCAACAACACCTATTGTGTTAGCAAAATTTTGACGATTGAAGCACGAGATGGAACTTGCTAATGAAGAGTTGAAGCAAGCACGTGCAATGGGAGAAGCTGCAAAACGAAAGGCTGAAAGAGCCAAGATTACGTGCAGGATTTCCAAAGAGAAAGCGGAGACGTTCAAGATAGCTCTAGTAATATCATGGGTGATGTTTGGAGTTTTGCTTATTTTGTCTACTAGGTTTGGGGATGTTAGAGGCAGGCAAATGTATTTGTCTTGATGAGTTGGTTATGTGTGTAATAAGCTAGACTTGTATTTTGAAAATTGGAGATCATTTGTATTATAATGATACAACTTCATGTACCAATTTTTGTATTATAAATATAAAAATTTATGGTATGTATGACATTGTACTTTTATAAATCTCCCTTCCAAGTTTTTCCTATGCTCAATTATTTTACCCCATGCCATGGAAGTCTCACAATGCTTTTATCCATTGATTTTTTTATATATATATATATATATATATATATATATATATATATATATATTCTTGTATTGATTCTCTATTGCCTACCTTTTTTTAGGAGATCCAACTTTAAAAAATGCTCTCAGATCTCTTTGCAGCCAAATGTATAATTGCTTGAAACTCTGAGGTGATCTTATCAAAAGCAAACGAATTAAAATAGTAACTACCTTTCAGAAAAGAGAAACAATTAACAACCCTATTGTATTGAGTATAATCAATTTTTACCACCTCTTCTACCATGGCCTACCTTCTTTTTACTGTTTGAATATTATAATGGACATCAGATAGACTATTGTGTTGTCCCTAACATATTATGTAAGTAGCTAAAACTTAAGCTCCCATCCTATAATCTCTCTTCATCAAATAATGTACTATACTTCCGAAACCAGAGATATATGACTTTGCAATAAGAATTGACAGTGGATCACAGACTTGAATGCAAACTTCAAGTAGAGTTTGTTGTATTATTCAAAACAAGTGCAGTACCATTTCAGTGCATCTAGTTATAGATAGTATACATGATAAGTATTAGGAACCATATTCTAAATAACTCTGTGTTCTTTTCAGCAGCATGCAACCACCACTAACAAATTCAAATAACATAGTTATACCTTTAAAAGATAAAGTGCTTAGTATCTGTGTTCCCATTGAAAGAACACCATTGTTTTATTGTAGTGGTTCAATTTGCACTAGTTGTCATCAAAACCAAAATCATGACTCACCAAGAACTTGCAAAGTAAGAATTTTAACTACATATTGCTTTGACCATCAGATAGTGCTTTGACTCACCAAGCAACACAGTGCAGCAAATAGTGCACTAGCTGCCACACCAGTGCAGCAGATAGTGCACTAGTTGCCACACCAGTGCAGCCTATGCTACAACATAATGCAGCAGATATGAAGAGTTACAGCAGATATGTACAGCAGATATGAAGAGTTACAACAGATATGAACTAATCTGTACAGCAGATATGTACAGATTAATTCAATCAATATACAATTCTCATTTTCAATCACAACTTGGTCATAGAAACAGAGGACTAGCTGCTGCTTGCTTGTAGCAGTGAAAATGTAAAGGTTGCAATACATATGAGGCAAAAAGGAAGTACAACCAATTGCATATAAGCATGTCCACCTATTTTTACATTGCCAAAAGGAATTGCATTGGAAATGTCAATGGGTTATTAACATTAAGCCATAACAGGTAACCATTGTTATAGTTAATGTAAATTTACAAAAAGATGCATCATAATGAAAAAAGAATGCATCATGTATCTAAGGGACTTCTAGTCACAGTACCTAACTTTATACAAAAGTCGCCACAAAAAGTCATAGGCGGAGGTAATAACTCTATACAACAAGTCCCAACAAAAAGCGGTGAATCCGTATATGTGCCTACCATCAACCCCATCATCGTGCATACTCCTCCCACATGTGGGCAGTCACATCATCCCTAAACTCACCCATTGCCCTCTTCGCCGCATCAGACATCTCCCTCACATGCCTCCTTTCAGCACTTGCATTCCCAGCTTGTACATCATCTCTATTAACGTCAAGGTTCTCCCATGAGTTAAAAATTTCATCTCTACGATTATTGATGCGTATAAAATTGTGTAATGCACAACACGCCGAAACAACCAAACGTTGTCGAGATTCCTTATAGTTCGCCATGCAACTCAAGATGGGAAAGCGAGCCTTAAGGACTCCAAAGCTCCTCTCAATTACCATGCGCAACGAAGAGTGTCTATAGTTAAACAACTCTTTCCCCGATGCCGGTTGCTTATTGCTCCTCCTGGATTCCTGAGCATGATATCCGGTGGACTTGTGTGGTGGAAGAAATGATGCACCGATGGGGTACCCCGAATCAACCAAGTAATAGGACCCTACAAGAATAGCATATCTCAATTAGTAATAGGAACCTACATAAAGGAAAATAAGACAAAAGAAAACAAAAGGAATAAAAAGCCAGCACAGTATAGTGTTCAGCTAAAATATTCTCAAAGGCTGCTGCAAGTGCAAGGTATAGTGAATGCATGTTTTATATATATATACAAGAATGCCGAATTATAATGCAGAATGCAGAATTTTAATGCAAAATGCAGAATGATAATGCAGAATTAGAATGCAGAATTAGAACAGAACAGAACAGAATGCAGAATTTTAATGCAGAATGCAGAATTAGAATGCAGAATGCAGAATGCAAAATTATAATGCAGAATTAGAACAGAACAAAACAGAAAACAAAATGAACAAGTAGCAAACATAATTCAGAACTATAACAAAATAGAATTCAGCATAAAAAAAATTAGGACAGAACAGCAATACCTTCTGGTGGCCATGGGAATCCATGCTTCGGGTCTTTAATAGCTTCTTCGAAGACCATTGAGTCGTGGGCACTTCCCTCCCAACCAGAGTGACATATGTAAACTTCATATCATGGTCGCATGCGCACATAACGTTAGTTGTAATCAAGCTCTTGCGACTCCTGTGAGGTTAGGTTTGCTCACTTGGAGGCCGAGCACTAATATGCGTTCCATCAATAGCTCCTATGCTTCTCTACATTGAAGAGAGCCAATTATTTGTAAACAACATCTCTATATGTGAATGAAGGAATACAAAATAGTAATATGTGCGAACATACTCATTGAAAGAACTTGTATTATGAAATGATTTACCTCGAACCAAGGGTAGTATTTGTTATTCGACCACATATGCTCTGGAAGGCCTACCACATTCGGATCGGGCTTGATTAAATGTTGGCCATAGGTGTGGACAACCCGCAACACCCTACGGAACTTGTGGCTAACAGTTTCAGTGGAATGTTGGAATCTGTCACCCACAGGTTGCATCCGAGTATTATGGCCGACAATGTACAAGAATATGGCAACAGCCTCCTGCACGTCCACACGCCCCTTCCCTTTCTTCAGGTACCCATGCTATTTCAGCTCATCCACCAAATGATAGAACAAGTCCAATGTCATGTGGAACATGTCATGAAAATTGGTAGGATTGCCATCCCTCACTTCATCCATGTAGTCTTTCCCACTCAAAATACTAGTACGCATTGGGCGCTTGTCGTAATGCTGCTCTAAATAAGCCACCATCTCACTAACAAGTGGACATACAATCCAAAACTCATCCTCCTCGATGTCATAGTCTGAATCTATGTCTGCATCAGTGTTCATGTCATGATCACAGTCACTGACATCCATGTCATGATCACAGCCATTAACATCCATATCATCACCGCATCCAGAACTCTCCATGCCATCATTGTCAGAGTCAAAGTAAGCATCGTCAAAATCAAAGGTCCAGATAGGATCATTGGGGGAGACCATTCTACCCTATACCCTACAAAAATCAAAGCATTAGTACCAATTCATTGCAATATGTAAACTGACAGAAGGAGTAATAAGTGGTGCTAAAGACACTGCAATAATGTTAGCACAACTCTCTTTATAATGTAAGTACTAAAAAACAATTACCATAGAAATGATATAATACAAAAAAAAACACCAAGTACATAACAACAATTACCAAACCCATATACTAATGTAGATTGCATCAAGTAGAAATCACCAAGTGAGAAAGCACACATACTAATATATGTTAATCATGTCAAATACACATGCATAGTTCACAACAATTACCATTATAACAAAAACAGCTTTAAGTGTTCAGGTGAACAAGGCAAATACAACCAAAAGTCCAAGATCATCTACGCACACACATAAAGTCCTTAAAAGCTACAACTAAAGTGATTCACATCCGAATCACAATAATCAACATAAACTAAAATAAGAAGTCTGCATTAATTTTCTGGGCCGTGAGCATAGCGCTCCATCCACCTCCTCCTCCTATGTTCTGGCATGTCCATGAACACCACCCGTCTCTCTTTTTTTTGGAGAACATCGGAGATGTTAATGTAGGTGTCATCATCAAGATCATTGTACTGGTTTAGCACCTCTAAAGCCCTCCCAAGGGAGCAAGGGTTGCCATCGGTAGCAAATTGTGCAACATGTTCGGAGCTACCCATAGACTTGCCTTTTTTCTTGTTAAACTGTTCCCTTGCCAACGCAGTGTACTCTTGAAAAGCAATGGTCATGTCACTAGCCCTATCCGCTTTCTTGGCAACCTTCTTCCCCTTGCCAGTAGGCTCTTCAATGGGACATTTGTCCGTACGTTGGGTTTGCCCTGTAGGAAGGGGATCATCTTAGGTTATGCCCTCCATGTTAGGATTGTAGCAATCATCAGCACCCAACTGGGTACGACTCCTCTCATTGGCAATTTCCTCCTCTAGGGCATGCTCTTCATCACTATCTAGGGCTGGTGTGTTTGATGAAATTTGAAAGGCACCAGTTGCAGCATTAGCAGCAAACAGCTGCCGTAGTTTGTCATAGCTAGGACATCCACTCTTCCGCAATGCATTTGCTTTAGGATCAGCCTAAAATGAGAAGATGTACATCAAACTTATACTAATACAAAATAGAAAATTACCAACATTTTACCAAGGAATTAGGGTAGTAAATCTAACATAGCGCAGTCACATTCGCCCACACCTCCTCAGAAGCAGTAACCGTTTGGGTTGTCTCATCCCACCCCAACTCGATATGGCTCAAAAGCTGGCTCCACCTTTTCTGCTTACTTCTAAGCCTATTATGCTTTTGTTGCAGTTGCTTAGGGCAAAAACTCTTCCCCGTTTGCTCATTTAGGGCATTCATCATTGATAGCCAAGCTGGCCCCTTAAAAATACCATGTTCATATTCCCCTTTTGTTGTTCATCCACCATAAGATCAATGAACATTTTTTCAATGTGGGAAGGCCACAATTTGGCCACTTCATTTCTATTGGAAGAGGAACCTATTGTTGCTGCAATAAGTTTTGGCAAAAATAGCATTTCTAATGAATTCCATTTCTTATTCCAATATTTATATGGTTAGTAAAGAAACAAGTTAACATTACAAATCATAGTTTCTCAAAGTCGGTAATATAACTCAGTATCATCAAATCATGTTCAACAAAAGCATATATGCCCTATACTTAAAATGTTTTGCTCTAAGTCCTCTGCAGCAGTCAATTTAACCCTAATAAAAGGAAAGAGCCACATCAGGGAGGAGGAATTCTTGTTTCTTCTTAGATAGGCTAAATCCACTAAATAATAATAAAAGGAAAAAAAAAAAAAAAAAGAGATAAGTTCCCTTCAATTATTAAGAGTGAAGATAATCATTGGGTTTTTTTTTTTTTTTCTTTACATTTTTTTAAGTATTCCCTATCAGACCCGTTCCCTTGTTCAAGTAGTGAACTCTTTTGACTTCTAGATTGGGGTACTTGTTACTAGTGTGTTCAAGGTTTGATATCTTATTTGTTGTCGATGATGAAAGAATCTCTAAAGGTAGGAAAATAAATTAAACAAATGGCAATTTTAATTCATCAATTAAACAAATGGGTCACATAAATTTCATACCACAACAAAGAAAGAAAGACCCACTTCAATAAAACACAGATAATGAACAAAAAGACCCAGTTGCAGATCAGTAAAACAGAAATTATAATAAGAAAGAAAGATTGAAGATGAGTCCATTGAGAAAAACCCACTTCAACACACTCACCAATACCCACTTCAGTTCAAATGGTCTTTGCAATGGACAGAGAAATACCACAATACCCATTTCAGTTCAAATGGTCATTGACAATGGAGAGGGAGATAGAGATATACGCACTTGCCAGAAGATCACAAATTGCGTTGAATGGTCTTTGCAACAGACAGATGTAAGTTCTTCAAACCCACTTCAGTTCAGACCCAAGTGTAGAAACTTCAAACCCACTTTGTGCTTCTTTTTTTTCTTTTTTTTTGGAGAATCCACTTCGTGCTTCGATTTGATGGAGTAATGAAATGTGAGAGGGAAGTGAGAAAGGGGGGGAAATTTTGGCTGAAATATTTTCAAGGAACTGAGAAAGAGAAATGGTCCTCGCTGAATTTGCAACGGTAATATTAAACTGGTCTGAGCTGACATGACAATACAGAAGCTGTGGGCTCCACGAGGTCAAGAATTTTACAATTTTGCCACTGAGTTATGTAACTCAAAAACTGAAAACACCAATTTGGTGTTTCCAGTTTTCATCACTCTCACTCAACCCAAACTGAGTTTGAGTGATGAAAACAGGGAGAGAAAATCAAGCCAAACACTCAGTTCTCAGTGGGTCCCACGTAATTCTCAATTTAAGTGATGAGAACTGAGTCATATGACTCAAAATAGGGCTAATCCAAACGAGGCCTAAATATCCCAGTTAATCTGATGTTATAAGAAAATTAGAATGACACTTCCAAATAGTGTTAAAGCTTGGTGGATACCAAAAAAAAAAAAAAAATCCTTTAAATCTACCTGACATATATAAATAGTTTACTTTAATTTTCTAAGATGGTGAATTAAATAGTTTTATTATTCCTTTAAATGAAAAGAAATTTTGTTCCCAAATACTCACTTACAAAGTAGAGAAATATTGATTCCAACACTTTGATTTTCAGTACCCTCGGTACCGTAAGTAGATCGGATTGTGACTATAAATTGGAGCTGAGTAGAACAGTAGGTAGAGCAAACGAATTAATTGAAGATGTTTTCACTAAAATTTCATATATATTCTCAATTCTCAGCATGCAAAAAGGATGTCATAGAAATTCATATTGAACCAAACATGACCAATCGATGGACTAGTTCTAGTTGTTCGTTTGGGAGGGCTTAAATAATAAATTAAAGAGTGAAAAGAATTCAATTGAATATGAGGTGTCATAATAGGTCATAACAAGTTGGTCGTTGAACGCAGAATCTGTTGGTGGGTCCTTCTTTGTTTTATTTTTTTTAGGTTTTAACGGAGGGTCATGCTAACGAGTACCCTTAGAGTATTGGTTAACAATCTATTTTAGGAAAATTTTAACACAACTTTTATGAGAAATAAAAAAAAAATGTCAAAATATTAATTACTTTTTTTTTTCTTTTCCCACTAAATTTTTTTTTAAATAAATTATTAACCAATACCCTAAGGATATTCGTTAGCATTTTTCTTTAACCAATGTGCAAGATTCTCTCTCCTACTTATTGCAGTAATCTTGTTGGAATGATCTCCATCTCAAGACTTGGTGATTTTGTTGTAAGGCATGATAGAATTTAGATTCTCTAAATTTCTTAGAGTACTCTACCAATAGATTTTCTTAAATCCTAACCACTCTTTTATGATTTAAGGGCCTAGATACTACCATGTCAGCATTCTACTAATAATAATCTTAATTGTTTTGTTTGCAACATTATTTTATTATTTTAAGGGTATTGTTAGTAGAATGCTGACATAATAAGATCTTGACCCTTAAATAAAATAAAATTAAAAAAAAAAAGTGGTTAAGATTTAAGAAAATCTATTTGGTAGAATACCCTAAGAAATCTAGAAGATCTGAATCCAGCATGACATGGGTTTTTGGTTAGCCCCTAAGTGGGTCGAATGGAATTATTTACTTTTTTCAAAAAAATGTTTTAAAGGTTCATCTCTTTTTCAAGGTTCATATTGATTCTCGAAATAAGCTCTTATATATATATATATATATATATATATATATATATATATATATATAAAGGGTTTTACATACTTTTTCAAGGTTTTGACTTTATAGAAAAAATATAAAATTTCATGCAGAGAGTGTGTGTCTAATAACTATCCCTTTTAATGAATTTTTCCTCCTTTATTCGTGGTTTAATTATATGTTAGACTAGTTGCTAACAAATCTATTAAATATGAGATTTTAAAAGAAATAGGGTCCAATATGATTAAACTACAGCCTGTTTTGGCAAGTAACAAAATTATCATCAAATTAATTTGTAGAATTTCATTATTAAAAAGAGAACACCTAGAGTTTCTAAGCAAAATACGAAAAATAACCATCACATAACATTATAAAAGCTAATGCTCTCAAAACTCTTCAGTTACACGACAAACAAAAATAAGTTTAATAAAACTGATGAAACTAAGCTCATTCAAACCATGCAAGTTACTTCTTAACTTAAACTTTATTTTTTTTTTCTCACCCTAGTTTCTCTCTGAGACCCTAGGGCGTAGAATCTCCCTTATCTTCCTCGGAATGGTATAATCTCCCCTCTGTTAATCCTCCATAGCAGTAGGGGTTTCCCCTTGACCTCCGTCCTCTGTACGTGTGGTCTATTTCCTCTCTCTCTCTACCTTCCCAATATTGTTAATCCCCCATGGAAGAAATCTTATACGACTAGAAAAAACTATCTTTGACTGACGAGGAAGATGTTAGACTCAGTTTATCTAGATCCAAAAATCTACGACGCAAGGAATACATTTTGGCTGCCAAGTTTCTCACAAGAAGAGCTCTCAACGTGGAAGCAATAGGTCGCACTTTCAAACCTCTATGGAGAGCCAAAAAGGACTTCGAGGTACACGAAGCGGGAGACCACATTCTTTTATTCGTCTTTGAACTCGAAGCTGATGCAAAACGGGTTCTTGCCAATGAACCCTAGACTTTCGACAAACACGCAGTCCTATTACAGAGGTTTGATGGCTCTACGCCGCCGAGGTATCTAAGGTTCACCAAACTGAAATTTTGGGTGCAAATTTATGGTCTACCAATACGTATGCTGGATCCAGAGACGGCAATCGAATTAGGAGAGTCTCTCAATCAGGTAACACCATGTGAGAATCCTAATGAGATGGTGGGGGGTGACTTTCTACGTGTTCATGTGGAGATAGACGTCTCCAAGCCTCTCTGTCGAGGTCGACGAGTTGTTCTGGGCGATAACGAAGAAACATGGATTTCGTTCAAGTACGAAAAACTACCAAACTTCTATTACTGGTGCGGTTTGATTTCACATGACGGAAAAGACTGTGACATATGGTTAGCAAGGAAAGATTCAGGGAACACAGAATCTCATGAGTACGGACTGTGGTTGAGAGTGACGCCTTTCAATCCGGGGAAAACCCCCTTCACAGTGGTCTCTGGTGTGGGTGATGGCCTGGGAGGGAACTCAAAATAGTCCAAAACACCAACGGGAATGACGGCTAGAGCATCGGAGTTGAATATGGCAAGGCATGTTTCTAGCAATAAGGACGGGGCTGATCGGGTTCAAGAGACAGCTATGGAAACTGCTAAAACAGAGGCGCTGTCCACGCCAGAATCCCAGAATACTCGCATCCCATTAAATGAGGTAATAACGTCCAATTCAAAATTATCCACTTGCCATATTAATCCCGTTGATTTTGATGCGCAAATTCAGGAAATAGACATTGCTCTTGGTAAATATGACAATTGTGGAAAACACGTGGACTCAGAAGTATTTGATACCTCACTTGCTCCAGCTAACAGTGCAGCCACGTTACAACCATCCCTGCCAGCTCACACCCAAACAACTCAGGAACATGCACCTCACGTGACAGAGACTTCACCCCTTCCAGCTAGTAGAACTTTGCGCACATGGAAAAAAATAGCACGTGATAACATTATGGATATTGAAAATACCCACGGACCTACGACCACAAAAAGAAGCAGAGAAGAGGATTTGGAATTTCTTCCCGAGTTACCTACCAAGAAGTTACAGGTTTCAACGGAAGATGGTCAACAAAATTCAATGGTGGAGACTGCTCAGCAGTCCCGCCAAGCACAATGAGTCTCTTAGTATGGAACTGTCGTGGGCTTGGGAACCTGCGTACAGGGAAGGAGCTTGAAAGTATTGATTCGGGCTAAAGATCCCTCCGTCGTGTTTTTAGCCGAAACATGGGCGGATGAAGCTAGGCTAAAAGAAGTTCAAAGAAACATCAAGTTTGATAATCTGTTCTATGTGGAAAGAAATCCCAGAGGTGGTGGAGGTTTGGCTCTTTACTGAAAGAACTCCATTGATGTACATGTAGATTCTTTTTCTAAGTATCACATAGATTCAATAATCAATAAAGGCAATGAGGAGGCGTGGAGATTCACAGGTTTTTATGGAGAGCCGGCAACACACAAGAGAATTGAAGCTTGGAATAAACTTCGATTACTCAATACAAAACACAATCTCCCTTGGCTTTGTGCTGGAGACTTTAATGAAATCACAAGACATTCAGAAAAATTGGGAGATAATAGTAGAAGCCAAGATTAGATGCAACTTTTCAAGGATGTCATAGATGAGTGTGGATTTCTAGACCTCAGGTATATGGGTGACCAATTCACATGGAGAAAGCATTTTGCTGATGGCCACTCATTGTGGGAGAGATTAGATCGGGGGTTAGCCAACCATGATTGGTTCATGAAATTCTTAGGTTCAAAAGTTCATCACTTGCATTCGGACTCCTCAGATCACTCGCCACTGTGGATCACCTTGGATGGTTTGGATATTCCTTCATTCTTTAAACCATTCAGGTTTGAAGAAATGTGGCTCTCGGATCGTGGGTGCTCGGATATTGTAGAAGCGGTGTGGTTATCAAATGAAGGTGGAGAGGTTCATGATCATGTCATCTGCAAAATTGATAAATGTGGTAAAGAATTAAGAGAATGGAACAGGAATTGTTTTGGCAATGTCAGATCAGAGTTAAGCCGAAAAAGAAAGGAGTTAAAAGAGGCTGAAAAAGTAGCCATGAGATCCGGAAATAATCATCAAGTCAGAGATTTGCAGAAGAAAATAGCTGAGTTGGTTGACAAGGAAAATAGACTCTGGTTCCAGAGATCCAAAATCATGTGGGCAAAATTTGGAGACAGAAACTCAAAGTTCTTTCACAGCCAAGCTTCACAAAGGAAGAGAAAAAAATCTAATCCGGAAGCTGAAGGATCCCAATGGCCGGGTAGTGGAGGACAATGAGGGGATAATTGAATGTCTAGTGCAGTACTATCAGAACCTCCTCAGTTCAACAAACAAACAATTCTGTGACTCGGCTACAGACTCAATTCAGACTGTGATTACAGCGGAGATGAACTCCAAGCTCTCCTCTGAGTTCACTCATTTGGAGGTAAAGCAAGCCATTAACCAAATGGCCCCACTTAAGGCCCCAAGGCCGGATGGTATGCCTCCTCTCTTTTATCAACACTACTGGAATTTAATTGGTGATGATATATCTAAGACGGTGTTGCATTATCTTAATTCTGCCACTCTTCCTGAACACCTCAATCACACCTTTATTACACTTATTCCAAAAAATAAAAATCCTGAATTTGCATCTGAATTTAGACCTATCAGTTTGTGTAATGTTTTGTATAAAATTTTCTCTAAAGTTTTAGCTAATAAACTTAAGAAAATTTTGCCTAACATTATAACTGAAAATCAAAGTGCTTTTACTAAAAGTCGACTTATTTCTGACAATATTCTGGTAGCTTTTGAGTCTTTACATAGTATGCAGAGACACACAGGGAAGGAAGGATACATGGCCATCAAGTTGGATATGAGCAAAGCGTATGACAGAGTAGAGTGGGCATATTTAAAATCAGTCATGGTAAAAATGGGGTTCACAGATCACTGGATTAATCTCATGATGTTATGTGTTAAGACGGTGACCTATTCTATATTGGTGAATGGGGAACCCAAAGGCATGATCACTCCAACAAGAGGCATCAGACAAGGCGATCCCCTCTCTCCTTTCCTATTCTTACTTTGTACTGAAGGCCTAAATGGGCTTCTCAATAAAGTAGCTCATCAAGGACATATCAAGGGTTACTTTCTTTGTAGAAATAGTCCACGTCTAACCCATCTTTTGTTTGCAGATGATAGCTTGTTGTTTTGCAGAGCCACTATTGAGGAATGCAATCGAGTCTTGGACATTCTAGATGTGTATGGGAAATGCTCAGGTCAACAGATTAATCGAAGCAAGACGACAATCTTTTTTAGTAAATCTACGAAGGTTGAGTCTAGAAATCAAATTAAGTTGGCATTGGGAGTTCCAGAAATCATCCAGTATGAAAAGTACTTGGGGTTACCTTTGCTGGTGGGTAGAAACAAAAAGGCAAGTTTCAATTATATAAAGGAATGAATCTGGAAAAAACTATAGGGGTGGAAGGAAAAACTACTTTCACAAGCCGGAAGGGAGATTTTAATTAAAGCAGTTGTTCATGCTATTCCAACCTACACCATGAGCTGCTTCAAACTCCCGATTGGGCTTTGCTCGGAAATAGAGAGTCTTATCAGAAGGTTTTGGTGGGGACAGAAAGGAGAACGGAGGAAAGTTCACTAGGTGAAATGGGACACACTTTGTCTTCCAAAAAAAGAAGGCGGAATGGGTTTCAAGGATTTAGCCAATTTCAATGATGCTCTCTTGGCTAAACAAGCATGGAGATTACTTCAGAATAAGGATTCCCTATTCTATAGAGTCTTCAAAATGAAGTTCTTTCCAAACTGTAGCATATGGGAAGCTCAAGATTCCAGCTCTGGTTCACACGCTTGGCATAGCATTTTAAAAGGAAGAGATGTCCTACTTAAGGGTGCAAGATGAAGGGTTGGGTGTGGAGAAGCCATAAGTATTTGGAATGACGCATGGTTACCATCACAGGAGCATCCACGGATTCTCTCAGATATTGTACCAGGTTTTGAAGATAGTCGAGTGTCCGAACTCATCAATCTGATTACAAGAACATGGGATACAAATTTGGTACATGGATTGTTGTCACCTGAGGACGCTGCATTGGTTCTTAGCATCCCTTTGAGCCGTATCCCAGTGGAGGTCAAAATCATTTGGCCCTTCACCCCCTCAGGTTAGTAAACGGTTAACTCGGGTTCAAAGTTCCTAGCTAAACTAAATGCTATGGTTGATTTTGCAGGTATTCCACAGCAGCAAAATGAGGTTTGGAAGCAGATTTGGGGGATCAATGTTCCTAGTAAGGTGCGGAATTTCATGTGGTGGGTTTGCAAGGAAGCCATACCAGCTAAACACAACCTGTTGAAAAGGAAGATCCTAACCGAGGACAGATGTGAGCAATGCAGAGTGGAATCCGAAACAGCAGCCCATGCACTCTGGAATTGTTCCACGCTGGATGAAATATGGGACAACACCCCAGGCTTTGAAGACCGAAGTCAACTTGGCACTTCAAACATCGCTGGACTGATCAACATAACGCATGAGAAAAGGAAGAATGTGGACCTCATGGCTATGGTGATGTGGATGATTTGGCATCGGCGAAATCAACTCCGAGTTAGCTCCAACGCCTTCCCCAAAGCCTAGGTCCTTCAACAAGCCACGCAAGCCCTTGCAACGTTTCAATAGAGCCAACAATCTGTCATCAATAATGCAGCAGTCACGAGACCTTCACACCGTGTTCAGTGGAGTCCTCCACTGGAAAATTGTGCTAAATTGAACTTCGACGGTGCCATTTTTCTGGAGTTGGGCAAAGTTGGTTTGGGTGTGGTGGTCCACGATAGTCATGGAAATGCCATTGCTTCACTGTCTGAGCAAGCTCCATTACCGTTCTCACCTATCATTGTGGAAGCCACGGCTGCTGCAAGAGCGATAACCTTCGCACAAGAACTTGGGATCAAGGAGTTTATGCTTGAAGGGGATTCGGAAGAAGTAATAAACACCCTCCAAAGCACTGAAGTCTCTTTGACGACATATGGCCATCTCCTTGAATCTGCAAAATCCACTCTAACTACCAGTAAATGTATTACTTTCACCCATATTCGTAGAATTGGTAATAGAGTAGCACACAACCTAGCTAAACATGCTAGACATGTTAGAGGTTTGTCGGTGTGGGTGGATTATTTTCCACCACACCTTTATGATGTACTCTTTGCTGATCCCAGCTGATTTTCTAATAAAATAGTAGTCTTCATTCTCAAAAAAAAAAAAAAAAAAAAAAAAAAAAAAAAAAAAAAAAAAAAAACCATGCAAGTTTTTTTACCTAAGAAATTTGGTACAAAGATTCCAAGTATAGGCTAGTGGTAATTTTAAAACTTTTCCCTTTTGTTTTCCTTCTTTTTATTTCCTAATAGTTATTAAATTCTTTACCTTTCGGCATCTATCATAGTCAATTTTCAACATCTATATACAGTCTTCATAAATTTCCCTCAATAAGTGGCAATGCTAATAGTTTTTTTCTTTTCTTTTTTATTTTTTGTAGAAGAAAAGTGGCAGGGCTAAATTTTTATAAAAGATGAAAATGGCATTCAATGAGGTCGGTTCCTATTGCCAATGATATTAGAGATATAAAAGATGTTTCTGAAGTTGCATTCCAGTGATAAACTCCCCAGGAAAAAAATATAAATGGACTAAAAATAACTTTTAGTACCAAAACAGGGGCAGTGATTTATAATTAATGGATTGGGGTATAGAATAGTAGTGTCTTTGTAGTGGAAAATAATCTGATTTAAAATTTTGTGGTGTAACACTGTAGTAGCCGAAAGAAAAAATTTGTGATGTAATCAATTGACCTAAGCTAAAGGAAGTAATCAGCAGATTCCTATAAATAAATAATTATAAAAAAAAAAAAAAAAAAAAAAATCTGGAATCAAAACAATGAGAGAGAGAGAGCCATCATCACTTAAGTGACCCATCTAAGCATGATCAATCTAATCTGTTTTGGTTAAAAGAATTTATTTCTAAGGGATCGATACTCCAAAGAAGGATGCAGATTTTTTTTTTTTTTTTTTTTTGAGGGAGAACATGGACATTGCTTTTATTTAGATAAGCCTAGTAAATCGACTTGAAGTACAACGGGAAATTGTGGAGGGACCTTCTCCATCCAAACTAAAAAATTTGGAATGCCAATGGCATATCTAGCCAGACTATGAGCTAAATTGTTATAATCCCTCTTTGTATGAGAGTAAAGTAATTCATCAAAATGTTGTGACAACTGTTTGGCATCCTCAATGAGCAGACCCAGTGGTACTAGCAGCCTTTCTTCCTCCATTAACCCTTTAATGACAGTCGATGAGTCTCCCTCCAAGATAGCTCGTTTCACTCCCACTTCTAGAGCAAAAGAAAAAGCCCAACTCGCAGCCATCGCCTCAATATCATCACTGCCTAATTCTTGGTGGACCAGTTTTGAGCATGACGCAATCACAAAGCCTTGGTGGTCTCTAATAACAACGCCTATGCCTGACTTTTTCTCCTAAGGAAAGACCGCACCATCAAAGTTTATTTTGAAGAGCTTTGATGGTGGTGGCCTCCAATGAGTTCTAGGACGGTAAGCTTGCTACACTGGAGTATCTGGGGCAAGTTTCCTAGCATGGTAGTCAGCTAACCATGCTTTTACGATGTGAGGAATCTGATGGAGTGAATCTGAGGGTTGATTGAGACGAACCCGATTCCGCTGATTCCAGATTGTCCAACACGTGACAGCAAAGATCTCAGTTTGATGGTTGTTTTTAATCAACCATGATAATAGTTCTTTGAAGGTCACGAACTGGACTGAAGCACGAAAATTCCACAACTCCATATCCGACCACACCGAATCTAGTTTAGGGCAAGACCACAAAGCATGCAAGGAGTTTTCTGAGGAGGCACAGCATCTGACACAAAATGGATCCGCTGATATGGTACGTCGGAACAGCACATTCTTCGTAGGCATAGCCTCACGGCAAGGTCGCCACAGCAGCCTTTTCACCTTGGGAGGAACACACATGGACCACACCCCTTTCCACAGCAGCTTCTCATCATTTGTAGTCTCCTGTTGATCATCATTCAGCTCCTCTTCCTTTTTTAAGAACTTGTACCCGGTTTTACAACTATACTGTCCGTTGCTTGAGTGTGGCCAGAACAGTACGTCCTCTGATGCTTCACGGCTTAATGGAATTGACTTGATCCGTTCTGCTTCCTCTGTGTTGAACAGCCCATCTATCATTTCAACATTCCACTGCCTCCTACTTGGGTCGATAAGGATATCCACCGTAGAATTTTCAAATTCTGTCACTGGACAAGATGACACATGCGGAGGGTGCTTCTTTGGCAGCCAGTGATCTTGCCAAGTTCTGATTTTTTTCCCATCACCAACTCTCCATCTAGCCCCTCTTTGAATAACATCCCTCCCTATAAGTATGCTCTTCCATACATAGGATCCCAATCTTGAATCCTTGGCCTCCATAATAGTTTCATTTGGAAAAAATCGAGCCTTGAAGACTTTGTAGAAAAGGGAGTTTTGATTATGCAAGAGGCACCATGCTTGTTTTGTTAGTAATGAATCATTGAACTTTGCTAAATCTCTAAAGCCCATGCCACCCACTCCTTTGGCCTTAGTCAAGTCATCCCATTTAACCCAATGGATCTTCCTTCGGTCACCTCGTTGTCCCCACCAAAACTTCTTAATCATAGCCTCAATTTCATTGCAAAGACCCATTGGAATTTTGAAACATCCCATAGTATATATGAGACTGATTTTATCAACACCTCCCTTCCTGCTTGTGAGAGTAATTTCCCTTCCCATCCTTGAATTTTTCTCCACACCCGCTCCTTAATGTAGTTGAAGCTGGCTTTTTTTCCTCTGCCCACAAAGGATGGTAGACCCAAGTATTTTTCATATTGCATTATTTCTAGTACACCCCAAGCTTCTTTGATTTGGTTCTTTATAGCACCCTCGGTTGCTTTGCTAAAGAAAAGTGCTGTCTTGCTCCTATTTATTTTTTGAATGGAAGCAACTTCATAGGCATTCAAAATATCCAATACTTTGCCACATTCCTCCATTGTTGCCCTGCAAAAAAGGAGACTATCATCTGCAAAAAGCAAATATGTTAGTTTTGGGCCTTTTCTACATAGGGAGAAACCATGGATATCCCCATCCCCTTCTACTTTTTTGATCAACCCATTCAACCCTTCAGTGCAAAGCACAAAAAGGAAAGGGGAAATGGGGTCAACTTGCCTAATACCCCTTGTAGGATGAATCATTCCACAAGGTTCTCCATTTACCAAAACTTAGTAAGTAACGGTTTTTACACACAACATAATTAGATTTACCTATCCTTCATTGAACCCCATCCTCCTCATAATGCCTTCCAAAAAAGGTCATTCCACCCTATCATATGCCTTACTCATATCAAGTTTAACTGCCATATAGCCATGTGAGCGAGATTTATATCTTTGCAAACAATGTAAAGTCTCAAATGCTACCATTATACTCATATTTTTTTTAAATGGTTGGCTAAAACTTTTGAGAAAATTTTATACAACACGTTACACAAGCTAACAGGGTGAAATTGGTGGGCATATTCAGGGGAGTTACTTTTGGGGATTAGTGTGATAAAAGTATGGTTTAGAAATTGGGGCAATGTACCTGAGTTTAGCCACATGAGGATGGAAGAGGTAACATCATGACTAACTGTTCCCCAAAAATGTTGGTAGAATAAAGATGGCATTCCGTCCGAACCAGGGTTTTAAGGGGAGCCATTTGTTGCAAGGCCACTTCTACTTCATACTTCAAATTTTCGGCTTAATAGGACATTCATCTCATCAGTAATCACCCTAGGTACACACTTCCACACCTGTGAAGAATCCATATGACTCGTAGAATTGAATAGTGATTGGAAGTAACTTACAAGAATTTCTGTAATGTCTTCTAGATTGGTTTTCCCTGAACCCTCTTCATCTCTCACACCTTCTATCAAATTTTTCTGGTATCTTTTCGTAGCACAACTATGAAAGTACCTCAAATTTTTGTCCCCTTGCCTTGCCTATAAAATTCTTGATCTCTGTGCCCACATTGTAGCCTCCTTATCACGCCACTCTTCAATTTCCTTTTTTAATTGTCTCACCCTAGTATTGTCACCCCGTAGGATAGCTTTCTCTTCGGCCTTAGGGAGTAGTTTTTTCAATTTTTCCAGCTCCCTTCACACATTCCCAAACATATTCTTATCCCACCAACTCAACTCCCTACCACACTTTTCCACCCTCCCCAAAATCCCTTCCATAGGTTCGGTTTCACATCTATTCCACACTACTTGGACAATTTCCGAACAATCAGGATTTGACAACCACATTTCTTCAAACTGAAACAATTTCTTCCTTTTAGGAGGGTCCAAACCCGAAAACACAATGAGGAGTGGAGTGTGATCTAAAGAATCACACCATAAATGGTGAACCCTCATGCTAGGAAATTTTAAAAACCAATTATTTGTGGCCAAACCTCGATCTAATCTCTCCCATATTGAGTTGCCATTATCAAAATGTCTAGCCCATGTGAATTTAGGTCCTACATAACCCAAATCCATAAATCTGCACTCATCTAAAACTTCTTTGAACAATTGCATTTGATTATGGGGCCTTAGTGCTCCTCCCACCTTTTCATCTTGTCTAATTATCTCATTAAAATCCCCAAAACATAACCATGGAATTTCATACAAGGAATTGATATACTTGAGCTTCTCCCACGCTTTTGACCTTCTTGCTGTTTCAGGCTCACCACAAAATCCTGTTAAATGCCATTCATTTTCTAAACCCCTATCTATAATTGCGTCAATGTAATACTTGCATGACCCAACTACTGTCAAATTTATTGAAGACTTCCAAAACAGAGCTAAACCACCACCTCTACCTTCCCTTGGAACCACCCATCGATGATCGTGTTCAATGCTTCTTTGTATAATCTCCAACCTTGCATCATCTGTAAGTGTCTCGGCCACAAACACTATAAAGAGATCTTTTGCTCGTGTGATTTCCACAAGCTCTCTCCCTGTATGCAGGTTCCCAAGCCCACGACAGTTCTAAGCTAGACAACTCATTGTTCATGGCGGGGCTGATGATCAACCTCCGCCAATATAATAGATGCTGCCTCAACATTTTGAGAAATCTGAAGACGCTTTGAAAGCAACACCACAAAATCACTTGAACTCACAAGCTCTCTTTTCTTCCCTATGATTTTTGTTGTTTGTGTTTTCTGGTTTTGGTTGGCCGGCCTGCACCTGCGTGTCCAAGATGGGAGGATGCGTTTTGCATGAGCTGAAACCCTAGCAGGCACGTGGGGATTTTTTATGTTATTCCCCTAAGTTGGACTCCCACCATTTACTCCCTCACATGAAAAAGACTCCACATCAGACGTTTTTTCCTTTCTTAACTCCTCATACGTATAACCTTCCTCAGATAGCACCGTTTCAACATTATTAGACTTTTCAATATTATTGGACTCTTCTGGAAAGTCATTAACTACAGAATTATGCACTTGCGTGATAGGCGGGATTGTGGCATTAATGGGGTTTAACTCGCTGTGGCCGTTGCTCATTGATTGTGGATTAAGGCTCGCCTTGTAACGGTTTTCAGCATGTGGTTCTTTCTCCGGCACGATGGTTGGCACTGAATGGTGGGGCTGAGCTGGTCTGTCTTCCTCCATCGAATTACACTTTTTGCCAAATTGAGATTTCTTCATGGTCAAGTAAAATCCTGGCACAGACACTGTATGTTTCTTCGATACCACAAATGGTTGTGCACGCAGGCTAGGGCCGAACTCCCTTTAATCACTCTTAAGGGTCCCTTCACTTTCTATCCAAAGCTCACAATCCCGATCGTCATGTGTGAGGCAACCACACCAGTAGCAAAGATTAGGTAATCTTTCATACTTAAAAGAAATCCATACTTGCTTCCCCTCATTCAAAAAAACAAGATGACCTCGACATAATGGTAGCGTTATGTCCACTGCTACTTTCACCTGAATAAAGTTTCCCCCATCATAAAACTTCGGCTCCGATTGGCTAATAACCTCTCCCACTGCTCCACATATTTTTTCCGCTGCTGCAATAGTCATGTACTTGATTAGGAGTCCATGGACTTGCACCCAGAAATTAGTCCTATCAAACTTGATATCCTGAAACAGTAGATCATGATCATAGCGTTGCATAACCACCAAGTGCTTGTCAAAGCTCCATGGTTCGCTACTTAGTATTCTGTCAACCTCCTCTTTAGTGTCGAAGGAAAAGAGCATCTCATGGTCTCCAATCTTTTGAATCTTGAAGCCCTTCCTTGCTCGCCACAAGGGAGTGAAGGTCCTCGCTATTGAGTCAACATTAATAGCTCTCTTCGTTATGAATCTTGCAGCTATGGGCTTGCAGCTATGGAGAATTGATTGACACTCTCTTCTGCTGTGAGACAACAACCCGGTCCTTCCCTTTCTGACAGAGAAAGGCGCTTCCACGATTGTGTTAAATCCTCCATAGTCTTTGTTAGTGCTTCCTAAACTCACCACTTGAACAAACTGTTTCCCAAACCCCTTGAAAAAAACCCAACAAGCCGAGGAGTACACGTGGAACTCCAAGGGACCTAACAGCACCTTCACAAGAAGGGACCAAACTATTCTACAGTGCAAGAGAACCTCTCAAGCAGCAGAGAAACTTTTTTCATTAAGATATTTCCATTCCGATCACCATTGCTTGTAAGATATTTCCAGAAGGATGCAGATTTTATAAACCAATTTTGCACTTCAAGATCCCAGAAATAATAATTGAGCCACCAATTAACCGTGTAAAGAGTTCTAATCATTTAAAATTCTATTAATTTAGTTGAAAGTTGAAACCCTCCCCAAATCTATGGACAATTTGACATATTTGACATTGCATAGGAGACAACTGGATAGGAAAAGTACAATTATGTCCTTGAATGCATAGTATCTAAAATAGATGCTACTATAGCTGAAACTTGGGAAAGAATGACGAGAGGATCTGTCACTGAGTTTCATAAAGTGAATCAATAGGTGAATTAAAATGTAAAAAATTTCACTTTTAATCTTAATTTTTGAATAATTTTTAAATATTTTTTTTTTTAACTTTTCAAAGTTTTACATCACACAACAACATAATAATTATAGGATCAAAATCCAAATGAGAGGCCAACCAGAGATCGGAAATTTTAAAATATTGTGACCATTGTCATGGTTTATAGTGATTTTTTTTTTTTTTTTGAGAAGGAGTTTACAGTGATTATTGCTAATTTTAGCTAGGATTTTGATTTTTGAATCGGGTTGGGTTTTAAACCTAACATATCTCACTTAGCAACCTAATTGATAACGGAGGATATGCTATTTAAAGTGAAGCAAAAGCACTTACCCTCCATTAGATGAATATGATTTCATTAAAATGTCTTATATTTTCTCAATTAATCTCAGCATAGAAAAAGGTTGTAGAAATTCATATATCATATTGAACCAAACATAACCAATTGATGGACAAGTTATTCGTTTGGGAGGACTTAAATTAACAGTGAAATGAATTCAGGGTGAGTTTGGTTTGGTTTGGTTTGGTTTTATGATATTGTAATTTTTGAGAAAGTAGTAGTTTCAAAAAATGTTGTATGAAATGATTTTTTTTTTATTTTAAAGTTGAACGTTTAATTAGCAAAAACTGTTAAAATAAATTATGTGATTGATAAAAAAAAAATTGAAGTAGAATTGAAATAACATTTGGTATGAAAATTGAAGTTCATTTAAAATCTAAGATCTTGGGACATTTCACTACTCTTTAGTGCCACTACCACACGTAGGTCGGACATGTGGACCCATATGATATATCCCACCACATTCTCTATGCCAAACAGTGTTCAAAGAGATTAACACAGAAGAAAATTAGTATCTTATGATCACTAAAAAGGTAGTTCTTTGTCTCCACTCAATTCCTATGCTTTCACCGTGCCTTTCACTCTCATGTACGTTATCATATAAAATGAGATCTTTGTTTAGACACATCATCTTTTTAAACTATACTCTTTTTTTCTTTTTTTTCTTTTTTCTCTTTTTTCTTTTTTAACTTCAGTTTTTTTTTTTAAGTACAATTTTATGTTTGTTTTTAGACCCCTTAAAACACAACCAGATTAACCTAGTTAATTACCCAAGTGATTACTTAGTCAAATTATGCAGTTCTAAGTTAATACAATCATATAATCATATTATGCATAGCAGGGGAAAAATAAAGAATACAAAGATATGATCACTCAGGAAAACCAAACTGGTAAAAAACCTGAGGAGGATTTAACCTAGCTATCCTCAAGGTAAACCTGAATCCACTATAGAAAGAATCGAAGTTTTACAATAGCGACTTAGACTACTAACATCCTATTGCTACTCACCAGTAGAAAACTTATTGACATGACCACGTGCAAGCTCCGAGATCACAGACTCCTTCTTTCTTGGATTCTCCAGCAAGTACAAGCACTCCCGCTTACTTATCTTTAAGCTCTTATGGCAGCAACTAAATGATCATTAAGCTCTTGAAGAAATCTCCTTCTTGATAATCCTAAGCTTGTGTGAAGGCAGGCACCTCACAGATCTCACAAGAGATTCACACAAACAGCAATATGAGCAACCACAAAAATGTGGCTAGGGTTTACCTTATATACTTAGGGCAAAACATAAAACCCTAAACGTTTTAATGAGCTAGGGCTGAGTTGGAATTCTGCAGAAAAACGCATTCTGCCCTATTTTCGATTGATCGAGCCTAAGCTTTGATTAATCGAGCCAAGCCGAAATGCATACTGACTTCTGCATCAGCTCGATTCCAACTTTACATAAAAGACACAATTTTGAGTAAGTCTAAACAAGACTACACAACCTGTTTTGATCATGGTTTGCCAACAATACACATTAGAGTTCTAAATACATTAGTTCCTAAGTCTTTAGAACCTAACATTTTCTTAAATACTTAATAATTAAAAAATAAATAAAAAAACTGAGAAAGTAAAAGGAAAAAAAGTTATACCAAATGGACACATAATAGGATTTATGTTAAAAGTTTACACTACAAAATACGCGGGCCTTAGGCCGCATTTGTAAAAAGGCAGCTATAGACGGGATAACGCCGCGTTTTTAAAAAACACGGCTTAAAGTGGGCAAAAGAAGCCGCATTTTAAACATGCGGCTATAGAATTTGTCTATAGCAGTGTTTTTAGTGTTTATAGCCGCATTTTTAGTGTTTAAAAACTATGTTGTGAAATGATATAAAAGTATTGTTCAAATATAATTTCTAATCAAAATCTTTTAAATTTTACTACTGATGTAATTGATGTGTAAGAACATATTTCTAATACCACAGAGACAGTGTTATCTTTTTCGAATATTTAAGATAGAAATAAACATAAAAGAGCTCTAAAATAAAATAAAAGATGTGAATGTGAATGAGAAAATTGGGCCGTAAAGGATAAGTATTTGATCATTCTCTATTTTCGCTTGTGTTAAAGCTTTGTTTTTTTGTTTTTTGTTTTTTGTTTTTTTATGTTTTTTGTGTGTGTGTGTGTGTGTTTTTTTTTTTGGGTAATATGGAAAAGCTTTATTGGTTTGTTTTTTTATAAGGAAGAAATGACGTGACATTATTTATAATAGAGATGCTACGTCCATAATATTTTTACAACATTTTTACAACAAATTATATGTGGTTATTGGTTCAAATTTAAACTTAACACTAAGATTACTTTTTTGCCTCAACAATAACAACTAGTAACAATCTGCCACTTAGAATTTGTTGTAAAAATATTGTAAAAATGTTGTGGACATATCATTTCTCTATTTATAAACGAAATGATGTAATGTTATGGTATCTAAATCTATAAATTTCATATAGTCCGCATAAGTACGATTATTTTTTAGCTCAATTCAAAAAGTAATAGATCTTTGTAATCAATAAAAGAGATCTTTGTAATCAATAGCGATAAAAAATTTCACTACTAATATTATACAAGTTAATAAATGAGAAATGAAATCAGTGTCTCATATATTTATTCTTCAGCTATGTAGTGGATGTGGCTTCCGATTCGGCTGAATTTTACTAGATTAAGATATAGTGACGTGACTCATTAAACTATCCGTTCTCTTCCAGTCATAGACTTATCAAACAAAACATCCAATCGTTGAGGTTTGAACTTTGAAGTTTGAATGCATGGTATATTAAAAAGAAGTAATGATGCCGCCACAAATTATTTTACAATATTTTTACAAAATATTGATGTGGCCAACCTCTTATTAGTTTTCATTTAGGCCCATCATTAATATCATTTTTTCATTTACCAATAATCACTCATCATATCAGCAGTTTGTAAATTTTTTTGTAAAATAGTTTGTATTTTTAGCAATATTATTCATTAAAAAGATGCTGAAGTAGCAGTAGTATTAGTAGGAAGAGGAAAGAATGTTCATAAAAATAAAATAAACAAAAAAACAAAAACAAAAAAAGGTAGGTCGAGGAAAGAATGAATGATAGGCCGACCAGAGATCGAAAAATATAGAAAAATATAAAATAATGTTACCATTAATTGTAACGTTTTCAGTGATTGATTCTACTTTTAGATTTTTGATTTTGTTAACCGGGTAAGGTCTAAAACCCAATTAAGTTTTTCTAGAGTACACATACAACATTTTGCCAAGCTTTGCCATAAATTGCGCAAAGCTTGGTCTAGTAGTCATGGACTCACTTCTAAGGATTTGAGAGGTCGAGATCCCAGATTCGAATCCTGCAATGAAAAGCACTTGAGAAAAAAATTTGGGGTATTTTGGTCCTTTTTTAAGTTTTGGAGATATTTTGGTCATTTTAGAGATTTTGAGAATATTTTGCTCATTTTAGAGATTTTAAGGTATTTTGCTCATTTTAATGGTTTTTGAGCATATTTGATGAATTTAGAGATAACAAGGGTATGTTGGTCATTTTAAGAGGTTTTATAGGTATTTTGCTCATTTTGGAGATTTTGACGATATTTTACTCATTTTAGAGATTTTGGAGATAATTTTGGATGTCCAAGGGTATATTGGTAATTTTGGAAGTGTAAGGGTATTTGGGTCATTTTGGGTATTTAAGGTTATTTTGGTAATTTTGGAGGTCAAGAGAGTATTCAAGTAGTTTTAGAGATATTTTGGTCATGCTAAGTTAAATGTGTGGGTTACTAATTAAATGGGTTTGGTGATTAATGGGTAATTAATTTATATATAAACAGGTCATAAATAGATAAACAGGTAATTACACATCCAACTCATTTATGGCTTAATTCACCCATTTGTCATCCTTAGTCTTTACCCATTTAACCCAAGTGTTAAAATGAGTTGGGTTAAGACTTTTTCAAATTAGATGAGTAATGGATAAGTTTATAGATATGGATAAAAATTGTCACCGTTAATTATAAAAAAGTGTGTGAAAGTATGTAATACTAGCATTATTGAATAACAATATCAACAGCCAAGAATCTTTACTTCTTGCCAGATTGGGCTCCTGGCCTTTCCTAGCTACAGGCCCATCTCCACTTGGTAAAAACAACCCACATCAAACGCCATTAAACTTATATGCAAATTCCATCCAGGGCCTACCAAGTAAATAACCCATACACACCCAGCCATGACCACAAGCAAACCTGGCCTATAAGACACTTCCACCCGGCCACACTAAGTCCAACAAGCAGCCCATTTACTCAAATACTTCCCATACACAAAATCTATAATGAATTCACAATCCCAGACTCAAGCCAAGTGAATCCCAATAAAAAATTGAATCTGTTGGGGAGATAAACATCTTGGGGAGCTTCCTTGAGTAATTAATATAACATATAGAGACACACTTTAACCCAAAAGGCCTAAGCCCAATGGATATGTGTTCAATTATGTTATATTAACTACTCATTCTTCTCATCTTTATTCAATGTGAGACTTCACTCACATGTGTAACCCAACAATCTCCCCCTTACGTGTGAGTTTCTGCCTCTCTGTGGGCTTCAAGACCTCTCTGTGGGTCATGAACAAGTCTTACTCACTCCCTCTTGCCTAATGGGCTTTTCACTTCATCAACGCGTCATCAATGGGTCTCTCGTATGCCATCCATAAGAACCACGTGTCAACCCCGCACGCACATCCATGGAAACCCCGCACGTCCATGTCCATGGGAACCTTGCCTCGCATCACACCATTATTTAGCACCATTAGCAGTATTCATTTGTTGGGCTTTTTTTCTTTTTTTCTTTTTTTTCTCCAAGATCTTTGTGTGTGGGCCATTTAGACTTTTTCTGTCTCCGCTAGGTTGGGACCATGAACACTTCACCACCTTCACCACACACTACCATGGGCTCTGATACCACTTGTTGGGGAGATAAACACCTTAGGGAGCTTCCTTGAGTAATTAATATAACATATAGAGACACACTTTAACCCAAAAGGCCTAAACCCAATGGGTATGTGCTCAATTATGTTATATTAACCGCTCATTCTTCTCATCTTTATTCAATGTGGGACTTCACTCACACGTGTAACCCAACAGAAACCGGAAGAAATCTCTTGCATTCCCACCCTATTCTCGACGGATCCTCTGGCCCAAATGATCTCAGGCTCCCAAAAGCAGGAAAAAAATTAGGCTCAAGAATATTGCAAGAGGACACTTTCCCACAATTGATTCCATGAACTCAATCCAAATGTCTTCTGATAAGTATATTATATTTCACAAATAATAAAATATACATAAGCAACTTTATGTAAGAGGCAGAGTACAGTATAAATATTTGTGTTATACAAGTAAATAAGATGGGCCTAAAGCCTATAATTTATTTCACGTTAAAAAGATAATTTTAAATTAAAAATGTATTTATATTATATCATTTAAAATTTTAAATGATCCACACTCTCAAACCTTAGAAATAAAATTTTAATTCATGAAATGGAGAGAAATCTTGGCATGCCCAACGCATGGCCGCATGCATGCATGCCTGACATGCCCAGTGCAAGCCCGCACAACCTTACCATGGGATTTCGAATTCTATTACTAGGAAGATTCTAAAAATGTTCACTAAAATTTGAAATCTAATACATGTTGGCAAAGAAACTTGCTCTATCTTCTCCCGAAAAATCCCAACATACAGCAACCTGCACTAAACGTATACGTCTGGGGCACCTCATAAACAATGCAGGCTTTGCAACAGAAATTTCAGTCCACGCGGGGTAAGCACTTTTGAACCCTTGAACCTTGCCATCTTTTGCACCTTGCAAGCCATAGTCTTAGTCTTTTTTTTTTTTTTTTTTTGTCTTTTTATGTGACTTTATTATTTAGTGTTGATGACAATCTCTATAGAATATCATCTTAATTGGTATCTGCCTAATTTTAGGAAATCTAGAATGAAATGTAATGCAAGGTAAATGGATAAGCTTGAATCCTATAAAGCATGGCAATAAATGAATCACAACACAGGAAACAGGGCAACACGTCCAACAAAGTATAGGAAGAATTCAAACATGAACAAGGGGACATTGCTCTAGTAGCAAGTTAGCAACATCCTTCTTCACCCACTTAGTCTGAGTGTTAGGCTGTGAGGATGAAGGGTCTTCTTCGATAAACATTTCCCTGAGGGTTGAGGGGGATTTTTATTCCCCTGAAACAAAGTTAAAAGGCTCAACGCCTTAATCAACTCGCATAACAAAGGCATTGGGTCCTGTGCCTTGGACTTGGCCCCTATGATTAGACACAGTTCTCATTCTAGCTAGCAAGCCATTTGAAATCATTTGGACAGTGTGTCCAATAATACCATAATGGTTGTAAAAGTAAGGGACTGGGACTAATTTTGGCACATTGCCAATGATACATTGTCACCCCCCAAATCTCAAAGGGTTCAGAGCATTAGAAAGGCATCTCAAAAATACCAACTCAAAGGGTCTAAAGCATTAGAAAGACATCTCAAAAGTACCTATAAATTTTTCCTTTTTGACAATTAAATCCAAATAAATTATATCAAGTACCAACATCAAGAATTATCATAATAGTTCCATTAAATATACTTTCAAAGTAAGTTAGAGCTTTATGCAATAATTATAAGGATCATTAGCCATAAAAGAATGGAGGTCTGAATAAACAATTACATATCATCAGTTTGTCCCATCAGTGGGAATAAAGTCACAACCACTATAATATACAAAAAAAATAAGTCAAGCCTACTCAAAGATGTACATTATCTAATATCTCCATCACATAAGTTCAGCCTCCATCAGTAGTTAGTCTAACTACTGTTAGCCACCAAAAAGCTGTCTTAAAATGATCGTTGCCTACTCTGAAAATTTTTGTAAAATAATGGGATGAGACAGATCCCAGTAAGTAGCATAACTAATGGAGGTAGGGAAAATGCAAGTTTCATGATGATAAATAGTTTACAAAGCATGTTTTAATTTGGGAAATTTCTAACTAAATACTGCAAGAGTATTTTCAATTATACTATGACAAAAATGATTAAAACAGTATAGCACAAAGCTTTTTTAATATATCTCAATGTGAAACTACATACTATATATTTCTCAAAATATCTCAACATGAAACTACATACTATATACTATGAGTAATAACAACACCATTCCAAACTAGAAAATCCAACCCAAGACCACATGACAATCGCCGACACAAAACCGAAACTAATCTGTTGACACAAAGCCGGAACTCATAACCATCACAAAGATCGGTGATAAGATACCAATGTCACACAAACTATAGTATCTAGCTGGGTAATCATTGGGTAATCACATATCACAGATCAAGGGTAAAACCTGAAGAGCTCACAATTTACATGAAATCAAAACACAATTCAATTTCAAGTAGTTTCACCAAAACCTTTGTAATACCCAATATATTCACAAGGTTCTCAAAGCCTTCAAGCTCATTCCTTGTCAAGAAGATTTTCTATAAATTTCTCAAATATCACAAGTCAAGATAAAACATCTTTAGAATTTGCAAATAATGCAATAAATTCATAAAATCTATTCCCAAGAATTTTATAAAAGATGCTTATCATTTCCAAACTAGCAAATCATGTATTTCCCCATTCACATTACCAAATATGATACATTTTTTTATAAATAGTCATGTATAATAAGGTCACAACACAATACTTTTTAAGAAAACATAATCTCTCAAATAATTTTTCAAAATGTGTTTGATCCAAAAATAATGTTTATGCAACATGATTACTTTCCAAAAATCCTATTAAAAAGCTACTTAACGCTTGAAATCCTATTAAAAAGAACCTAAACAATATCAAGCAAGCCTATCACAATAAACATAACGCTTGAAATTGTATCTAGCTACAAATTAGGAATTGCCAAATAAGCACTTGATTAGGCAAGCCTTGTATTTAACCTCCCAAATAATGTATTCTACTTCCAAAGTTTCTCAACAAATTAATTTACAAGGCATAGACCCCAATTTATAGACTTAAATCATATCATTCAAAGCCTTCTCCATTATCATAAGAGATCCTAACACTTTATGAATTTCTTCCACAATATATACATATTAATTTCAAGAGACCCATGAAACAACAACATATATAACAATATCCACCATTACAAACCCCAAATGTAAATCCTCCACTAGCTCCAAATAATCAATAAAAATTATATTTACCATTTATTTCACATTAAAAAGCCAAAACTCCCAAATCTTCACCACTTAAATAGCCACCATTGTAAAAACTTCAAACCCGCTCATCAAATAAATCAACAAAGACAAAACTCATACATATAAACACATAAATATCACTTCCAACGCTCATAAATCCCATGGGTATCATTATCAAAGCTTAGATAAAAATATAACCTCAAGCAAACTATAAATCCCACAAAAAAGATTAGAAATTTTACTTTAAAAAAAAAAGATGTAAAGGTGCTTAGAGGTTCTTAAGGATTTTCCGGTGATCTTGCTAGAAAAAATGATGGTAGAAATGGTGGTTTGGCGTGGAACCCGGTAGGAGAGTGAGGGAGATGAGTGTGTGTGTTTAAGTGAAAAGAAAAGAAAAGAAAGCAAATGAGAGGAAGAGAGATGACCGGCCAACCCCAAAAGAGTGAGGGAGCGTGTGAGATGTGGTGGGTAGTAATTGGGATAGGTGGGGCATGAGAGACACCCAAAAATATTTGACCATGGAAGAGTTTGGATAGCATGTTTTGCGCGTTTCTCAATGCGGCTGCGTTTTTTAATGGGTCCATAGGCATTGTTTATGAGACCAATAAGTATAAAAAAAATGCAAATTTAACTTAAAAACTGGGTTCTACGGCACTATTCACATATTTAAATATTATTTTGTTACAGTATTTTTAGTTTTCAATTTTCAAGAATAAGCGGTATCTAAACAGACCCCATGTATCTCTTTTTTTTTTTTTTTGAAAGCCTGACGGTTACGTAGATTTACACTCATCTGCCTTAGTTTGTTCAACATTAGGCTCAACCTTTCAGATTGTAGAAGAAATCCAGTTCTAGGCCTGGAAGTGGATGAACCGGCCTCAATATACACTAACTTAATTATATAAGTTAGCAGACAATGACGAATCCTTTTCTGTTGTATATGTTAATTGCTCCCTAAGCAGCTGATGTATTGTGATTATCTCAAACTTTTATTAAAAAAATATTTAAATTACATGCAAGATCAAGGTTTAAGAGTGGAATTGGCTGCTAATCAATGATGAGAAATGGAATTAATTAATTTTTGTTTTCCTAAATTTTTGTGGAACATCGAAAAATTAAAATTTTTAATGAGTGAATATCAGGATGACTTTTGTAACATAATGCCATGCATCTGTGGTTCTCCTTCTACGTCCAAGCTTCTATGAGCTTGATTTTCGACATATTAAAGAGCAAAAGAGCTATAAAATAACGCATGGGCTCACTTTTTATATCAAATTTCCAAAAAGATTTTGTATATAAATTTTTTTTTTTTTGGCTTGCTTTTTGACACAGATTTTTCTTTAGTCTCTTAGTTGGTATGTGGACCATATATGGAAGCTGTTTCTTAGATTAATAACCATATTTTTCCAGTCATTATATAGAGTAATCATAGGTTTACATTATAATTATATAAATGTAAACCTTTGCCCAACGTAAACTATATATATGGCCAAACTTAGTTGTAGTCTAAAACTAGAACTCTCTATAAAAAAAATTAACATAACTACATATTCAAAAAATATAATTGTTGGATTGCGTGTTCTTTATGTTTTGAACACATATGTCAAATGTCATGCCAATCCGATATTATTTATTATTCAATCTGTAAACTTAATTTTTTTTTTAATACTACAAAAACTTGAAATTTAAATATTTTATTAACGACATAATTATTAATATTTAATCTTTTGAAATTTTTGCAAGCATATAGGAAATAAAAATAAAATGTAATCCAATAAAAAAAATTTCAAAATTTACATCCCAATAAAAAAATATTAAGTGGAATTGTAATCTTAGACTACAACCAAGTTTGTTATCAAACTTTGTCATATATATATATATATATATATCGACAAAACTTAAATATAGTACCTTAGGTGCTATTCCTTAGGTTTTCCTCTTAAAATTCAAGCATGTGGCTAGTTAACTAGAAAATACGCTTTCATCTTATGAGCGAAAATCCATATAGCAAAATTTTAAAATGGAAATCTAAGGAACAGCACCTAAGTATTATACTACCTAAGTCTTGCTATATATATATATATATATATATATATATATATATATATATATATATTTGGGAGAATGATATTCAGTATTGCATGGTACGCTTTTTAATATTCTTCTTTTTTCTTCTTTTTTATTTTTTTATTTAGAAAATTGATTGCACAATTACTTCGCATTTGAATGTGATTGTGGGAACAATACCATATTCTTCCAATCATGATATATGGGTAAACACTTGAATCATAACTTTTTGAATAAGTTCATGAACCAAAGTACAAAAGCAAATTAAAGTTAAATAAAACACAAAAAGAGCAAAAATTACATTGTTTACTACGAAAAGTTATTTAAGACTGCTGATGTAATCCGCGTGTGGCTCGAAATTTGTAGTTTGTGATAGTCAACAAAGGATTTTATAAACCAGGAAAGAAGAATACAATATTCGCTAGTGTTGTAAGAGCGGAAGCTTTAATATCAATTTGTTAAGAATAGTTGAAGCATGAATATCAATTTGTTGTGCGTGTATCCAAATAATAGTGGATTTATGCAAAATAAAAATAGAATGACAAAAGAAACAATCACACGGGAACACAAAGATTTACATGGTTCGACTTTTGGCCTATGTCCATAGGCAGCGTTGAGAAGAAAGTTTCACTAACAAAAGAAAGAGATTACAAAGGTGGTATCAAAACACTCTCACAAAACCTAAACCCCAAATACACCCAAAAAAACTCTCAATCACCACCGACACCCCTCATTCGAGGATCAGCCCAAAGACCTTCGCTAGTAGTGATCACACTGATTTCTCTTCTTCACTAGGTGGAGTGCAATATCCTCCTCATGTTCAGGCGCCTCCATCTGCACCCAATCCTTGCACCTATATTCCCAGTCCAACAGTGAGTTACAACACTCTCTGTCACTAGGCACCCCTCGAACACCTCTTCTTCCCTCTATGACCAACGGGGGCACCTGCATCCCCTAGCCCAGATGAATATATATATATATATATATATGTGTATGTGTGTGTGTGTGTGTGTGTGTGTGTGTATGATGAGAATCAACAAGCATTCAAGGATCCATTGCATGTTCCAGTTGGGCCTATTACTAAAGCAAGATCCAAGAAGATCAAAGAAACACTTAATGGGCTGATTCTAACGCAAGACATTCTAAGCTTGGCCCAAAGGAAGATGAAGGCGTAATAAATTTAATTCAAGCTATTGAGGGCTGATCTGGCTTAATTGGGCTTGATTTATGACGTAGATTAATGACTGATTGATTTTCCAGCTCCATATCAGTTAATAGATATTTTTTCTACTCTGGAGCATCTAATTTTGGACCAGATCTACCTTAATTTTAGGCTTTTATTATTTAGAACGTTTTTAGCTATTTTTCCTATTTGGGATATGCTAATTTCAGACCAAATCAACTTTTATTTAGAGTTTTATTATTTAGTACGTTTTTTTAATATTTTTCTATTTTCAGTCATGCCTTATAAATAGCATGCACTCATTGTAATAGAGATATTATTGAATAAAAATCAGAAAAGGTGAAGCTTTGCTCTTCTTTTAGTTCTTCAAGAACTGTGAACTTATCAGAGATTCTTCCTTGTGGCGTTCAAACCTTATACCTTTGGTTCGTGATTCAATTATAATCATTGGGTCAAGGTCTGTTACTTATACCTTTGGTTCGCGTTTCGATTATAAACGTTGGGTCAGGGTTCTATCAAAATCTGAATTTTAGCTTTCTTGGGCAAGTATTCCAATATTTTTGTTGGGTCTCAAAGCGTGTCGATTGAGGTTCGCATCATTTGGTATCAGAGCACAGGTTCTAAAATCAGTTTTCTTTCCCTTTATCTTTTGTTTCCTGTTATCATCCTGTCTTGTTCCTTTTGTGTTCTTTGTTTCTCGTTCTTATTTTGTGACGTGCACTAGGTTAAAATCGTGCACCAAGCTTCCAAAAAAAAAAAAAAAAAAGAGACTACAGAAAAGAAATAGAAAAAAAAAAATTTGTTTGTAGTTTCAATTCCCTCAGACCAAAATATTATTTTCTTTTGTCCTATTCCTTTGATTTAGTGTTTCTGTCATATTTTCTTGCCATTGGTATTAGTTTAAATACTACAAGTTGAATTTCTTGATCAAGTTTATTAGTTTAAGCAGAACTGAAAAGGAGAAGCTACGAGTGGAAAAAGGCAAGAAAATGTGAGACTAATATTGGGAAAAAGCCAATTTAAGAGTGAAACACGAGTGTGAGTGACATAATTTGAGTGTAAACACGTGAGGGAGTGTTGTGAGGAATTATTTCTAACATTTCTTTGTAGTTTCAAAATTATGTCTTCCAGGGGCGAAGCATCAAACAAAGGAGGGGAGGAGTCATCCATCATGTTGCAGGCTATGCAACAACAATTTGAACGTATGAACGTGGTGTTTAATGATATTCGGGATCAGATGGATAGGCAAGACGCTATTATTGCTTCTTTGCGTGAGGAGCATCCACAAAGAGCCCCTAATGCTAGAAGGCAAGGAAGGCGTGCGCGCATGGATGATTCTGATGACTACCATGAGGATGAGTTTGAAGATGAAGAGGATCAAGCTTCATTGAACAATGAGGGCAGGTTTGCGCCAAGGGGAGAAAGGCG
>JAFHAW010000143.1:147500-245000 GCA_019022515.1 Quercus aquifolioides
GGCATGAATTAACCAAACATTTTTATCTAAAATAAAAAAACTGAAAATTTTCAAGAAAACAAAGCCATAAAGCATCGCCCGACAGCAAAATAAACACAACAAAACCATCAAACCCATTACCACATAAAATTCATCATTTACATACCGAAGTCATATAATAAGGCTGTAACACACACACACACACAAATATCTAATTAGATAGAACAAGAACTACTTACCAAAATGGAAAATATTGTTTCATACTTCTTGTTGTATATTTCATATACACAATATCTATAATTTTTATGTGCGATATATGCATTCTTTTATTTATTGATATTCACATTTAAAACGTAAAATGGTGATGTGTAAAAATGATATACATACAAAAGTCTTATAATTGTTTTAGCCATAGCAACAACCACAAAAGTCTTATAATTATAGGTCTGGTTAACGAGTACTAAAATGCACTGATTATGATTAAGTTTTAGTTTTTTTTTTTTTTTTTTTTTGAGAAGCCAGACCAACAGCCTGGGAAATTTATTCAAAACAAAATTAATGAACATCTCTAAACACAAAGGGAGCAATGTCTTCAGGTAAGTCTTCTAACCAAACCTAAAGCCCTACACTAGAACTAGCTTTCTTAGCCAATGCATCAGCAACAGAGTTACATACACGGCTAGTATACGAAAATTCAACATATTGAAAACAAGTTGATTGGAACCGAATGTCATCAAGGATGTTCCCATAGCTAGCTAACTGACCCGTGCTATGCTTAAGCGCCTCAATGAAAATAACAGAATCCCCTTCAACCACCACTTGAGTCAAGCCAATGTCCAAAGCAAACTGGATTGCCCTTTGACATGCCAAAGCTTCCAACTCCACCACAGACTGCCTAATAGGAACAGACATGGTGAGCGCCCCAAAGTTTTAGTTTTTGATTACTCCAATTGTCCCAAATTCTTGGTTTTCTATTGCATTTTGGGGTAACCCAAAATTTAATCTTCTTTGAAAAGTTAATAAATAAAATCCCTAATTTGACCATTTCCTTATTTAAAAATTCAATACTATTTTTTCTCTAGATTTAAAATAATGTGAGTAGTTTTGAAACCTTGTACATTTTTTACTAAATGACAACCTATTAAATGATATTCCTTTAAAAAGATAAAATTTTTAACTTTGACCAAAAATTTGAAACATAAGGAATTTAATCAGCCAATTTTTTTTTTTTTTTTTTGGAATTGGAAAAAGTTCAATTAAATGAGTATTTTTTTTATATTACTTTTCATAAGTGTTCTTTTTTTTTTTTAATAACCTAGACTTTCCATAAGTGTTCTTTAATGAGTTTTGTCCACTCATTAACATATTTCTATTAAGATTAATAATTATCACACATTTATTAACGTTTAATATATTTCTATTATGAATAATAATTATCACACACTTGTCAACGATAACGATAGTGTAACAACATTTTACCTCTTATAATTAGTGCAACTTTGTTATCAGTTTCTGTTGGCATCTAGTACGCAAGGACAAGTAATTGGTGCTGTGGGTTTCAGTTAGCTCAACTGGTAAAGTCTCTGATGGTTGTATAAGAAATCTGGGATTCAATCCCCGCCTACACCAAAAACTGATTGGTGTATTGGTCTGATGATAAAGAGCTATCATCAGGAGCGAACACCATAGGTTAAAACTCTCTAAAAAAAAAAAGTAATCGCTGTTGAAAAAAAAAAAACAAAAAAAAAAAAATCATACTCCGGGCAGGGAAGCACAGAAAGTTAAGCAATAAGCACTAAACTTGTCGCCTGTTGCCTTTTAAAAAAGTCAATTCCTGCCTGATTGTCTTCAAAGTTTTAATGCGATTATATGTGTTGCACTTGCTCGGTACGTGACTTATACGTTCAAAGAATCTACTTTCATCTCTACTTTTTGTCTCTTTTAGAATAAAAAAATAAAGTGTTACGTTAATAGGTATTTTTAGGACAAATTATTAATAAATCAAATTATAAAAATTTTAACATCATTTTTATGATAAATATAAAAAATTATAAAAAATAATTGTTTTATCATTTTTTCATAAGATATTTTAAAAAAATTCATAATCCAATTTCCTTATTTCCCAAAAATAGAAAAAGAGGCCACATATAATAAAGCAAAATAAATTATAATATATTTCATAGAGAAGACGTACATCTTAACTTGTCCCACAAAGTATTTTTGAGAAAGTGCTTTTCTGATGGGTAACCCAAGCACATTGTTTAAAAATTGAAAATTAAAACTTGTCGACAAAGAAACTTGCACTATATGTCATTATGTCCCAGCCACCTCATAAAAAAATTGCAGGCATGCATGCATGATCGTCTTTGCAACTGAAATTTCAAGCACTTTTGCACCAACTTGGAAACTTTCTCGGCATTATTGTATGTATGTATCTTTATGCCGCAAATGTTGACTCTCATCTGTTGCAAGTTGCAACTCTTGTTCATGCCAATCCCTCCTTATATACAATATCCATGGAAATTGAGTTCGAATTGCATGGCACCTACAATTTTGTTTCAAAACTATTTCCATGATAATTCACTCACGAAGTTTCTCAGTATGTTTGAAACGTCCACAGCACGGTCCGCGTTTCTGTTCTCTAATCCCCTATTATTTAACCATACACTGATACACATGATATTATTCCTAGGCATTGATCTTAAACTCTCTTTAACTTGCAGAAAAAGATGGCGCTTCTAACTATACTTCTCAAAGTCACAGCAGTGCTGGTGCTTCTTCTCCTTTGCTTTCCTGCACAAGAGGCTAGGACAATCCAACAAGGCCAAAACCAAAATAAGATGTACAATTAAAAGGACAAGTTGTTTGGAGCAGTACAGCAACGTGAAGCCCCTCCAAATGTGCCCAATATTCCAACAAAAACAACCGGAGAGATATCCCTTCGAATTCTTCAATGACCAGCCAAAAGGCCTTATTTCTTTATTTCAGTTATTTGTCACTGATCACATTAATGTCTCTCCTTCGCTACGCCGGCTTCTCTGTTCTCCTTTCATTCCATCCGTTCCTAATCCGGGCACCAATATTCCTCCTTCAATGAATCACCGTGCTCCTCCTTTGCCCTAAGCTCAAAGAAAAAATGTACTCTATCTTCCTCTATGCCCAAGGGGAGATCCTCCGTCCCTTATTAGGTTTTAACAAATGTCAAATTAAAAGACGGGTGCTTACAAAGTTCTTTAAGCATCGGACTATTTTCCAATTATTCTTCCAGATGTGTATCGTACTATCATGTTCCATCTCAGTTTAAGCTACATTCTTAATTATTTTTTTCTCTTATTATTTTAATTTTCATTAGAAGAAACATTGTAAAGCATAAAAAGAAGTAGAAAATTAAAATATGGATTATGGAGGTCAAGAGGGATTGTAGTAGGTTTAGGGTTAACAGAGGCTAAGAAATTTCGCTTGCAACTTGCGAGATTGTTGATAAGTTACTTTATTTATTAATTTAAGTGAATTTCAATGTACATGGAATTGCTTTTCCGTTGATAGTTTATGATTAATGTGACTTTATTGAGTATGGATGATAATCTTCAAGCTTTTTAGATTCATGAATCTTATACGTCATTTTTTTTTTTTTTTTCACCAGGGAATACTCTATGTTTAGTGCTGAGAACTTTATTAGTGCACGTGTGCATTCAAAACTATATCGTTTTTTTTAATTAGTTTTTTTTTTTTTTTTGAAGAAATAAATACACACAAGAGAGAGAGAAGAATAGATATATATATATATATATTTTTTTATATAGTTTAGTTGTAACTTGTGTTCATTTTTTAGTTGGAATTCGTAAATTCATTTAACGTCAACACTATATTATTCCAAAAGTGAACTAATTAAACTGCATCATATCGCTATTGAAGCGCAGAAACGGTTTCATTATTACGTATCTATTTTTATGTTTTAACCAAAATTGGCACATACAATATAAATTCATGTGATATCACATTTTTAAAGCAACCGCGCAGAAAGTTATACACTTGTCGCGGCGCACTTTTTAAAGCTAATTCCCATTTTTATACCTTTTTTTGTCTTGTTTGTTTTTTAAGAGATTGAAAATTATACTAAGAGAAAGAAAAAAAAAAGTGACAAATGAAACTAAGAAAGTCTCGTTTATAACATAATTGAGTCACACTATATCTAAATATTCACAACACATACATATATCAAAACCTAAAAATTGGAAATAAGAGAAGAAATCATAAGTTTATACCTTTGAGTTGACAAATATATTGCTCCTTCACCATCAAAACAAGTTTTAGTATAATCCTTCAATTCTTAAGCTACATTTGCTAACAACCCATTTGCCAGAGTTCTAACTATAGACATGCTAAATATGAACTATTGAAAATATGCCGAGTTCCAAACATTTGTCATTTGGTTACATCATTGATTCAGATAAAAATAAATAAATAAATAATTGTAAAGAGAAGAACAAAGAATCTGTGCAAGACTATATAATAGAGAAGAAAAAGAATCTCTCCAAGACCAGAACAATCAATCTGTGCAAGACTATAATAGAGAAGAAAAAGAATCTCTCCAAGACCAGAACAATCTCATAGACGAAAGATATTACTCCATACTTCATCCGGTTGGGTGGGATCAGAAATTAATGCAACAATATCTCCATCAGTATCAGTATCAGCATCAGCAACAGGGTTAGATTTAGATTGACTGCATGCTTCAACCAAGGGTGGTAGATCAGAAAATATTTGACTCAATGCTTCATCTGGGAATGTGGGATCAGCTATCCATGCAGCAAACTCTTCATCCGTATAAGCATCAGCATCAGCAGCAGCATCCAACCGTCTTTTTCTGTGTTCTTGGGCTTGGGCATCTTCTTGTCCTTGTGACACCACAGCAGTTGTATTGCCTCTTCAGCGGCAGCGGCAGTAGAAGAAAAAAATCCAGCAATCCATGCAGCAAACTCTTCATCATCAGCACTAGGCATCACAGGCTCAGGCTCAGCCTCAAGGTGCCGCCTTTTTCTGTGTTCAAGTGACATCATAGCAGCAGTTGTATTGAACAACAGCAGTAGAATAGAAAGCTCTTTTGAGACCTCTTCCATTGGCCTCCTCACAAACTGACCTTGACCCTCTATTTTGTTTATAGATGACACAAAGGACTCTGTTGATTCTTGCAAATTCTTGATTTGCCAGGGAGAACTCATGCATTATCCAATTAGTCTTATTGAATTTGCCAGAATTAATGAAGATCCTTGGCCTTAAAAGAGAGCGTCTTGTCGATCCCAATAAGATTTCCCTGAGAATCAAGGATTTTTTTGGGCTTGCTTTTTTCAAGCTACGTTCCACAAGAGGCAGCCCTGCACACACGATTGCTGGTGGTTGTTTAGAGGTTGGTGAAGATGTAGAGCTTACGGTGGAAGGTGTGTAAATGATAGCGGGTATGAGAATCATATATTTCCCAAGGAGGAATTTTGCCATACACCTCACAATCATTCACAACAAAATGATTTAGGTGTGCAGGGGCGTAGTCATGAATTTTTATATGGGGAGGCTGATTCGAACCATGAAGGTTGAAATCGATAACGATGAGTATCATCGTTGTATGGATAGTCTATATTTTTAGGTTGATATGAACCTTCTTTAAGATAAGCTCATTGGATTTCATCTTGTTTGTTGATAGGAAATTCACATATTTGTTTATGTGATCCTGGATCACGATCTATCTATTCAGATTGAATTCTTGAACATTTGGAGGGGTCAGGGTGTTCATCAGGTATTGAAGTATCAACATTTGTTTCTACAGCCATAGGTGTCATAATTTCTAAATTGTTAACATCTTTTTTCTTAAAAAATGCATCAATTATTTTTTCGTTTGCTCATAATTCTTTTAGCTTTAAGAATATGACTCAAAAATTAACTTGAAAAGAAGTTTAAAAAATAAAATTTTAATTAGTAATTTTTACTTAGTTATATGGATGTTATTCATACTCAAGAAAAAACAAAATTTCCACTATAATTTAAACATACAACCCATTTTTAATATGACTTTAATTAATAATAACCCCTCAAACAAAAACAAAAATTAAACACATAAGTATTGGTACACAACATAAACCAAACAATTTAACAACACCCATAGCCACATCCACAACCACATGATATTAACTAATCAAAAATAGGTAATAAATCAAAATAATTTTACCTTAGAAACTTTGTCTTCACAGAGTGCAAAGATGGGTCACCCGTGTGGCAATGCCTACTGCCTCTGCCTGACTGCCTCCAACTTTAGATATTCCCTTCAAGACTCATCACAAACAATCTCCCCATGCCTTCAATCATGTATTTCTCTTAAAATCTATAAAAATATAAAGAGCATGTGAATATTAAGGTGTAGATAGTTGAGAAAATAAAAAAAAGACACTAAAAAGAGATGAATGTCTAATGCTTAAGAAAGAGAAGAAAACTCACCAGTCACCAAGTAGTCACCAAGTTCCAAAACTAAAGCTAATGAAGAAAGACAAAATTGGTCAGGATTTTTTTTTTTTTTTTTTGGACTGTGAGTACAGAAGACTGGAGTTTTGGAGGTTGGTAGGTAGGCAACGGTATAGTGCAAATGAAAGTGTATCAAAGAAGACCAAAGAAAAGAATAAGAAGTAAAGAAAGGGATTCCGTGGGTCAGTGGGTGGATTTTTTGAGATGAAGAGAAAGTGAAGTTTTGTTTTTAGTGTTTGGACTTGAGCGGGTCAGCTTGTTTTATTTGGAGTGCATAAGGTGATAAGGCCTAAAACTAAAGCTGAGCTTGGGAGAATATTTGAGCTGGACTTGGGAGAATAGTTGAGAATTGGGCATTGGGGGGGCCGGTTGTCCAATATTGGAGGGGCCCAATTTTTTTTTCTACCTACTCTAATGGAAAAATAAATAAATTTTGCAAGGGCCGAGGCCCCCCCAAGCCACTGTGTGGCTCTGCCCTTGAACACACACATATTGTAAAAGAAATATCTTATAAGATTGTCTTATTAGAGAATTTCTTTCTACTGCATACTTAGTGAGTAAGACGGAGAAGAAACAGGCCACATCTATGATTGGCCACAAGCATGTGGAGTGGAGGATCCTAGACTTAAAAGGATTGTGATAGAATGTGCATGCGTGGAGGAGCAGCATTCATGGTGGAAGGATAAGATAACCATGCTAGAAAAGGACCGCTATTGTTCTTTCACATGGGTGAGTGACTGACTAGGGGCGTAGCCAGGAATTTTTACATGGGGGGGCTGATTCGAACCATGAAAGTTGAAATCGATGACGATGAGTATCATCGTTGTATGGATAGTCTATATTTTTAGGTTGATATGAACCTTCTTTAAGATAAGCTCATTGGATTTCATCTTGTTTGTTGATAGAAAATTCACATATTTATTTATGTGATCCTGGATTGTTAGGACATATGTGTTTCACATGCTAAGAACATATGTCTTACTTATTTATGTAAATTGGCTAATCTTTTGACAAAACGCACTCTACTTGTAATTGGGTAGATCTAGGTGTTTTTAATACTTTAAGAAACTATGTTTCAAGGTCAAGTGTTGAAGTCATCAAGTCTGTCCAAGAGAAAGCAAGTTGAAGTGCAGAATTTTTAAAGCTCGACACCTCTCGATAGCTACCTCGACACCTGCTATCTGTCGAGATTTAAAAAGTCAGAATTCCAAATCTGATTTTCTTGGGATCCGTGAATATGTTTTTGGGACTTCTTTTCTTCTAACCCTAAACATATAAAAGGATTATTTTAAGAGCCGTTTTGGGTGACACAAGTTGTATTATCATTGAGCAATCTCTGTTTATGCAAATTGTGATCAACAGACGAAGTTCTTGACCTAGTTCATCCTTCATCAAGAAGTTGCTGTGTCTTTGCACCATAGGGTTTTGTAACCAAGCATCTTCCTGCTATTCATCACGTGGATGAACTGAAGAACTTTGCAGCCAACCATTCTTCCTCAAGTTGGTGTTCTGAAGTCGCGTACTGGGATCCGCGCATTGGTTAGTCACGTACTTGGGAGCCGTGCATCAAAGGTGGAAATTGTCACTACAGATCAAGTCCAATTGGGTATTGGGGTAAGGGTTCAACTGTAGGTTGGTAAGGTACTTGGGATTCCTTTACTTGTAACCGCTTGATTTGATAATAGTGGAGTTTCGGGAGTGGTGACCTGAAAATCACCCGGTGGGGTTTTTGCCGTTAGGGTTTTCCCCATTCGTAAACAAATCACCGTGTTATTTATTTTCCGCTGCATATTTAGAATTTGGTGATTTGTTTGTGCTTCCACGCAATTGCATGCTTAATTGATTAATTAACAACTTGGCTAATTAATTAATTAATTAGGGTTTATCACAAGGGGTCATTCAGATTGTGACCAAACAAGTGGTATCAGAGCAGGCACACTCTGATTAGGTTTAATCTTTGCTGTGTTGATCCATTGACCCCTGTTGTCATGGAAACTCTTAATTGTTTTGATTTGCATGATCTTATGTTGAATGATGATGATGATATTCAAGATGCCTATTGCAAGCTTTATAATTTTTGTATGAAATCTCTTGAATATTCTGCAAAATTAAAAGCTAAATTTAAAAAGGTCAAGCTTGAAAAAGATGATTTGATTGCAAAATTGGATGAAGCCAATAATTTGAATGAGAATTTTAAAAATCAAATTTCATCTCAGGTGGACAAAATTAAGAGTTTGGAAGAGCAACTAGTTGAATTTAAAACTAAAGTTGAAAAATTAACTAGTGCCAAACTTGTTGTTGAGCCTAACTCAAAAGAAAAAGATTTTTATATTCCCCCATTTAAAAGGAATAATGAAGAGTTGAAGGCTAATATTGCTAGGATAGACAAAGGTAAAAATTCTGATGTTAACGCTGAAGTTTCTAAACCTATGTTTAAAACTCCTCCTAGGTTGAATAAAAATTCTGAATTTGTCCCCACTTGTCATCATTGTCATATTGTTGGTCATATTAGGCCAAATTGTCCTAAGTTGTCAACCTCTAAGGTTAGACCTCCTTCTAGGAAGCCGAGTAGCTCTAAAACTACTCATGTTTGTCACCATTGTGGTGATTCTGGTCACACTCGCCCTAATTGTTTCAAGTTGTTTCCTCATAAGCGAGTGTCCAATAGGTCTCATCCTTTGTCTAAAGGCTCTGTACCTATTCTTGGTGAGTTATTAAAAGCTTTGAGCTTTTTGACTCAATTTCAGGGGAATTCTAATTCCTCTATGTCCTTTAGTAATCATACTAGGACACGTGCCTTTTCATCTTCACGGCCAAAGACTCGTGCTATGTGGGTGATAAAGGATCCTAAGACTTAATTGTCTTTTCTGTTTGTCCTCTGCTTTAATTCTTTCTATCTAAAGCAGGACTTTCTTTGCTTGATTTCTTATCTGTTTTTGAAATCATGCTTTCATGCATCTGCATCTCTCTATCATGCCTTCATGCATAAGCATCTTTCTTTCATGCTTTCATGTTTGTTTAACATGTTTTTGTTTGTTTGTTTTCAGTTTTGTTTATTTTGTTTTTGATATAAAAATAAAAAAAAAAAATTGAAAAATCAGAAAAATACAAAAACAGTGTGTGTTTTGTGTACTTTGGTACTTGTGTACCTTGGATGGCCATTGAAACAAAGTTTCTAAACTTTGTATCGCTTGTAGCTTAGATGAGCATCTCTATGCACAACTAAACAAGTGAGCTTTGTGGCTCTTGTTTGTGATGAGTAAGATTAAGTTATCTCTTAAACTTAACACTCATATCACTCTTTTTGACGGGTAGGACTAGAAAATCCTAAGAGAAAGGCATAAATAACCATCTCACCACTGTTACCCGCCAATCATAGTATGACACATGTATGCTTCGGCATAGCAAAGGTGCAGTGTCATAGACACCTGTATGCTTTGGCATAGCAAAAGTGCAGTGTCAAAGACATTCGTATGCTTCGGCATAGTAAAAATGCGATGTCAAATGCTTAACATCTTGGGTATTTCTTTTCTCTCTTTTTATGCCCATGCATGATATGCTTAAAAGAAAAAATATGCAAAGAAAATATAAAGCAAAAAGATTAAAGATGCTTTAAATATGATTGCAAGCGTGTTTTCTAGGAGATGTGGGAGTTACAGGATGTACCTTGAAGGTGATAGTCCCCATCAAACAGTTATGATTGTGTGTGAGTTAAAAGTTATTTACTCATATCTCAGATCGTCATAACATGTATACACATATGCAATCTTGCGATGTTTTTCACACACAACACGCAATATTCTTTGCTACTTTTGATACATGTGCAGGTACAATGTGATTTGGCCATCACAAGTGTTTACATATGCTAGTGTATGCTCACTAAACTGTCATAACTTGTTTTTGAAATATAAAATTGGTTAGACTTGTTTAGTGTGTGTGTGTGTTTTGCATGATCTTTGTGCTAAATTTCTTGTTGAGAGATGTTTTGAGAGGTTTATATGTTGAGTGGATCCTTGTTAGAGATGTGTGTTGGATTGCATTCATGTCTGTGTTTTTCCCTTCTTGAAAAACTGCTCTTTTTCTGTGTCTCGACACCTTCCTCGACACCTTCTCGATACCTGAGCATCTGTCGAGATTCTCAAGTTTTTCTTATCGCAATCTCGACACTTCCCTCGACACTTGGTGGATCGATCGAGAAAGTCTCTGTCCTCTCGATAGATTCTCGACACCTGTTGGATCGATCGAGCTTCGCATATCTGAAATTCTTCTTGCATCTCGATACCTCTCGATACCTGCATCTGTCGAAGGCTTATTCCTCGATACCTTTCTCGACAGATACCTCGATACCTCTCGACACCTCAGCTGTCGAGAATTACTGAGGTGCCTATTTAAGTGCAGATCGCGATTCTGAACTCATTTTCTCGATTTCTCTCGATCTCTCCGTGGCTGTTCATCTCCTTTTCACTCTCCTTTCACTCAAAACCTCCAACCCTCTTGGATCTTGCTCATTTCTTGCTCAAATCACTTGGTAAGATCTCTTTTCCCTTCCATTTTCATGCATTTCATGTTTTGAAAACCTAGTTTTGGGATTTTTCATAAAAATTTGGGGTTTTTCAAAATTGCTGAGTTTTTATTGAAATTTTGGGTTGGGTTTGGACTTAAATGATTTCAAAATGTCATACATTGCATTTCATGTGCATTATAATGATATTTTCATACATTTAGATGTGAGTACTTTGTTTATATGCTGTTAGGAATGGATTGGGCTGAGCCCATGATGATATTTCTGTTTTGCATGTCACATGTTCATGCATTCCCATGCATACGTACTCTTTGTTCATATATCTGTCATATTTGAACTAATTTGGGACTTTTCTGTTTGTCTCCCTCTCTATCTCTTTCTCATTTGTTTACGTTAGTAGTGTCTATGGCACCCAAACGTAAATCTACTCCTGCTCGGAACCCTCTGCGTTCTAGAGCATCTTCATCTTCTGATTCTGCTCCTTTTAACATTCGGTTCCGTGATGGAGATGCCTCAAAGGCATTTACTGAGAACTTTTCTAGACGAGGTGTTCATTCGGAACGCCAAGTCATTCTGGCGGACTTCGCCGATACTGACTTTCCTTCTATCATTCACAGTAGGGGATGGGGGTCACTGTGTGACATCCCGGTCACTTGCCCTCTCGTGCTGATACAGGAGTTCTACTCCAATATCCACGGGATTGATCTTTCAGTACCTCATTTTTCCACTCGCGTTCGAGGTATGCGCATTCCTGTCACACCGCAACTTGTTGCGGATGTGCTTAGGGTACCTAGGATAGAGTTTCCTGATTACCCCTCTTGTGAGCGTCTGAGGACTGTGTCCAAAGAAGAGCTCATCTCTGCCTTCTGTCAGCGTCCTGCTGATTGGGGTGAGCATCAGTTCACATCATGTAGGCCTTTTGCTAAAGGTCCTAGATTCATGAACATGGTGATGACTTTTGTTCTCCATCCTCTATCTCACTATAACTCTATCACAGAGCCTCGTGCTCGATTTTTGCTCTCTCTTCTTGAGCATTTGACCATAGATTTCCCTTCTCACTTCATCCGGTCTATCATAGATGTTTATCTTGATTCGGCGTCCCGTGATAAGCTCATCTTTCCTTCTGCTATCACGCGGATTCTATGCCATTTTTCCGTTCCCTTTCCTGTGTCCGACCACTTCACACACATATCTGCCATAGATGCCGCTACCGTAAAACGTAGTGAGGCACAGTTTAGGTCGAGACAGCCTGGTGCCACTCCTCCCTCCCGTTCAGCACCATCCAGATCAGCTCCATCTACATCTGCTCCTTCTTCCTCTTCGAGCGATGTATCCCTTGGTGATATCATGGCGCAGCTGCAGCGCATGGACACTCGTCTTGATACACTCTCTGCTGAGTTGTATCAAGTGAATGTTCGTGTGGGTCGTATTGCACGACGGCAGGCGACCATGGGTGGTTTTGCTCCAGAGGCTACTCCTTCACCACCTACTCCAGTAGCTTCAGATTCTGAGGATGAGGATGATGATGAGGATGATGATGATGATGATGGAGATGCTAGCTCTGCCGATGAGATGTCTGCATGACACTCTACCCTTTGTCACTCGTGACAAAAAGGGGGAGTAGTTTTGGGTTATGAGAGTAGTCATCTTAGGGGGAGAGTTAGTATAGGACATTTTTGATAGGGGGAGTGTTGATACTTTTGAGGGATGTAGTAAGGTTTGATGTATCTTTTCTTTTCTTATCTTTTTAGATACATTGTTCTTGTATATGAGGTCTTGTGACTAGTTTTACATACATGGTACTTATTCTCTTATATATGTGGATGTATGTTTCTTTCACCTCTCTCTTCATGTGTTGTTTCTTTTCTATCTTTATACACATGTTCTTTTATTGTATGCAATCTATTTATTTCTGTTTCACACAAGATGCCCTGATGAGTTTTGTTTAAAGTGTTTCAGAAATACAGGTTGTCAAAGTCTACTTATCATAAGCTCTCTTCTTGCAAAGTTTTTCAAGAGTTTGTGTTAGGATAGATTTTATTGTATTCAACAAGTGAATATGAGTTGAGTGATTTATGACTTCTCTCATATGCTCATTTGTTTGTTGTGGTTTTGTCACGGATTGCCAAAGGGGGAGATTGTTAGGACATATGTGTTTCACATGCTAAGAACATATGTCTTACTTATTTATGTAAATTGGCTAATCCTTTGACAAAACGCACTCTACTTGTAATTGGGTAGATCTAGGTGTTTTTAATACTTTAAGAAACTATGTTTCAAGGTCAAGTGTTGAAGTCATCAAGTCTGTCCAAGAGAAAGCAAGTTGAAGTGCAGAATTTTTAAAGCTCGACACCTCTCGATAGCTACCTCGACACCTGCTATCTGTCGAGATTTAAAAAGTCAGAATTCCAAATCTGATTTTCTTGGGATCCGTGAATATGTTTTTGGGACTTCTGTTCTTCTAACCCTAAACATATAAAAGGATTATTTTAAGAGCCGTTTTGGGTGACACAAGTTGTATTATCATTGAGCAATCTCTGTTTATGCAAATTGTGATCAACAGACGAAGTTCTTGACCTAGTTCATCCTTCATCAAGAAGTTGCTGTGTCTTTGCACCATAGGGTTTTGTAACCAAGCATCTTCCTGCTATTCATCACGTGGATGAACTGAAGAACTTTGCAGCCAACCATTCTTCCTCAAGTTGGTGTTCTGAAGTCGCGTACTGGGATCCGCGCATTGGTTAGTCACGTACTTGGGAGCCGTGCATCAAATGTGGAAATTGTCACTACAGATCAAGTCCAATTGGGTATTGGGGTAAGGGTTCAACTGTAGGTTGGTAAGGTACTTGGGATTCCTTTCTTGTAACCGCTTGATTTGATAATAGTGGAGTTTCGGGAGTGGTGACCTGAAAATCACCCGGTGGGGTTTTTGCCGTTAGGGTTTTCCCCATTCGTAAACAAATCACCGTGTTATTTATTTTCCGCTGCATATTTAGTATTTGGTGATTTGTTTGTGCTTCCACGCAATTGCATGCTTAATTGATTAATTAACAACTTGGCTAATTAATTAATTAATTAGGGTTTATCACAAGGGGTCATTCAGATTGTGACCTAACATGGATCACGATCTATCTCTTCAGATTGAATTCTTGAACATTTGGAGGGGTCAGGATGTTCATCAGGCATTGAAGTATCAACATTTGTCTCTACAGCCATAGGTGTCATAATTTCTGAATTGTTAACATCTTTTTTCATAAAAAATGCATCAATTATTTTTTCGTTTGCTCATAATTCTTTTAGCTTTAAGAATATGACTCAAAAATTAACTTGAAAATAAGTTTAAAAAGTAAAATTTTAATTAGTAATTTTTACTTAGTTATATGGATGTTATTCATACTCAAGAAAAAACAAAATTTCCACTATAATTTAAACATACAACCCATTTTTAATATGACTTTAATTAATAATAACCCTTCAAACAAAAACAAAAATTAAACACATAAGTATTGGTACACAACATAAACCAAACAATTTAACAACACCCATGGCCACATCCACAACCACATGATATCTAACTAATCAAAAATAGGTAATAAATCAAAATAATTTTACCTTAGAAAATTTGTCTTCACAGAGTGCAAAGATGGGTCACCCGTGTGGCAATGTCTACTGCCTCTGCCTAACTGCCTCCAACTTTAGATCTTCCCTTCAAGACTCATCACAAACAATCTCCCCATGCCTTCAATCATGTATTTCTCTTAAAATCTATAAAAATATAAAGAGCATGTGAATATTAAGGTGTAGATAGTTGAGAAAATAAAAAAAAGACACTAAAAAGAGATGAATGTCTAATGCTTAAGAAAGAGAAGAAAACTCACCAGTCACCAAGTAGTCACCAAGTTCCAAAACTAAAGCTGATGAAGAAAAACAAAATTGGTCAGGATTTTTTTTTTTTTTTTTGGGACTGTGAGTACAGAAGACTGGAGTTTTGGGGGCTGGTAGGTAGGCAACGGTATAGTGCAAATGAAAGTGTATCAAAGAAGACCAAAGAAAAGAATAAGAAGTAAAGAAAGGGATTCCGTGGGTCAGTGGGTGGATTTTTTGAGATGAAGAGAAAGTGAAGTTTTGTTTTTAGTGTTTGGGCTTGAGCGAGTCAGCTTGTTTTATTTGGAGTGCATAAGGTGATAAGGCCTAAAACTAAAGCTGAGCTTGGGAGAATATTTGAGTTGGACTTGGGAGAATAGTTGAGAATTGGGCATTGGGGGGCCGGTTGTCCAATATTGGGGAGGCCCAATTTTTTTTTCTACCTACTCTAATGAAAAAAAAAAAAAAAAAATTTGCAGGGGCTGGGGCCCCCCAAGCCACTGTGTGGCTCCGCCCCTGGTGTGGAGGAGATTGTTAAGCATCGTTGACCTTCTTCATCAAAATCTTTATCAACTCCTCATCCATAGGATCAAATCGAAAACCCACACCCATTTCAAGAAATAGAAAAACTTCTTTCCCTTTTCTATAAACAAAACCCCTTTCTCCCTTACCTTGCGTAGTAAGTTTCAAACTTTTTGATAAATATAGGAATTCGCAGACTGAGAATTATGTTAGAATATCAACTCATATATAGCCATATAGGAACACTAATAAAGGCGGTCTAATAAAGGGCCACCGTTATATTATTATAAATTTTTATATATACTAGTCTTATTATAGCGTTTAATGAGGTTTATATATATATATATATATATATTATTATTGTGTTATAATATTACACTTTTTATTTTAAGCATAATATTATGCATTTAGAATTACTAATATAACTAGGAGTGTCATAAAATTAGTTTCAAAAAATGAACAAATATTACACATTTATTTTGTAGCCAAAAAAAAAAACTTGTGTTTTTATTTTATATTTATAATTTTTATTTTGAGAATCTAATTTATAATTGGATATTGGATAAAGCAATTTGAAAATCAACAGAAAAATGACTATATTTTTTAGGCAATATTTTAGTAGAAGATAGAGTTGTATTTTTACTGTATTGTCCTTTAACTTTGCCTCTACTTAAACATAAAAATGTAAAGACATTTTTGAACAAAAAAAATGAAGATCCCAAACATTGGAAGCTCCTTAAATAGTAGCAGTAGTAGTAGTAGTAGTAATAGTAGTATATATATAGAGATGGGTTCAAGTTACACTTGGTGTAACTCCACAAGAGTTACACATTTTTTAAGCCATAAATTTCCAAAAAATCTAACGGTAAAAAAAAATATATCATCATTCTTTACATCAATAAATGTTTACCTAATTAATAGCATCCTCATTATCTATCTCCTTATTAAATATTTCTTTGTCTCCTTTTTTTTCTCTCCACTTTCTATGCTTTGTCCTTTTTTTTCTCCCATCAATAAAACCTCTATCACTTTCCTCATCTTTTTTAGGAAGATATTCATCAAGAGCTACAAATCATTCATTCTTTACTCTGTATGTATTGCTTTTTTCTTTTTCTTTTTTGCGTTCATACAGAGTGCATGTTTATTATTTCTTCTATCCATCTAAATTGAATTTTTTTTTTTATTATTTAAATTTGTTCTAGGTGATTATGTCAAGTTCTCAACTTCTACCATTATTTTTTACTTTTATCACCACAAGTAATACAACGTACTCTTTATTATACAATTGAGCACATTTTAGATAATTTTGATATCGATCTGTCACATCATCGTGGTATACTCGTTGAAAACATGACGTAAAATATATAGCAAGATGAACAAGTATGTATATATATATAAAATAATGTGATGTGATGAGGCAAACTGGACAGAGACGTAGTGGTTATAAAAGTCAAAAATACTCTTTTACTCTTTTAATAAGGAGACAAAGAAATATTTAATAAGGAGAGAGATAATGAGGATGCTATTAATTAGGTAAGCATTTAATGATGAAAAGAATGATGTTGTTTTCTTTTTGACTGTTAGATTTTTTTGGAAATCTATAGCTTAAAAAATGTGTAACTCTTGTGGAGTTACACCACGTATAACTTGATCCTATCTCGTATATATATATATATCTCAGAGTACGTTTGGTATACTGAATGAGAATTACGACAAGAATTGTAATATTTATTACTAGGAATAAAATGTGTTGTAATGTAATAACTAAACCTGTTTATTAGTTTGATTGTGAGTTTTAACATTAGAATGAAACTTAACATTTATTCTAGGAAATTTCTTACTCATACAATTATATCTCCTTAAAAATTGTTAATCTTAAATTTAAGAGAGAGATGTGTTATTTTTTATGATTTTTTATTTTTATAATTGTTAGATGTATATGAAAAGTTTGTTTATTTGGAAATATATTAAGTTTTAAAATTATTGTACTTACTAAGGAATAGCTAATACAACATTTTAAAAATGAATAATTATTCTTCATTTTGAAGAATAACTATTTATAAGGAATGATTATTCTTTGTAATAAAAACATAACCAAATTAAAGAATAATTAAACTATATGAATAACTATTACATTACAGTATTTATTATAGTTTATCAAACATGCCCTTAATGTTCATAATTTATGATTTTACATATAACTCAAATTTTTTGTTTTTGGCAAAGTTGGTATTTAGCCACCTAACCCTGTGAATAGAACAAATTAGGATTTTTACGGCCATTTTCCTAGCATTCCTAGGTTTTCTTTCTACTATTTAATGTATTGTAGCTTCCAAGCAATTCAATTTTCAGATTAATAAAAATTCAGATTTTTTTTTTTATTGTTTTTCTCTAGTGGACTCTAGAAACCTATCACCTTGTAGATTCAAGAAACCCTTTGTAGATTCGAGGTTTTCATTTAGAAAACGTGTTTAGTTTATTTTCCATTCAAAAAGCAACATGTTTTGTTTTCTTGTAATTTCCGCGACATCAGAGGTGATGGGTTTCTAAATGATTGAGCATAAAAATATAAAATTTTCCTCCCACTTTTGTATGAGTGTTTTTCAACTTTTGTTGTTTTATTCTGGGCATTCATACAAGTTCAAAGTTTTGTTTGTGAGTGCACTCAACTTGAGCTTGCCATTAAATCCTGGGGTGATTGCCAAAGCCATATTGCACTAAGGATAAACTACATCTAATGGCGTGAAATCACTTCTTAGGACAGTGGGTTAATTTTCACACCATGGCTCCTATAAGTTTCCTATCATCCTTTTACTCTATTTGTCCACTTTAATAATTTTTGTTAATTATTAGGATTTAGGACTAAATGATATTTCTGGAATAGCTAAGAAGATTATCTTATTTTTGTAGTTATATTTTATATTTAAATGCTGGGATTTAAATAAAAAAATCCATAGCACTCGTTTTGTATGGCCAAATCTATTGGATTTTTGTGTAAATTCTCTGCACTTGAAATTGTGGGAATCTTTGGCGTATATATTCATTCCTTTGATAGATACTAGATAGAAGCAGATTGTCTTTTCATAGAATGAATCAAATTGGATTGTACGGAAATAAAACCACCAAGCTTTTCGATCAGGAACGTGAGCCTGAAATTGAAGGCTTTATTAATTCAGCCCATAGACAACAAAAGTGGACCTGAAAGCCCAATTCCCAAACTCATCAACACCATATTTATCCCGTCCCGGCCCAAGTATATGAATATACAATCTTTGATTATTGAAATCACCAACTAGTTTGAGCTAGAGGCTTGAGAATTTGACATTGTACCTCACTCCTCGGATAGTGGTAGTTATTTATTATTTTTTATATATAAAAAAATTTGTTTTTTCCTTGTGATTTTTTGGTAGGTGAAAACTCATACACCTATGAGGATTTGAAATTTTGGACACGTCCGTCATGTCATACTTACAAGGGTAAATTTGATATCAGCGATATGTCTAAATTAAAACTAGTAAATTTTACATCAATAGTTTGTAAAAATATTGTCAAATAGTTTGTGACTATAGCATTACTTAAATAAAAAGAGTAATGATACAGTCACAAATAATTTTACAACATTTTAACAAACTGTTGTTGCGGCCAACTTCTTATTGGTTCTCATATGGGCCTACCAATAACATCATATTTTTATTTACTAATAATTACTTACCACATCAGTAGTTTGAAAAAGTTTTTGTAAAAAGTTTGCATCTCTAACATTTTCCAAATAAGAACTAGAAAGAATTTTTCACATCAATAATTTGTATTGTAAAATAGTTTATTGGTGTAGATATGTGTAGATACGTAAATCATGATAGTTAGACTCATCCACTCATCCTCATTCAATATGATGACACTTTTTTCTTTTCAATTCATTCAATATAGCGATTTGGAATAAGGAAAATTTCAATTTTTTATGAGTAATGCTACAGTTACAAATTATTTTATAACATTTTTACAGACTGTTGTTGTGACCAACTTTTTACTAGTTATCATCAAGGCCCACCAATAATATTAATATTTTAATTACCAATAATCACTCATCACATTAATAATTTGTTATAAAATTTTATATCTCTAACATTTTCCATTTTATACAGGTAAAACACACAAAAGGAAAATAAAGTTTTATACTTAATTAACAAAGTGTTTTAAAATAAGAAAATTTCAATTTTTTTTTTTTTTTTTAATGATATAAGATAGATATTTTATTTTAACATAATCTAAGTATATATGTGTTTAATGGCGGAGCCAACTGAGGACCGAGAAGGGCAAGCACCCCCCAAATTTTTGAAAAAAATTAAAATTTTTTTTGGAAATATCCTAAATAGTTTGAAAATTTTTAAATAACCTTAACATTTTGGCCCCTCATACTTGATAATATACATATATATTTAAGAAAATCTAAAAATAAACATAATTTTCATTTAAATAAAATACAATCCATAAATACATATGTTAACAAATTACAATAATTAAACATTTAGCATCTTTAAAATAAACACATAGGTATTTTTAATAATTACCTCAACAAATAAAAGGGAAAAAAATTCTAAACTTCTTCCCAGCACATCTAGGGCTTACTTGTACACAGCAGTAGAAAAATTGGAAAATAAAAAATTTTGTTGATGTGCCGCACCACCAAGTCCTCCACACTATTGCAGAAACATTTTGCCTCACATAGGTGACCCTCTCTCTCTCTCTCTCTCTCTCTCGCTTTCTCTGTCTCCATTAGCGACTTGGCGTTTGCCTTCTTCTTCTTCTTCTTCTTCTTCTTCTTTTTTTAATTTTTTTAATTTTTAATTTTTAGTTCTTTCCTTTTCTTCCCTCCCACTGCTACTGTAGTTTGTTTAAAACTAAAAGTTTTGTACTGTGTGACTAAACTAGACAATAAAGAGTGAAATATTGAAGCTTCCATGTTGTGGGCCCCTCATCCACTGATTGTGCAGTGCTCTATGCCCCTAGTTGACCGTTCTCCTCTTATTTTAACTCTTTCCCAGGTACTTTAAATTTGCTTTGTTTTTATTTTTTTACTTTACTTTTCATTGCTTTCTTTTTTGTAATCCTTATAATTTATTATTTATTATTATTATAATCAATAATTATATACCGAATGGGATTATAAATTATATATATACTTATATATTATAAATGTACTTGATTAGATTATTAAAATATACTGTATATACTACTATATTAACATGTATTTAATTGTTACTTATTATATTTTTTTATGCATTGACATTTGAATGATTGTTTGTCTTTTATATAGCAATAAAATATATGTTAATATAGTATTATATATATACAGTATATTTGAATGATTGTTTCATTCAAATACAATCCATAAATACATATGTCAACAAATTACAATAATTAAACATTTAGCATCTTTAAAATAAACACATAGGTTTTTCAACAATTACCTCAATAAATAAAAGTTTAAAAAATTCTAGTTTTCATCCTAACACATCTAGGGCTTAATTGTACGCAACATAAATAAAAAAAAAAAAAATTTTGAAAAGTCAAAAACTTTGTTGATGTGCCGTACCACCAAGTCCCCCACACAATTGCAAAAATATTTTGCCTCACACAAGTGACTCTCTCTCTTGCTCTCTCTGTCTTCGTTAGCGACTTGGCGTTTGCCATCTTCTTCTTTTTCTTTTTCTTTTTTCCCTCCCACTGGTATTGTAGTTTGTTTAAAACTAAAAATTTTATATTGTGTGACTAAACTAGACAAGAAAGAGTGGAAGATTGAAGCTTCCATGTCGTGGGCCCCTCATCCCCTGATTGTGCAATGCTTCATGTCCCTAGTTGACCGTTCTCCCCTTATTTTTAACTCTTTCCCAAGTACTTTAAATTTGCTTTGTTTTTATTTTTTTACTTTACTTTTCATTGCTTTCTTTTTTGTAATCCTTATAATATATTATTTATTATTATAATTGTAGGGACCGGTTTCGGGCACTTCTTCGTGTAGAGAAAGTAGACCCAAATCCAGCTAACCCCGCAATGAATTTATAGAGTATGGGTTCAAGAGCTAGGCCCTAGTGAGGAATGCAACGACCATGCATGGTTGTACGTGAATGCTGATAACTTAAACATGGGTTAGGATGCACAATAAGACTCCTCGAACGGGTCTTACAGAGCTTGAAGTTCTTATTATCTCTTTTAAGAAAGGTTACAAGGTTTGAGAGAATATGAACTGCTACAGTATTCTTTTTCTCTCGTTTTTCGTCCCTCTTCAAGAGAGACTTCTTACATTATATACTTCCCTCTCAGTTGATCCTAGCTCTACATTTGTTGATCAACCAGGCCACCACTTGAGAGCCTGTCCCATCAGCCGCATTCCCATCCCCCCTGTGGGTTGCAGCACCCAAGACGGCACTGTTCAGAGGTCCTATCCTCATTAATGCGGCCAGGGCGTTAGTTGAGGGCATTTAATGTGGAGGTGACAGTTCATCTGGGACTTGCTCCTCCACCATGCTTCCATGTCCGGTGCTTGGTACTTGCTATTTGCTCCTTGGATGCTCAGGGAGATTCCCCTTGGGGGTGTGCTGCTTGCTCACTTTCTGATCTCGGGCGTCCGAGGATGTAATCATCCTCGGCATGGCTTCCTGGGCAACTGGGCTTTACGCTTTAGTCCTCGGATCTTGGACGCGTCCTCGGCGTGGGCCTTTGGGCCTGGTTCGAAGTGGGCCGGGGTTGCTTGACTCTTTCTGGCCCCACAATAATAATCAATAATTATATACCGAATGGAATTATAAATTATAAATGTACTTGATTGGTTGATTAAAATATATTGTATATACTACTATATTAACACATGTATTTAATTGTTGTTTATTTTTTAATTTTTATACATTGACATTTGAATGATTGTTTGTCTTTTATATAGCAATAAAATACATGTTAATACAGTAGTATATATAGCATATTTGAATGATTGTTTCATTCAAATACTATTAGTTTATTATATATTTTTATGCATTGACATTGACATTTGAGCATTTGTTTGTCTTTTTCTATGCATTGTCGACATTTGAATGATTGTTATTATCTTCCCAAATTTCTCAAAAAATAAAAAACAAAAAAAGAAGAAGAAGAAATTTCCATTGGTTTTCTTTCATGCCTTGTTATGGTAAAACAATTATGGAAGTAGTAATATTTTGGTATCAATTATCAAAGTCAAATATGGAGTGCGTTTGGATGTAGATTTTTGTTAACAACTTAATTATTTTATTTATTTATCGAAACTTGATTGAAGTATATAATGTGCTAAAGAAACGTGAATTGGACATAAGCAAATAATGTTAAAAAGATAAAGAAAATGTTCATATATAACAAACAGTTTTTCAAAGACTTTCTTTTTTCTAGATACAGTTATGCTACGAGGTTGATAAACTCCCAAAACCATCTTCTTTGATAGCTAAATTTCCAAAACTAACAAATTAATATTCTAACATAATTTTATGAATTTAATATCTAAATAAGGTTTTTTTTTTTTTTTTTAAATAAGCCTCTTTCTCCTTCTAACAGTTGTATAAAACAAAAATTTCTACTTTTTCGACTCTTCTTTCACTTCTATCATATTGATTTCTATATTTTATTCTCTTTTTTCTTTCTCTCCACGTAAATAATTACCAGCCTCCCGTTTTATATTTATTGTCTCTTTTTTTCTTTCTTTCGACGTAAATAACTACCAGTCTTTTCTTATTTTCTTTCTTTCCACGTTAAAAACTACCGGTCTTTTCTTTTTAATATATAAGAAGAAATCATTTTTCACTATTTGTGAATAGCTTTGTACTTTATTTTTTGCACATCAATACAAGTGCATCACCGTGATGAGTAGAAGATAAGAAGAAATTAGAGCCTCAGCAATTGGCCATATCTTTATCTTTAATTTCTTTTTTCCCCCCTTATATATATCCCACTATATATGTTACCTAAAAAATACAATGCCTAATTAAGTCACTTAACAAATCATCACCCTTTTTTTTTTTTAATAAAATGTTGGAGAACATGGAGAAAATAAATTTTTTAATGAAAAAGCATGAGGGTCCAAGTTTACCACATGAACAACATTGATATGTGTGACCAATTATTAGATATATATGGAGTATAGAGATGTGATACTTCCTTCTCTTATATGAATTATGAATTTCATTACTAGATTTGATTAGTGTGATCTATTATTATGTGAGATGAAGAGGAAGGAGTACCTTATCACTTTATTCTCATAATACTAAATAATTAGTTAATAACCATAAAATGAAGGAAAAATTTAACAAAATGTGATTTTTTTTTCCTCTCATTTATTTTGTCTAAATATAAAATTGGCGTAAATGCACTTTTAGTCCTTACGTTTTGACTTTTTTCCATTTTAGTCCTTACATTTTATTTTTTCCACTTTTAGTCCCTAAAACCAATTTACGCCTTTTATTTTAGTCCTTCAAGCCCCATTCCGTCACCAATTAACGAGGAAACTGACAGAATCAATAAAATAATAATAAAAATTTACTGTAGCACTTACACGTAAGCATATAAATTAAAAAAATTAATTTATTAATTTTAACTAAATAAAAAAAATAAAAACAGAATTAAAAAGAAAAATTCAAACCTTGCCCAAAATAAAAACATGTGTTCTTCTGTTAAGCATGTTCTTCCCAGCAAACCTTGCCCAGAAATAAGCAGATCCTCATTTATACTATTTTCCCTCTCCCAAACAAATAAGCAGATCCTCATTTATATAATACACCAAACCCCAAACACAGAACAAAAACCCATCACCATTCACGGCCAAAAACTCATCACCAAAACCACACCCACGGCCAAACACTACAGTCACAGCCACAGTGAGAATCAAACCCGAACCAAACGTATGATCACAAAAGCCATCATGTCGATCTCAAACGCAACCACACAGATCAAACCACGGTGACCATCATGGCATTAGGCTCCACTACCGATCTGGGTTTAGAGAGAGAGAAGATGAGATTTCGGCCAAGGTGGGTTTCAGCCATAGGTCTTCAACCATGGGATTTCGGCCATGGGTCTTCAGCCATGGATTTAGAGAAGATGATATGAGATTTCTGTCAGCCACTACCGATCTAGGTTTAGAGAGAAAGAAGATGAGATTTCGGTCAAGGTGGGTTTCAACCATGGGTCTTCAACCATGGGGTTTCCGCCACAGCCATGGATTTAGAGAAGATGAAGGCCGTGGGTTTTCAGTCATAACATAGATCGGCCAAGAAAGAAGAGAGAGAGCTTGGGTTTGAGATGAGAGAAGCGAGAGAGGGATCCAATCTTCGTGCTTGGATTTTTAGCCATGAGAGAAGAGAGAGTCTGGCTGTGTTTGCTGGGCAAGGCTTGCTGGGAAACAAAAATATTGATTTTTTAAATTTTTGAGCAAGGTTTGCTGGGAAGAACATGATTAACAGAAGAACACATGTTTTTATTCTGGGTAGGTTTGAATTTTGATTTTTAATTCTGTTTTTATTTTTTTTATTTAGGTAAAATTAATAAATTAATTTTTTAAATTTATATGCTGACGTGTAAGTGCTACAGTAAATTTTTATTATTATTTTATTGATCCCGTCAGTTTTCCCGTTAATTGGTGACGGAATGAGGCCTGAAGGACTAAAATAAAAGGCGTAAATTGGTTTTAGGGACTAAAAGTGGAAAAAATAAAATGTAGGGACTAAAATGGAAAAAAGTCAAAACGTAGGGACTAAAAGTGCATTTACGCCAATAAAATTTGATAATTATTAATAATCTTTTTTTTAAAGAATAAATAGTATTTTATTCTAATTTTTGTAATATAATAAAATAAAAAATAAAAGATAGTAAAATAGTCTTTATTTTAATTGTGGCAAAATTCAAATAGAGGTTTTTATATGTTGAATATAATTTAAACTCAACTGAAAAACATATATCAAAATAATGACGTGTAAAATTGTGAAACCTTCACAACTTGTGTAACATATATAATATGGCAATGTCATGCAAAAGTCAGTAATCCTCTATTTTATATACATTATAGATAATAAATTACTCTTACGGTGGGGTATTGAAGTTAGTAAGTATCGTTGGCATAATTATTTTTTTGGTTGAGAAGATAGTAATTCATTTAAAGTGATTAATTTATTTAGTTAGGGTATACATGGATAATGATAATCTTAGGAAAAATTAACAAGTACTTTTAAAGTAAAAACTTAGGATGGAGTACCACATGAATGATGGTCTTCAACTTTTTTTTTTTTAAGAGATAGAGATAAAGATAGTTTTCAGCCTAAATGTGGTTAAATCATATATATGCACTATCATATGAAAGAAGGAAATTCACAAAATCACATTACTGTAATCGGAAAATACTAAATAATAACTCTCTCTTTTTTTAATGATAGATACATTATTCATAGGAGAGAAAAAATAATACCGAAAAATTAAGAAATAGTGGTGTGACTTCTAGCGAGTAGCGATGCTTTTTAGACAAACACCGACCATGGCATCAAGCCGAATATTTAATCTTTGAGGTTCAAATGAATGTGATTAAAAAAAAAAACCTATAAAAGTGGTAGTTGCCCAGTTGGGACTTGGACAGAATGAATTAGTTATGAGAGGCGCCATCAGAAATTGCAAAATACTAGTATAAAATAATTTAATTTGGATTTTTTCAATTTGTCAAACGTTGTCACGTTTCATGATTATTCTTGCCAATTTTAGGATTTTGAATTTGTCAATAATAGTCTGACCTTTCCTTTTCCGTACTTAACTTCATTCGCCATTGCACCATAATTTTTTTTAACGGTCTCGTTAAAGATGATTTGTTGTGGAGTTCACTTAATAAAAAATTGGTATAAATTGAAGAAATGACTAAAAATAGTACTGAAGTGGAAATAGTACTGAAGTGATAAGTAGAGCTCAAAAAATTAGTCTTATTGACTCTACATACTATAAAATTTGTCAAATTTGACAAAAAATTAACTTTAGTAACATAAAGTTGTTTCTTAATAGGTATTTTGCAATGCCCATTAATCCTACCCTTTTTTACTTCAATCTTTCAACTTCAGCCACCATCATTCTCTTATGTAATTCAATGTCGTCACATGATTCTCTCTCTTTTTTTCCTTCTCAAAACAAACACATCTTACACCAAATTAGGCACGATACAAATCTCAAAACACATCATAAATGGTTACACAATTTCCCTATAAATAAACCATATGCTCCCTCATATTTTGTTCATCAAACATTTATTCACCCTCTTTGGCAAAGAGACTTTGCTTCCAAATATGCTACCATCTATTTCTCTAAAAATGCTTCTCTTAGCCACAGTGGCGCTTTTTCTTATGAGCATGCCTGCTGCATATGAGGCTAGGAGAATCCTCCGTGGAGAAGAACAAAATCTGATGAAGAAAAACCAGTTGTTGTTAGAGTCGTCACTGCAAATGCAAGGCGACCAAGTCCCTCCAATATCTGTGTCCATGCCTAATCTTCCCACCACCACCGGCGACACCCCATCTTCCACGATCAGCCAAAAGGCCGCCTTCAATAGTGATCACATTAAAGTCCTTACTTTGCTACGAAGACAACTTGGTAAGGGTTGTGTTCCGCAATCGGCTCCAAATCCGGGCACTCATGGACACCTCCATCCCCTAACCCCACATATATATATATATATATATATATATATACACGTTTTCTGTATCAATAAGAAATATGTTAACTCAACATATATATATATATATATATATATATTGTATGGATTATATTTATATTGTATGCCTTTAAGAATCTGAATTTGAGTTTATCTTTTATTCTCGCAGCTGATGGATATGTATATATGTTCTTTGAAATTGTATAGGTATGTATGGTTAACCGCATAACCCATCATTGTACATATGTCTATGAAAGAAACATCATGTGATTCAAGAATCTTTCTTTTCTGTTCCTAATACTAATAGTATCTGTTTGGTAAAGATTATTTTTGTCAACTTATTTTATTATTTAATTTATTTTTAGTACTATTTATTAGTCTCACTGTATTTTTTAGTACTATTTATTAATTTAAAAAAAAAATCAGATTTAATTAGTAAGAAGAGGTGCTAGTTAAAACAAAAGTCTTATATTTCTATCTGCCATAGCAGTGAGTTCAGTAACCGCAAAAGTCTTAATACTCCAATTATTACAACTTTTAAGTATGATCCAGTTGGTATCTGAGTTTTTTTTTTTTTTTGAAGAGAGTTGGTATCTGAGTTCGTGATATATAGAATATATACCATAAATGGTAAGGTCATTAGTACGGACAAAAGGTTACGCACTGACTTGTAGTTGTTGGTATGCCTTTTAAAGCAAATTAATGCCGTCTTGTCTTTAAAGTTTGAACGCGACTAGAACTGATCGATAGCACGTGCTACCTAGTTACGTGTGAAAAGAGATGATTTACATCATTATAATAAAGCAAAATACATCATGGTACATTTCATCATGAGTTTAGCCACAAGCACATTCTTTCTTTTCTTTTTTCTTTTTTCTTTTTCTTTTTTTTTCTTTTGGATAAAACAAAGGATTTATTTATTAATTAAGGAGCACTGTTCACAAGCACATTCTTTATTATACTTTATGGCTTCTAAATTTAACAACCAAATGATTTTAAAAAGTCTTCTTCTTCTTAAAAAAAAAAAAAAAAAAGATTTCAAAACATAGAACAAAGTTTGGATATAGGGATTTAACATCAAGAGATTTAAATAATAATTTCTAGGGTAAATTGTAAAATACACCCCTAAAATTTGGAGTTGCTCGAATTTTACATCCTAAAATTTGAAAATTTTGATTTTACATCTTGGGTTTTAGTTCTGTTAGCAAAACCTCACCCTCCGTTAGTTTAAGGTGTTAAGTGACACATAGGCTTGCTGACATGTTTTATTTTTGCCACATCAACCATTCAAAACAACACTATTTCAAAGGAAGGAAAAGACACTGCTGCTAACTCTCTAAACAGCACTGTTCATCGTTCACCGTTTCACAACCATTGAACAGCCTATTCCCAAAATTAAAACCCCAGCTAACAGAACTAAAACCCAAGATGTAAAATCAAATTTCTCAAATTTTAGAGTGTAAAATTCAAACAACCCCAAATTTTAAGAGTGTATTTTACAATTTACCCTGGAAATTATTATTTAAATCCCTTAATCTTAAATACCTATATCCCTTGATCTTACATCCCTCTTTTTGCCATTCATGGTGGTCTGTATATATAGAGGTTTGTTTTCCAGAACATAGAGTTGTGGCTTAAACAAACAAAGTAATCATTTTCTACTGAATTACTAATAACCCATCCCTAGAAGTACATACAAGCTATATGTGCAAAAATCATACCTTATCAGATGTGCAAAAACCCAATTTTTTTTACAACACGCTACATTAGCCTCTACTAGTAGGAAACTATAAGAAATTTATACAAAATAAAAATACCTAAGACTAGTTAAGACTGTAATTCTGATTAAGTGAAGTAGAATGACAAAATATGGTAGTAAAAGTAAGAATTTTAATTACTTAGCTTTTCATTGAATCCAGTTACTCAATAATCAAAATAGGAGAAATTATATTAAATGCCAACATTACGAGTACTAATAAGTATTACAGCATAATAAAATTTCTATTCCACACATTCATTACAATTTAAAATTGAGAAAAGTTATCGCATAGAAATAATTCGACTTCTTTTGTGAAAATTCATTGATTATTTTATATTTTTTTCTTTTATTTTTTAATTGAATACGAAAACTTTATTTCACAAAAGAGGAACACGGTCCATCTTCACCCAAAACTCCCAATGCGAAGAGATGCGAGGCGTTCCTTTAACATTACATTCACATGCACCGAAAGTAGAAACAAATTGTACAGGGTGAAGTCTTTCCCTAGATCAAATCAAATTGGATTTGTACATGTTGTTCCTAAGAACAATAACTAATAAATAAATAATATCCAAATTAACATTTAAATAATAACATATCACATAAATTAGAATTTACCATAAAATTAGAAAACAGTGGAAAGATATTATCTCAATGATGTTTTAAAGTAGTTTAATAACATGAGAATAATTTACCGTCAATTCATAAGTTTTTAAATGGCAAAGTTAAGGCGTAAACCATGTCATTATCTTAAGACGATACACGTTATCTACTGGATTTTTGGTATAATAAACTAATAATATTGTACGTGTCGCCTCCGGAATACAACAACTTAGCCACTTTTACTGATTGTCCTTACGAACCTATACAACTTGTAGGATCTAAACCTCTCAAAATAGTACTTTCTTTTACCCAGAAATATAGAGTTGTAAGGATATATGTATATATATATATATATATATATATTTCATTAAAAGAAGTGGAAAAAACCATACAAGTGTTTTTAGAAATATGTTGCTGCATGTAAAAGTGACAAAACTACACTTGTTTTTTTGTACATCCCTCTTTTTGCCATTCATGGTGGTTTGTATATATAGAGGTTTAGAGCATTCACATCAGTGTAACTATTTTAATATTTCAACAAATACATAACTAAAAACTCATGCAGCAGTTTAAATATTTTGTTCTACAATTTTAACAATTGGAGAGGTACTCGCCAGAGCTAGCGATGATTGGTCTTCGCTAGAAAATAAAAAAGGAAAAAGCAACTTAATAAATTATTTTTTATTTCATAATTCATACGAGTCTCTCTCTCTCTCTCTCTCTCTCTCTCTCTCTCGGCTTGAAGCTCCATGGACAAACACAAGCCGTGTTACTCCTTCCTCAAACCACTGTTCACCATCTCTAAAGTTCACCATTGTGCACCACTAGCTTTATCTATTTCTCCTCTTTTTTTTTTCCCTCATCGTGAGGCATCTAAGGCCAAAACCACAGTCTTAGTCCATCACCGTTGACCAGCACCACTACGAATGGTGTTGAATCTTGGTTTCTCCACTATTGATTTCAAGTTTGAGAAAGAAATTGAGGTTTGTTATGGGTTTGGTTTATGGTGGGTTTGTTGTGAAATTTCTTTGTATTTTTGGGTCTTGACATTTTGGGTTTGGCCGGTGATTGGTGGCTTCGGTGGTGCAAGTGGGTTTGGCCGGTGATTGGTCAGTTCGGTGGTGTGAGTGGGTTTGGCCGGTGGGATTGGTGTGCGAATGGGTTTGGTGGTTGAAGTGATTGGCTTTGGTGGTGCGAAAGGGTTTTGCTTGTGATTGGTGGGTTCGGTGGTGCAAATGGGTTTGGCTGGTGATTGGTGGGTTTGGTGGTGTTAGTGGATTTGGCCGGTGGGGTTGGTGGTGTGAATGGGTTTGGTGGTTGAAGGGTTCGGCTTTGGTGGTGCCAATAGGTTTCACCTGTGATTGGTGGTGATATTTGGTGGTGGCCGGTGGGGTTGGTTGTATGAGTTGCTTAGGATTGTGATTTTGTTTGTTGTGATCGGTAGTATGGTGATTGGCAGTGGTGGTGTTGAAGGTGGGTTTTGATGGTTTTTGGGATGGAGAATAGGAAAAAAAATTATTATCAAAGAAATAAATTTTTTTTTTTTTTTTTAATTAGAGTAGAGAAATAAATATTGAGGTTGATGTACATGTCTATTGTGTCTATTTGATAAAATAGTCAAAAGATGTGTTTTTGAGGTTAGTTTAGCTAAAATTTTGAAGAGATTGATGTGAATGTTGTGAATGACTAAATTTCTTAGTTCGAAATTAGTCAAACAAGTAAAATGGTTGCATAAATGTGAATTTGTATTGATGAATGTGTGGTACAATTCTCTATGATTACAAAAGAGTGGTCCTCTTATTCGATCTCCTTGAAAGATTTGTTGATTAGAATTGTGGTAATGTGATTTTGATTCGAACGCCAAATATACTTCAATTTGGCTGAAGAATGGATCGAAAATCTTTGAAACAGAATTACAATGAATCTCTGGCTATGAGCTTGTTAGAAATCCTTTATTCTTCATGTTCTTTGTGTTCTTCGTCTGTTCTTTGTCTTCAAAGATTTGTGGTGGAAGTTCTTCGGGGCTTTAGAGGCTTGAATCCGTAGAGCTTCACTGATTTATGGTTTGTGAGGTTTCTGGAGGCTTTTGAGCTTGATTCCAGTGAACTTTGAGATCTAGAAATATGATTTGGATGATTCCTCTTTGAATGTTCTTCATATTTGAAGGTTTGTGATGGAAGTTCTTCGGGGCTTTGGAAGCTTGAATCCGTAGAGCTTCGCTGATTTGTGGTTTGTTAAGGTTTCTAGAGGTTTTTGATCTTGATTCCAATGATGTTTGAGATCTGGGCAGGTAGTTTAGATGATTTTGCTTTAAACGTTCCTTGCATTTGAGGTTGAAGCTCTTGAAGTTCCTGGAGGCTTTAAGGCTTGATTCCAGCAGAACTTCAGTACTTCTGAATCTTCTTTGATGCTGCTCGTGCTCTAGATGGTTTGGTCTCTAGATGGCTTGATCTCCTCTCCCAAGATGTCTTGGTCTCTTGGTCCTTTGAAAATGCCTTAGGAAGGCTTCTATTTATAAGAGTTTAGGGGTGGGTGAGCGACACGTGGTGGAATTTGATTGGTGAAACGTGTCACAGCCTGATTGGTCCGCTTATGTCATCGCTTACACATGCTAGATTGCATATGTCATCGCTTACACGTGCTGGACTATTTATGTCATCGCTTACACGTGCGAGGCTGCTTATGTCATCACTTACATGTGCTGATGCGTGATTGGTTTTTGCATGACACTTGGCAAATTTCTATTGGTTTCTGAGCAGTGATAGCAAAACCTAGCAGCAATACGTGGCGTTTTGTAATTAGTTGTATTTTGTGGACTTGGTAGTATGACATGTCAGCTTGTGATAGGTCATGAATTTTCCCTCTCTACAAATGCTCTTATGATAATAATAATAATAATAATAATAATAATAATAATAAATTAAAAAATTAAAAAAAAAAAAAAAAAAACCTTCAAATAATTTTGATGAAAATTAATATTATCATAAAAGGCTAATTTACTTTTCCTATTGTTGCAAATCAATTATAGAAATTATTCCATACTAGTAACATACATATAAAGCCTCATTATTATGAAACCAACGGCTATAACAATTACATATGCCGGTTGTATTTCCACCAAAATATTTTCCTTTACAATATCATAAATACTTTCTTTTTACCGGATGGAATTAAATTGGTAATTTGGTACTAACTACCAACCTTTTGGATCAGGGACGTGAGCTCGAAATTGAACACTCTTCCCTTAGGGCTTTATTCAGCCCACAGCCCAAACAAATAGACCTCAAAGCCCACTTTACAAATTCATCAGCACCATTTTTATCCCGTCCCGGCCCAAGTATATTAACAATCTTTAATTTGATTATTGCAATCACCGACTTGTTTGGTTTAGTCTCTGAGCATGACAGAGCTTCAATATTGACCGTCTTCAAATCTTTTTTTTATGTTACTAATTGGTGCCAAACGGTTTGAAAAGTACAACATAAAGAATTTGTGGGCTCATATATCATGTTGATTGACAATGTGACTTGTTTTCTTCAGTGCTTGCACTGTTGTTGGAGAAGTATGATTGCAGATTCACTAAACTGCAGTAGATGTAGCAATCTACTGATCACTGTAGTAGATATAACATATTACTGTAAATGATATAGCAGCTGGATTATGACAGATAATATTCTTGGATTGTATGCAGTGGGTTTCGTTGCTGGGTTTTAACAACTGAAGTTGCTAGATCGAATAAATAAGGATGTTGGATCGTAGCAGATTACACTGCTAGATTGTAGCAACTTAAGCATTAATTAGTGAATAATGACCTAGGCTATTTCACGAATTGACGCAGCATCTTGTTTTGTGTTGGAAAGTTCTTTGTTCTATTAGGAGTATTAGTTGATAGTTTTATTTTTGAATAATTGTTTTGTATTTTCAAAAAAGAGCATTAGTTTAGGATAGGATATTATCTTATCTCTTTGTTTTGGGATTGCTTAAATTTATCTCTATCTCATTGTTACTATGGAATTTCTGTCATGTAAAGGTCCTATTTAAGACCCAAAAATAATAATAGAACGTAAGCAGAAACTTAATCAACGATAATGCTATTTGGGAGGTTTGGTTTTTCTTTGAAACTAAAACCATTTTAATTGCTTTTACTAGGATAGTTACACCCTTCACCATAGCTCCCCATGGTAAACGTGGTGCTAGTCAAGGTCAAGGTGGTCGTGGCAACTTGGGTTGTAACAATATTTGTGCTTTCATCAACGAGATACGCCTAATTATCGATTACTAATTTACTACCTAGAACCATGGATGAAATCCAAAATAAAGAACTCTAAATCTATATTCAAACTGTTAAAAATACTGAAATCTGTAGTATTGTATTTCTTAGTGAAAAAAATATACATGAATGCCTTTATATAGAAGGCATATGAGAGCAGTACAAGTAAGAGTATAGTACAAAAATATGTGCTATACAAGTAATCTTGTTGAGCCTAAAGCCCACAACACTATACACGTTAACAACTCCCTCAAACTCAAGATGGATGTGAGACCAACTTGAGGTTGTCAACCAAAGTACGAAAGTATCCCTTAGGATGTGACTTGGTGAAGATATCTGCAAGTTGATCTTTAGAGGAGACTTAGATCAACTTGAGAGCACCATGGACAAGATGATAACGAATAAAATGACAATCGATCTTGATGTGTTTAGTCCGCTCATGGAAGACATCATTGTGAGCAATATGAATGGTACTCTGGTTGTCACAATAAAGAGGAGTAGCAAAGGATGTAGACACACCTAAGTCTTTGAGAAGCCATCGTAGCCAAAGGAGCTTAGATGTGGTATTAGCAAGGGCACGATATTCTGCTTCAGTACTGGAGCGGGCTACATGAGTTTGTTTCTTGCTTCACTAAGAAATCAGAGAAGAACCAAGAAGAAAGCAATAACTAGTGGTGGACCTACGATCAGTAGGATCTCCTGCCCAATCAGCATCAGAAAATGCAAGGAGAATAAAAGGAGACTGAATAGAGTAGAAAAGACCATAGAAAAGAGTGCCCTTTAGGTATCAAAGAATGCGCAGAACAGCAGTATAGTGAGTCGATTGTGGAGCAGATAGATACTGGCTCACCTGATGAACAACATAGGAAATGTCTAAACGAGTGACATTGAGATAAATTAAGCTGCTAACCAAGCATTTGTAAAGAAAGGGATTAGACAATGGTTTCTCCCCTGAAGGAGTTAGATGCACATTAAGCTCAATTGGAGTGTCAACAGTCTTGCTATCAGTGAGTCCAGCTCGAGACAAGAGTTTAGAGGCATACTTGGCTTGAGTAATATAAAGTCCATCTGTAGAATGAATTATTTCAAGACCCAAGAAGTAGCTAAGATGTCCAAGATCTTTCATCTCAAACTGCTGACTGAGAAAATTCTTGAGTTCTTGAATGCCACTGAGGTCATCACCAGTTATGATCATATCATCCATATACAGGAGAAGTAAAATAGTGCCTTTGTCAGTGCGACGAAGAAATAAGGCAGAATCATAATGACTGGCCATGTAACCCAAGCGAGAGATGGTAGAGCTCGAGATAAGAGTCTTGTTATCAGTGAGTCTAGCTCGAGACAAGAGTTTAGAGGCATACTTGGCTTGAGTAATATAAAGTCCATCTGTAGAATGAATTATTTCAAGACCCAAGAAGTAGCTAAAATGTCCAAGATCTTTCATCTCAAACTACTGACTGAGAAAATTCTTGAGTTCTTGAATGCCACTGAGGTCATCACCAGTTATGATCATATCATCCATATACAGGAGAAGTAAAATAGTGCCTTTGTCAGTGCGACGAAGAAATAAGGCAGAATCATAATGACTGGCTATGTAACCCAAGCGAGAGATGGTAGAGCTCGAGATAAGAGTCTTGCTATCAGTGAGTCCAGCTCGAGACAAGAGTTTAGAGGCATACTTGGCTTGAGTAATATAAAGTCCATTTGTAGAATGAATTATTTCAAGACCCAAGAAGTAGCTAAGATATCCAAGATCTTTCATCTCAAACTGCTGACTGAGAAAATTCTTGAGTTCTTGAATGCCACTGAGGTCATCACCAGTTATGATCATATCATCCATATATAGGAGAAGTAAAATAGTGCATTTGTTAGTGCGACGAAGAAATAAGGCAGAATTATAATGACTGGCCATGTAACCCAAGCGAGAGATGGTAGAGCTGAATTTGGCAAACCAAGCTCGTGGAGCTTGTTTAAGGCCATAAAGTGCACGTCGAAGGTGAAAAACCTTGTTTGATTCAACAAAGAAACTAGGAGGAGGTTGCATATAAACTTCTTCACTTAAATCCCCATTAAGGAATGCATTTTTAACATCCATCTGAAAAATGTCCCATTTACTGGCAGCAACAACAGCTAAGAGGACACGAACAGATGAGATGCAAGCAACCGGAGCAAAGGTCTCTTCATAATCAATCTCATACTCCTATGTAAAACTTTTTGCAACAAGACGAGTTTTATGGTGCTCAATGGACCCATCAGAGCGAGTCTTAATCTTGTAGATCCACTTATAACCAACCACAGATTTTCTAAGAGGGAGTGTCACCAAATCCCAAGTATGATTTTTAGATAATGCATCTAGTTTGTTAGGTTTTAAACCCCTTAAAACAACAATTGGATTAACCTAGTTTATTTAGCCAAGTGATTAACTTAGTCAAATTATGCAAATCTAGGTTAACACAATCAAATAATCATATCAAGATATAAAGTAACGGAAATATAAAGAACACAAAGATATAATCACCAAGGAAAATCAAATCGGTAAAAAACCTAGGGAGGATTTAACCTAACTATCCTCAAGGTAAACTTGAATCTACTATATGAAAGAATCAAAGTTCATACAAAAGGACTTACAAGCACCCCCACTCGACTTCCTAATGCTACCCACCAATAGAACTTACTGACACAACCACGTGCAAGCTCCGAATCCACGGACTCCTTCTTTCTTGGATTCTCCAATCAGCTACAAGCACCCACGCTTGTTTTTCTTTAAGCTCCAATGGCAGCAACTGAGTTGATCATTAAGGTGTTGATAATATCTCTACCTTGAAAACCCTAAGCTTTGTGTAAAGGAAAGCTCCTCTAGATCTCACAAGAGATTTACACAAAACAGAAAATATAGCAACAATACAACCAGAGCAACTCAGAAAACGTGGCTAGGGTTTTGCCTTATATACCTAGGGCAAAAACATAAAACCCTAAACTTTTAATGAGGTAGGGCTGAGTTGGAAATTCTGTAGAAAACGCAATCTGGCCGACTTTCGATCGATCGAGTCTAACCTTCGATCGATCGAGCCAGGCCGAAATGCACTAATACATCTGCAACCTCTCTATTCCAACTTTACATAAACAATACAACTTTGAGCAAGCTTAAATTAGACTAAATATATTGTTTTGATCATGATTTGCTAACATTACATATTAGAGTTCTAAATACATAAAATCCTAAGTTTTTAGAACCTAACAAACTCCCCCTTTGGCAATTCGTGACAACACACAAACTAAAAGCTCAAAGTTTACAAGTAAAAGCCCTTTACAAAAATAATGCTCATAACACAAATTCAATCCTAACTACTATCCATCAGTTGCCAGTGTAGATAGCAGCTCAATTGAATCAACCTGTATATTCCTGAAACACTCAATAAATGCATGAACGCATGTGTGACAGAAAAACAGTAAATCAACAAGTATGTAAGCTAACTCTCCCCCTAAGTTAGATACAACAAAAATAAAGCATTCTTGTAAGTTTCACACAACACAAAATAAAGACATATATTAATGAATAACTCATAAATATAAATCAATAAGCAGTGAACACAAGAAACAAGAATCATATATATCAAAAATGTATCTCCCCTAACATAAACAGCCCAAAAAAAAGATATCAAAAGAAAGTATACACGGTGAAGCACCTAGATACAATCTAATATCTCTACTAGTTCCGCAAAATACAAAAGAAACTCCCCTAACTACAAAATCTCCTCTACAAGTAACAAAACTCTACTCCCCCTTTTTGTGACGGAATGCCAAAGGACAATCACAAGTCATCAAAAGGAGGTGGTGAGGGCGAATGACGTAAATGCGCCAAAGCCGCTCTCAAAGCGCGTAGCTCATCAAGCATGTCCACCAAAATCTGCCCATGAGCCACTTGAACGGTCATGACAGTCTCCAAGGAACGACGAATATCGAAGTCATCCGAAGGAGGTGGAGGAACAGCAACAACAGCAGCATCAGCATTAGGATCAGCAACATCCTCACCAGCAGGACCTGTAGAAGAAGAATGAGGAGGTACGGTACCAGAAGGCTCAGACCTAGGGTGTTTAGATCCAGCTTTAAGATGAGCAGCCCTCTGCCTAAGAAAAGACGCACCTATGGAGGCAATAACATGTACGGGCTTAGAAGAAGGGAAATCATCTAGACCAAGATATAACAAAATCCTATGAACAAAAATAGGATGGACCAGAGCATGAGCAGATGAAGAACTCCTATAAACCTCGTTCAAAGAACGAAAAAACAAGTGGGGAAAACTAATAGGAGCATCAATAATAAGAGCGTACAAAAAGACACACCGCTCAAGAGGAATGGTGTGAAGATGAGAGATGGGCCATAAAGAATGACAAGTTATCCTAAGAAAAAGATAGGTAGTCTCAGGAAGCTTAGCAGACGTGATCCGAGGATCAGAACCCCACTGGATAGAAGACCCAGTGATGTATGACATGACATCATCCAAGAGTGGAGACTCGTCATACGGGTAAACAGGGTGCTGGACCAATGGTACGCCAAGAGCATCAGCCACTACCGTAGGAGTAATGACGTACTCTACACCTCGTATCCAACTCTTAACTAGAATGTTGGAATCATAGATGCAGATAAAGATGTTCAAAAAGAACTCTCTAATTAGGGTAGCTGGAGGAGGAGGATCAGAAATATCCAACAAAGGTAACCAGCCCCGACGCTCAAAGTTTGCCCTAATGGCAAGATCAAGCTCATCTAACACAACAGAACGCTCAGCCCAAATCTTTCTCCTAAGGTTTAGTTTATCAAAAATCTCTTGGTTTTTCTCACTAGGAAACTTCTCACGGTCAAAAGAAGGTGGGGGAGGAGAAGGTGAGGGAACAGACCTACTAGCTCTAGTCTTCCTAGGCATAATGCTAAGGAAAGGACAGAGACACACAGAAAAAAAAAACCAAAAGAACAAAAATAACACAAACCAAGGGCAGACTACAAGTTAGCACAAAAAAATAGAACAAAAATCTATATGATGCATGAACAATTTCAATGTCATGATGCATGTTCTAATGCAGTAAACCAAAATTCAATTAAAGTTCAATTTAACAAAATTGGCTTGAGCATAGAGTTTCTAACAAAAAACCCCAAAATTGAAAAACCACTTGTTAAGATTTTGAAAACAAATTGATGAATTGAGCATCACACAACACCACTTACAGATTATAATGCTTAATTATATCAAAACAACAAGCCAATTTCATCAATTTCACTCTAATTGAACAAAATCCCCAATTCGGGTTCAATACAAGCCCTAGAATTTTTAATTTTTCTCAAAACCTCAAATTGATCAAATTAACCATCATAGATCATGAATATATCAATATACCAACAAAACCCATTGATCAATTTCATAAAATAAGGTTTGATTAAACAAAAATCCCAAATAATGCATAGTTCGAAAATATCCCTCAAATGCATGAATTTATGCATGAAATCATGAAAATAAACTCAAAAGGAAGGGTAAAAAGGTCTTACCGGTGTTAGGAGAGAAAAACCTTGCAAAAAATTCGCCGGAAAATGACAAAAAAATTGATGAGTAAGCCTTGCCGAGTCGGAGAGAGAGAAAAAGTTTGAAAAGTTTTTCAAAAAGTGATTTGAAAGAGTCAAAGATCTGAGTTTTAAAAAATCTGATTCGCGATCTTCGATTGATTGAAAATTACATTCGATCGATCGAAACAACCCGAGACTCATAAAAACATTTTAATCACGATTTCGATCGATCAAAAAACAGAATGGATCGATCGAAACAGGCAGAGGCTCACAAAATTTTGAGAAAAATCACAGTTTTAAAAAACAAACACATTTTGGCCACAAAACTCCTCAAAACATTAAAATTGATGAACAAAATGCATGAGTATGAGATGAAGTGCTTTTTCAAAAACCCAAATTTTAATCCCAATTTCACAAAACAATTTTCAACCATTCTCCCTTTAGATTCTCAAACAACAAATATGTTGTGCATAATACTCAAGATATTTTCAAACTTGGTTGGTCGGACCAAAAACACACACAATAACATGTACGAAGTTTAACAAAGAGTAACTTGTGTAGTGTGTGCAACTAGCAAAAGCTTGAGATACATGTGAGGTGATATGTGAATAGAAATCAAACACAAAGTCTACAAAATTCATCACATAGAATTTGAAAGAGACTATTACCAAAAGAGTTACATCATATAACTCTCACATCTCCTAGAAAAAAAGTTTGCAATCATGTAAGTTTCTTGATTTTGCCTCATAATATACATACCAATTTTAATTATGTGATGTGACATCAAGCCTAATAGTACACACCAATTTTAATTATGTGATTTGGCATCAAGCCTAATAGTACACACCAATTTTAAGCATTAAGCAATTAAGCCGAGGTTATACCTTATGTTCTTTTTGTGCAAGTGCTACACTTATGCGAGCACAAAATCTTACAATATACACTAAGGTGTTCATGATTGGCTAGTGAGCAGTAGTGAGATGGTTATTTATACCTTTCTCAAAAGGATCAAGTCCGACAGTCAAATAACATGTGACTTCAAGATTAAGACAAAGTGATAAACACCATAAACATCTTTCCCACACAACATGCACTACAAAGTTTCAACTAGTAAAGTGCAATAAATAAGCTCATCAAAGCTAAACAAGGTACACAAGACATGTTATGTGAAAATATTTTGACCAACCTTGTTTTCAAAACCAAGAGAAATAATGACAAACACAATTTGCTTCCTCCTTTTTTTTAAATTTTTTTTATTATTAAAAAGAGAAAACAAAATATATCCTAGAATGTGTTAGGACATATATGTTTTCACTTTTTAAGAACACATGTCACTTATTTATGTAAATTGGCTAATCCTTTGACAAAATGCACTCTACTTGTAATTAGGTAGTTCTAGGTGTTTTTAATACTTCAAGAAATAAGGTTTCAAGGTTAAGTGTTGAAGTCATCAAGTCTGTCCAAGAAAAAGCAAGCTGAAGTGAAAATTTCTTAAAGCTCGACACCTTCTCGATAGCTACCTCGACACCTGTTATCTGTCGAGATTTAAAATTTCAGATTTCCAATCTGATTTTCTTGGGATTCGTGAATATGATTTTGGGCCTTCTTTTCTTCAAACCCTAAACATATAAAAGGATTGTTTTAAGAGCCGTTAAGTGTGACACAAGTTGCAAAAGCATTGAGCAATCTCTGTTCAAGCAAATTGTGATCAAAAGACGAAGTTCTTGACCTAGTTCATCTTCCTTCAAGAAGTTGCTGTGTATTTGCACCATAGGGTTTTGTAACCAAGCATCTTCCTGTTATTCATCATAAAGGATGAATTGAAGAACTTTGCAGCCAACCTCTCCTCCTTAGTTGGTGTTTAAAGTCGCGTACTGGGATCCGCGCATTGGTTAGTCACATACTTGGGAGCCGTGCATCAAAGGTGGGAACTGTCGCTACAGATCAAGTCCAATTGGGTATTGGGGTAAGGGTTCAACTGTAAGTTGGTAAGGTACTTGAGATTCCTTTACTTGTAACCGCTTGATTTGATAATAGTGGAGTTTCGGGAGTGGTGACCTGAAAATCACCCGGTGGGGTTTTTGCCGTAAAGGTTTTTACCATTCGTAAACAAATCACAGTGTTATTTAGTTTTTGGTGATTTGTTTGTGCTTCCATGCAATTGCATGATTAATTGATTAATTAATAACTTGGCTAATTAATTAATTGGTATAATCACAAGGGGTCATTCAAATTGTGGCCTATCAAGTGGTATCAGAGCAAGCACACTCTGATTAAGTTTAATCTTTGCTGTATTGATCCATTGACCCCTGTTTGTCATGGATAGAAGACAGTCATTAATCATACCTCCTTTATTTGATAGCACTAACTATGCATACTGGAAAGTACGCATGAGAGCTTTCTTGCAGTCTTTAGATGAGAAGTTGTGGCAAGTTGTAGAGATTGGCTGGACTAAGCCAAAAGAAGAACCAGCCGATTGGGATGATGCAAAGATCAAGGCGGCTAACTTCAACAACAAAGCGTTAAATGCCCTATTTAGCGCAGTCACCAATGAGGAGTTCAAGAAGATATCCTCAACTGAAACTGCTAAGGAGGCTTGAACCATCCTTCAGACAACCTATGAAGGAACAAAGGCTGTCAAAGATTCAAAGCTTCAGAGGCTCACTACTAGCTTTGAAGAAATTAAGATGGAGGAGGATGAGTCGTTTGATGAGTTCTATGCCAAGCTCAAGGACATAGTGAACTTAGCCTTCAATCTTGGGGAAACCATCCCTGAACCCAAGGTTGTAAAAAAGGTGCTCAGATCTCTACATGAGAGATTCCATGCCAAGATTACGCCAATAGAAGAATCAAAGGATATTGACAAGATTCCTTTGACTGAGCTGGTTGGAAACTTGCAGACCTATGAGTTAGGACTCTCCAGGATTGGCAAAACTGGTAAAAGCAAGAGCATGGCCCTGAAGGCGAAGAGCAGTGATACAGATGAGTCTTCCGATGATGAAGATTCCAAGATGAAGTCCTACATTACAAGGCAGTTCAAGAAGTTTATGAAGAATGCCAATGGGAGGAACTTCGACAAGGACCGCAGACAATCCAGTTCTTCTCAGTTCAAGAGTCAAGACAAAGGGAAGAAGGATGCTAAGGATGGCGGTCAGTACACTGTTCCTGCAGGACCAAAGTGTTTTGGATGTCATGGATTTGGTCACATGAAGCATGAATGCCCGACATATCTCAAGAGCATTGGGAAGAGTAAGGCACTTGCTGCAACCTTGAGTGACACTGAGCCTGAAGATGATTCCGACAATGAGGATGACAGAATCTTAAATGCCTTCACTGCCACAGTCAATCCTACTGAAGGGATTGTTGAAGAAGTGGATGAAGAAGAAGAACTAGTGGAATCTAAATTTGAGAAGATGGATGATCAAGATGATATCCATTCAGCCTATGAGAAGCTTTACAAGCTCTCTGAGAAGCATGAGAAATTATACAGGCTGGCCACCAAGAAGCTCAGTGATATGGAACTTGATTGTGAAGAGTTGTCCACAAAGTTTGATGAGGCGAATCAAACTATTGGAGCACTAGGATTTGAGAACAACTTTTTGGCTGAAAAGACCAAGAAGCTTGAAGCAGAGCTGTCACAAGTTAGAGCTCAATTAGAGAGGACTTCAAGTGCAAAGCTTGATGAGATGCTTAGCAATCAAAAATCTGCTTCAGATCGAACTGGCTTGGGGTATGGTATTTCTTTCTCTAATACTGCTTCTACTAGCAATACTGTTTTTGTTTCTCTTGCTAATAACACTGAAATTGAGAACACTGATGTCAAAATTGAATTAGCTAGTGAGAACTTAGACAAGGGTAAGTCTATCTTAGGAGCACCCCCTAAGAAAGATAAGAAAGATGCTAAAAACCCTAGGGCTAAGAAGGCTAACTCTCAAAAGCCTAAACAAAAGAAGCAGCATCTCTGTCATCATTGTGGAGCTGCTGGTCATACTCGACTAAATTGCTATAAATGGCTAGCCACTCAACAGAGCAGCGGCATGATAGCATCAGGAAGCCAAAATCAGCTTCAATCCTCTCTTGCTCCTCTTGGAGATATTCTAAAAGCCTTCATGTTTCTTTCTAACCTGAACGGTTTCAATTCTTCCCCCTCACCACCGGTTCAAGGATTCAATCAAAGGAAAGGTTCTTCCAAGATGTGGAAGAAAAAGGACTCTAAGTGATTTCATCACTTTCTTTTCTCCTTCTTGTTTTTCTTGTTTATTGCATCACTTGTGTGTTTTGCATTTTTGAGTCAATCTAGTTTTATGCTTTGTTTTGTTTAACATGTTTTGTGTGTTTACTTTCAGTTTTGTTTATTTTGTTTTTAAATATAAAAAAAAAAAAAAAATTGAAAAAAAAAAAAAATACAAAAACAGTGTGTGTTTTGTGTACTTTGGTACTTGTGTACCTTGGATGGCCATTGAAACAAAGTTTCTAAACTTTGTATCATTTGTAGCTTAGATGAGCATCTTTATGCACAACTAAGCAAGTGAGCTTTGTGGTTCTTGTTTGTGATGAGTAAGATTAAGTTATTTCTTAAAACTTAACACTCATATCACTCTTTTTGACGAGTAGGACTAGAAAATCCTAAGAGAAAGGCATAAATAACCATCTCACCACTGTTGCCCGCCAATCATAATATGACACCTGTATGCTTCGGCATAGCAAAAGTGCAGTGTCAAAGACATTCGTATGCTTCGGCATAGCAAAAGTGCGATGTCAAAAGCTTAACATCTTGGGTATTTCTTTTCTCTCTTTTATATGCTTATGTATGATATGCTTAAAAGAAAATATGCAAAGAAAATAAAAAGCAAAAAGATTAAAAATGCTTTAAATATGGTTGCAAGCGTGTATTCTAGGAGATGTGGGAGTTATAGGATGTACCTCGAAGGTGATAGTCCCCATCAAACAGTTATGATTGTGTGTGAGTTAAAGTTATTTTCTCATATCTCAGATCGTCATGACATGCATACACATATGCAATCTTGCGATGTTTATCACACACAACACACAATATTCTTTGCTACTTTTTGAGGATCCATGTGCTTAAATTTTTGTTGAGAGATGATTTTGAGAGCTTTATATGTTGAGTGGATCTTTGGTTGGTGTGTGTGTTGGATTGCATTCATGTCTGTGTTTTTCTCTTCTCGAAAAACTGCTTTTTATTGCTGGCTCGACACCTCCTCGATACCTGGTCATCTGTCGAGCTTCTCAAGCCTTTTCTTATCGCAATCTCGACACCTGTCTCGACACCTGATGGATCGATCGAGAAATCTTCTGTCTCCTCAATAGATACTCGACACCTGGTGGATCGATCGAGATTCACTTGTTGTGTTTGATGTCTTCTTTCTCGACACCTGTCTCGACACCATGTGGATCGATTGAGAAATCTCATGTCTCCTCGACACCTCATCGACACCTTATCGATCGATCGAGCTTCTTATATCTGAAATTGGTCTTGCACTTCGACACCTCTCGATACCTGCAGCTGTCGAAGGCAAAATTCTCGACACCTTTCTTGACAGCTTCCTCGATACCTCTCGACACCTCAGCTGTCAAGAATTACTGAGGTGTCTATATAAGGTCCGATCGCGATTTTCTCTCATTCTCACTCGATCTCTCCGAGGCTTTTCATCTCCCTTTCACCCATTTCTCACTCAAAGCTTCAAATCTTCATCATTTTCGATCTTCCCTTGATTTCCATCACCTGGTATGTTCATTTTCCCTTCCTTTTTCATGCATTGCATGTTTTGAAACCTAGGTTTTGGGATTTTTTGAAATTTTTGGGGTTTTTCAAAATTGATGAGTTTTTCTTGAAATTTTGGGTTGGGTTTTCACTTAAATGCTTTTAAAATGTCATACATTGCATTCCATGTGCATTATAATGATATTTACATGCATTTAGATGTGTGCTATATGTTGCGTGCTGGTAGGTTTGGATTGGGCTGAGCCCATGATGCCTTTTTGTTTTGCATGTCACATGCTCATGCATTCCCATGCATACGTACTTACTGTTCAATATATTTGATATATATGAACTGTGTTGGGACTTTTCTGATTGTCTCCCTCTCTATCTCTTTCTCATTCTTTTACGTTAGTAGTGTCTATGGCACCCAAACGTAAATCCACTCCTGCTCGGAAACCTCTGCGTTTTAGGGCTTCCTCCTCTTCTGACTCTGCTCCTTTTAACCTTCGGTTCCGTGATATAGATGCCCAAAAGGCATTTACTGAGAACTTTTCTAGACGAGGTGTTCATTCGGAACGCCAAGTCATTTTGGCGGACTTCGCTGACACTGACCTTCCCTCTATCATTCACAGTAGGGGATGGGGGTCACTGTGTGACATCCCAGTCACTTGCCCTCTCGTGCTGATACAGGAGTTTTACTCCAACATGCACGGGATCGATCGTTTAGTACCTCTCTTTTTCACTCGCGTTCGAGGTACACGCATTCCTGTCACTTCGCAGCTAGTTGCGGATGTGCTTAGGGTACCTAGGATAGACTTTCCTAATTACCCTTCCTGTGAGCGTTTGAGGACTGTGTCCAAAGATGAGCTCATCTCTGCTTTTTGTCAGCGCCCAGCTGATTGGGGAGAGCATCAATTCACATCATGTAGGCCTTTTGCTAAAGGTCCTAGATTTATCAACATGGTGATGACTTTTGTACTCCATCCACTTTCTCACTACAACTCCATCATTGAGCTTCGTGCTTGATTTTTGTTATCTTTATTAGAGCATCTTACTATAGATTTTCCTTCTCACTTCATTCTTTCTATTATTGATGTTTATCTTGATTCGGCGTCCCGTGATAAGCTCATCTTTCCTTCCGCTATCACGAGGATCTTACGCCATTTTTCCATTCCCTTTCCTGTGTCCGACGACTTCACACACATATCTGCCATAGATGCCGCTACCGTAAAACGTAGTGAGGCGCAGTTCAGGTCGCGACAGACGGATGCCACTCCTCCCTCCCGTTTGGCTCCATCCAGATTAGCTCCATCTACATCTGCTCCTTCTTCCTCTACGGGCGATGTATCTCTAGGAGACATTATGGCGCAGCTGCAGCGCATGGACACTTGCCTTGATACAATCTCTGCTGAGTTGTATCAAGTGAATGTTCGTGTTGGTCGTATTGCACGACGGCAGGCGACCATGGGTGGTTTTTCTCCAGAGGCTACTCCTTCACCACCTACTTCAGCAGCTTCAGATTTTGAGGATGATGAGGATGATGAGGATGATGATGATGATGATGATGATGGGGATGCTAGCTCTACCGATGAGATGTCTACATGACACTCTACCCTTTGTTACTCGTGACAAAAAGGGGGAGTAGTTTTGGGTTATGAGAGTAGTCATCTTAGGAGGAGAGTTAGTATAGGACATTTTGATAGGGGGAGTGTTGATATTTTTGAGGGATGTAGTGAGGCTCTATTTGTATCTTTTCTTTTCTTACTTTTTAGATACATTGATATTGTATATGAGGTCCTTTGACCATTTTTACATACATTATACTTATACTTCTTTATATATATGGATGTATGTTTCTTTCACCTCTCTCTTCATGTGTTGTTTCTTCTCTATCTTTATACACATGTTCTTTATACTTGTATGCAATCTATTATTTCTGTTTCACACAAGATGCCTTGATGAGTTTTGTTTAAAGTGTTTCAGAAATACAGGTTGTCAAAGTCTACTTGCCATAAACTCTCTTCTTGTAAAGTTTTTCAAGAGTTTGTGTTAGGATAGATTTTATTGTATTCAACAAGTGAATATGAGTTGAGTGATTTATGACTTCTCTCATATGTTCATTTGTTTGTTGTGGTTTTGTCACGGATTGCCAAAGGGGGAGATTGTTAGGACATATATGTTTTCACTTGTTAAGAACATATATCACTTATTTATGTAAATTGGCTAATCCTTTGACAAAACGCACTCTACTTGTAATTGGGTAGTTCTAGGTGTTTTTAATACTTCAAGAAACAAGGTTTCAAGGTTAAGTGTTGAAGTCATCAAGTCTGTCCAAGAAAAAGCAAGCTGAAGTGCAAATTTCTTAAAGCTCGACACCTTCTCGATAGCTATCTCGACACCTGCTATCTGTCGAGATTTAAAATTTCAGATTTCCAATTTGATTTTCTTGGGATCCGTGAATATGATTTTGGGCCTTCTTTTCTTCTAATCCTAAACATATAAAATGATTGTTTTAAGAGCCGTCAAGTGTGACACAAGTTGCAAAAGCATTGAGCAATCTCTGTTCAAGCAAATTGTGATCAAAAGACGAAGTTCTTGACCTAGTTCATCTTCCTTCAAGAAGTTGCTGTGTATTTGCACCATAGGGTTTTGTAACCAAGCATCTTCCTGTTATTCATCATAAAGGATGAGCTGAAGAACTTTGCAGCCAACCTTTCTTCCTTAGTTGGTGTTTTGAAGTCACGTACTAGGATCCGCGCATTGGTTAGTCACGTACTTGGGAGCCGTGCATCAAAGGTGGGAACTGTCGCTACAGATCAAGTCCAATTGGGTATTGGGGTAAGGGTTCAACTGTAGGTTGGTAAGGTACTTGGGATTCCTTTACTTGTAACCGCTTGATTTGATAATAGTGGAGTTTCGGGAGTGGTGACCTGAAAATCACCCGGTGGGGTTTTTGCCGTTAGGGTTTTCCCCATTCGTAAACAAATCACCGTGTTATTTAATTTTCGCTGCATATTTAGTTTTTGGTGATTTGTTTGTGCTTCTACACAATTGCATGATTAATTGATTAATTAATAACTTGGCTAATTAATTAATTAGGTTTAATCACAAGGGGTCATTCAGATTGTGGCCTATTAGAATGAAATACATGAATGTTATGCAATGCAAATCCTAGAACACAAGAAACAAAAACTAAAGAACAATGGTCACAAAAGGTAGAGCAATAAAGCACAAGGACCATGTCAGAAAGACTCAATTAGATCGAGTCTTTTGCATCCAAAACCTTTTAGATGCACCACGAGTATTGGAGTTCTTATTCACGTTTGAGTGATTCCCAACTCCAGGATTGGAATAAAGGTCTAAAGCCTTTACCAATTCACCAATGAGTATCATAGGATCTTGTGCTTGAGGTACAAACACTTTTGGTTTTTTTGCTCTCTTAGCAGCTTGATGCTTGTAGCAGTTAGGATGAATATGTCTAGACTTTCCACAAAAATGACAAACCCAAGCAGGTTTACCATGCATCTTGTCCTTAGATAGGGTAGACTCCTTAGGTTTAGACTCTTTCAGATCAACCCTAATCCTCCTAGGTGGTGAAACTTCTTTGGGTTTAACAACCTCACTCACAGGGGGTTTGACAGTTTCACTCACAACCTCACTCACAGAAGGTTCAAAAGAAGATGAAGGAACAAAATTTGTAAAATTGGGTGCAGACACAAAGATGCTTTTAACAAAACCTAAACCAGATTTGTCAGAAGGATACTTTTGAACACTCAACATCTGATCAAGTTTAGAACTAGCAAATCTAGCAATAGATAAATCAAGTTCTAATTTCTTAACTTTACCAATCAACAGTATATTCTCAGTTTTCATATTATTCAAAAGATCATTAGCATCAAACAATTTAACAAGAAAATTCTTCTTATCAAGCTCAAGAGATTCAATTTTCTTTAGGCTAAGTTCAACATTCATAGCACCCTTTACAGCAACTTTGCAAAGTTTATTATAGGCCTCTTAAAGATCTGCATCCTCAGAGAGTTCCCCATCAGAAGGGTTCTCTTCAACAGATATGCTTTCATTGACTACAGCAGTAGTAGTGAAAGCAATGAAGTTTCCATCCTCGTCACATCCAGACTCATCATCAGAAACCTCATTATCACTAAGGGTTATGGCCATAGCCTTCCCCTTAGACCTCAAGAATGTAGGACATTCAGATTTAACATGACCATACCCTTGACAACCAAAACATTGAGAACCCAAAGAATTATTGGAAGATTGACCTACTCTTTCTCTAGGTTTTTTAGTGTTGCTAACCTTAATGGGATCATTCTTCCTAAAATTTCTAGGTACAACAATGTTTGTATTTCTTGCCTTTCTGTTATTGTTCCTGAGAAAGTTTCTAAAGTTCTTGGCAAGGTAAGCAATCTCTGTAGCAGAGAGCTCATCATCAAATCCACCAACCTCAACATCATCAACAGACTTAAGAGCCATTGACTTGGATTTGTTAGTTTTTGGTAGGTCCAACTTATAGGACTGAAGAGATCTTACAAGTTCATCAACAGGGATGGAGTCCACATCCTTGCTTTCAGTAATGACAGTAACTTTGGGTCTAAAGTTTTCAGTTAAAGATCTAAGAATCTTCCTAACAATTTTAGGTTGATCATAGATTTCGCCTAAGTTATAAGCAGAATTAACAATATCATTCAGTTTGGCATAAAATTCATCAAAGGATTCATCATCAGACATCCTAATGCTCTCAAACCTAGAAATTAATTGCTGCAACTTATTTATCTTAACTGCCTTTGTGCCTTCATGCACAGTCTGGAGGATTTTCCAAGCAGTGTGAGCAACATCAACATTTGAGATTCTCTTAAATTCCTCCATAGAAACAGCATTAAAGATGGCATTCATAGCTTTGCTATTAAACCTAGCTACTTCTTTTTGAGAAGTTTGCCACTCACTCACAAGAGTAGTGGGCTTCTCCCATCCGTACTCAACGGAATTCCAAACTCTCTCTTCAATGGATTTCAGGAATGCTTTCATCCTTACTTTCCAATAAACATAGTTTTTCCCATCAAAGTGAGGAGGAACTACAAGAGAGTGTTCGTGTTCCATGACAATAGGGGTTAAGGATTTGCTTAGAGATCAAAAGATCTACAACAAAAGAGCTACCCGCTATGATACCACTTGTTAGGTTTTAGACCCCTTAAAACAACAATTGGATTAACCTAGTTTATTTAGCCAAGTGATTAACTTAGTCAAATTATGCAAATCTAGGTTAACACAATCAAATAATCATATGAAGATATAAAGCAGCGGAAATATAAAGAACACAAAGATATGATCACCCAAGAAAACCAAATCGGTAAAAAACCTGAGGATGATTTAACCTAGCTATCCTCAAGGTAAACTTGAATCCACTATATGAAAGAATCAAAGTTCATACAAAAGGACTTACTAGCACCCCCGCTCAACTTCCTAATGCTACCCACCAGTAGAATTTACTGACACGACCACGTGCAAGCTCTGAATCCACGGACTCCTTCTTTCTTGAATTCTCCAATCAGCTACAAGCACCCACGCTTGTTTTTCTTTAAACTCCAATGGCAGCAACTGAGTTGATCATCAAGGTGTTGATAATATCTCTACCTTGAAAACCCTAAGCTTTGTGTAAAGGAAAGCTCCTCTAGATCTTACAAGAGATTTACACAAAACAGAAAATATGAGCAACAATACAACCAGAGCAACTCACAAAACGTGGCTAGGGTTTTGTCTTATATACCTAGGGCAAAAACATAAAACTCTAAACGTTTAATGAGGTAGGGCTGAGTTGGAAATTCTGCAAAAAACATAATCTGGCCGACTTTCGATCGATCGAGTCTAACCTTTGATCGATCAAGCCAGGCCAAAATGCATTAATACATCTGCAACCTCTCGATTTCAACTTTACATAAACAATACAACTTTGAGCAAGCTTAAACAAGACTAAACATAGTGTTTTGATCATGGTTTGCCAACATTACATATTAGAGTTCTAAATACATAAAATCCTAAGTCTTTAGAACCTAACATAGTTCCTCTTTCATTCCAATCTACCATAAAGGGTCAGTGGAAGTCTCACGATAGGTGTGAGGCTCGTGCAGTGTAGTGAGGGCAGTGTAACAATGATAGTCAAGTAAATGTGCAGGAATGAATCTTACCCAAGTTGAGTGACGAGGTGGAATGTCTTGTGCAAGACCTTCAGGCGGAGTAGGAGTAGGAGACCTAAGCTCAGGGTTGGGTTAGGTAGCTCGTCTTCGACCTGTTCATCTTCCACCCGTTCATTAAAAGGTGAACTAGGAAAGGGATCTATGATATCTGGTGGTTAGACAGAGAAGTCTACAGGAGAATCAGGAGCAACTACAGGAGGATCAGGAGCAACTACAGAAGAAATATATGCCTCATCTGGAAAAACATCTAAGACAGAGGAGGAAGATAGGGAGGCACGGAAGTGAGAGAGCTCAACAAAGAAGCGATGTTCCCAAAAGACAACATTGCGGGAGATGCAAAGACGATGAGAAACAGGATCATAACATCGATACCCCTTTTGAGTTTCGCCATAGCCAAGAAAACAACAAAACCTTGACCGAGGCTTAAGTTTGTTATGCTCATGTGGCTGAAGAAGAACGAAACAGGCATAACCGAAGGAGCGAAGGTGATGATAATCTGGAAATGACCCAAAAAGGCCCTTATATGAAGTTTGATTTTGGATGACAGGATTGAGAATGCGATTAATAGCATGAACAGCATGAAGTGCAGTTTCGTCCCAAAAAGGATTAGGAACTTTGGCAGAGAGAAGGAGAGTGCGAATAGTGTCAAGAATATGATGAAGTTTTCGTTCGGCTCTACCATTTTGCTGAGAGGTACCTGGACAAGTTAATTGATAAACAGTGCCATAAGAATGTAAAATAGCTTGGAAAACTTATTGAGTGTATTCAAGAGCATTATTAGATCGAAAAATTTTAATGCGTTTGGAAAACTGAGTTTCAACCATTTTTGCAAAATCACAATATACTTGCAATAATTTAGAACAATGTTTCATATGAAAAATAACAAAGACAACAAAATATCGAGATCCACCAATTCTAGAGATGGAGGAAGGCCCCTAAATATCAGAATGAATAGAGTCAAAGATATCAGTGGATATTGATTCACTAGTATTGAAAGGTAAAGTTGGTTGTTTTCCTAATTGACATGAAACACAATCAAAGTTTTCTGTAGACACTAAACCTAACAAACCTCTAGAAGCCAATTCTTGAACCCGAGAGGAAGATGCGTGACCAAGTTGAGCATGCCAAAGTGTAAGGGAAGGAATAAAAGAAACAACAGTAGCTGCAGCAATAGAAATAGGAGCAACAAGTGGAAGACGAAGGTTGTTCACGGGAAATATACGCCCAACTCTGGGACCGGTCCCAAGCTCTTGTCGCATCCTCGGATCCTGCATAATACACCTAGAATAATCAAAGATAATGTGATAACCCAACTCAGCTAATTGTCCCACAGAAAATAAATTGTAAGAAAGGTCAAGAACATTAGAAACCCTAGGAACCGAGAGGTTGGAGGTTGAAACGGAACCTATATTATGACCAAACATTGTGGAATCATTTGCTGTGCGAATATTAAAAGGGTGGGGTGCAGGTTTAAAGTAAGAAAATAAGGACGAGTAAGGTGTCATGTGATTGCAATAAGCAAAATCCATAAGCCAAAAGGTAGGAGACATATTAGATAAAGCTGAGAGAGAAAAGGAATAAGATGCATTACCAACCATACAAATGACATTGGCAATGATGTTTATAAGGTCATCTTTGGAAATAGTGAAAGTGGATCCAGAAGATTGAGACTATGTAGAGACAGGAGCCATTGGTTGGACACTCTCAGTGTTAGCAACAATAGCAGCAAAAATTGAAACAGCTGATTTGTTGCAATGATAGCAAGTCTTAATATCGTGGCCAAGACGTTTGCAAAAATTGAAAAAATGTTTGCTGCATTGTCGACAACGATTATTGCAACAAGAAGAATACCTGTCCTTAATCTTCATTTAGAAGCAAAATATGTAAAAATGGACTACAAAAATGAAATCTACGCGAAAAACTGGGTAAGGAGCACTTGGACTGCAAAAAGTCAACCCTGAAGAAAAGTCAACTGTCAAAGTCAATGCGGTCAACGTTTAGGGGAGATGACATTAGCAAGATGACATGGCACTGGCGTAAGCTAGGGCTGACATGGCATTGATGACGTTATGGGTGACGTCAGCCTAGAGCTAAGGACAGCACGTGTGGCGCGTGGGATGCGTGAGCTTTGACACAAAAGCTTTGGGCGGCACGTGAGGGCACGTGCAGTCTCCGAGGGCTGCAAGGCTTCCACCAACGTGTAGATCGATGCTAGACGATCTTAGTGATACCTGCAGAAACGTAATCGGAGCAATATTCGCGGTAGTGATGACACGTGCAGTGGTCTTTGCAGTGTGGGACTCCTTAACGGCAGCAGCTGCAGGTCCGGAACCCAAAGACAATGGTTGGAAGACGTCGGAGGTTCAACGGCAAGAGGCTGCGACGACTATTGTGACAGCGGAAGCTATGTTGAGAATGGAGTAACACCAATAAAGACAAGACTGCTAAGAAAAGGTTAGAGCACTAACTCTGATACCATGTTAGAAATACTGAAATCTGTATTGTATTTCTTAGTGAAGAATATACATGAGTGCCTTTATATAGAAGACATATGAGTGCAGTAAAAGTAAGAGTGTAGTACAAGAATCTGTGCTATACAAGTAATCTAGTTAGACCTAAAACCTACAACACTATACACGTTAACATTAAACCTCACATAACAAATAACCAATATGTAAATACTTGAGAAGAGTAAGCCCATGAGAAAGAAAATCTGCAACTTGTCCACATTAAGAATAGGCACTTATCCAAGTTTAGGGATTAATTAATTAGGAGAGAGAAGAAAAGTAGAAAAGAAAATAATATAATATAATATAATATTCTCTCAAATTAATGATGAGATAGGTTATAGTGTTTTACTAATCATTAAATCTCAAATTAATGATGAGATAGGTTACATAGTGTTTCACAATCCCAGACTCAAGCCAAGTGAATCCCAAAAAAAAGCAAAAGGTCAAAAAGCAAAGAAGAAGAAGACTGCAAGAAAAGGTCATGTGATCCAATACTTAACCAATGCAACTTCCTTTATCACTCAATCTGTGACCCACCAAAATTTGCACTTACCTTTCAATTTATTTATTTGCTTAATAAAAAAAATAGATTTCTCGCGTGGACTCATCAAGTCCACGTCATGTGATAGCAATATATGGCAATAGGTACAACAGTTAAATTACCGAGCCGTTGGTAGGGTTATATATCATTGTGAGCACCGGCAGAGTTAGGAATTTGACTTAAGGGGCTAGACAAAAAAAAAAATTGATTAAGTTTTTTTTTTAATATATATTTAATATATCTATACTATGTACAATAGTTAAATTAGTAACAGTACTATCTTTTTTTATTTTGAAGACTGGATCAATAATTTTTAACGTACTCATAAACCTAGATTTTAAAATTAAATTTTAACTCTTCTATATAATGACTACGGTACAACTAAATTATTAATAAACTAAAAAACTGTAAAAAAAAAAAAAAAAAAAAAAAAAATCTTTTCTTGGAACTTGGATAGTGGACTTCAAATCTTGCATATTGGGACTGTGTGATGAAGAATAAAGTAGGAAAAAAATAAAATAGCAAACCAGACCAAAGAATTGAGAGGAGAGAGAGTGTCAAAAACTCCTCTATGACACTGTGATGTGGTTGGCGCCAGTGTGTTGCCTATTTGCTAATTGCCAAGATGCAAATCTGTTGGAGACTCATTTGCAAAGCGGTGGTGTAATTTATTGAGGATGGAGAAGAGACTTTCCCACCGTAAACTCCAAAGTAAGTCAGAGAGGTTTTTCAACGAGGATGGAGCAAAAATTAGAATTTTTTTTCTTCTTTTCTTTTGTGATTATTGTTAAAATAATCTTGTGTTTATCATTAGCTTGTTGATATATACACAATTTATCATTAGTCACAGTTTTTTTTTTTTTGGATAACCACTATTACGATTGTAATCCTATTTATGAATGTAAATACTTTCTTATAAAATCAAATTAATACTATTTATAAATGCGTATAAACATTTAACTGTGATGGGTGCAAAATTTATCTTTTCTTTTAAAATTTTCAAATGATTTGGATGACAATTATTCAATATATATCAACTGAGTCTTTTTTTTAAAATTTGGAGGGGGCCAAGGTCCCCTTCAGTCCCAACGTGGCTCTGCTACTAGTGAGCACAGCATATTCATTGAAATGCCCTTATTGAAACCGCTCAACTTCCGCCAAAGATTATGTGAAGCAATACGAAAAATCTTATTACCAAATCACACCCGTACTCACCATTCATTCAAGTGCAGAGCACAAACACAATCCATATGGAAGTTGGTAGACTTTAACGAGGCTAATCAATTAACTAATTAATTTGTCCATAAGCACCGTGAGATGTTACGTACGGGCAAGTGCCTGCATGGAAGGAACCACCCTTTCTCTATGTCTTAAACACACGGAGACGGTCCTAATCCTTTATTACGAGAGCAAAAAACAAGTTTACAGGGCGCCTTAGTGACACCAAAACAAAAACAATTAATCCGTGCATATTCCATAAGCACTGTGAGACCAACAAAAGTCTAGAGAGGGCCTTAGTGACATTCTGACCCATAGTTTTTTTTTTTTTTTTTTTTTTTGAGAAAGCATTCTGACCCATAGTTCATTGGTATAATTGACATTTGGTTAATGTGGTTATAATTAATTATTATGGATATCATAAAAATTAAGAGATGGGAAATAATTAATTATGGTTAATGTAGTTGTAATTATCTAATTATTGTGGATGTAGTATTATTCTTATATTTGTTGACTCTAAATTCTTGTGATTATCAAATCAGGGTGTTCAATCTTTTTTGTTTTTAATTTTTAGGATTGTCAAAATTTTTTAGTTTAGTATTTTTTTTTTCTAAGTATTTATACTTTTTTTTAATAAAATACTATTTTGATCCTTAAACTTTACCAAAAGTGTTTTTTTTTTTTTTTTTTTTTTTTTCATTTTTAAACTTTAAAAGGTTCATTTTTCATCTTTAAACTTTATAAAGAGTTTTCTTAATAGTTTAGAAATAAAATAGAGATGGAAAAAATAGTTTTTTTTTTTATAAATAGTTTATGGATAATTTTTTAAAATTTAAGGAAAGAAAGTAAACATTTTTAATAATTTAAAAACAAAATACGAACTTTTTAATAGTTTAGGGATAAAAAACGAACTTTTCAATAATTTAATAATGAAAAACAAACTTTTAAAAGTTTAGAGATAAAAAAACAAACCTTTTATAAGGATTAGGAACCAAATTAGTATGTTAGGAATTATGAAATAATTGTTATAATCAATGTTATGAATATCATTTCGGACCTTATTTTGGTTTGTCCAGTGAAACAGAATATTTCAGTACCAATCTATTTCGACATACCGTTTTAGGGTGTTTCGGAATTCTTAAAAAAGAATAATAAGAATAAAAATAATAATAAAAGTTATTTTTATGATTATTAATCTAAATATTCAAAATGTTAGCAAATACAAGTTTGAAGAAAAAAAACCAAAACAAAAACAAAACCACATTAAAGATGAAAGAAGCTTCCCACTTTATTTGCAAAAGTCTCCTTAGCCCACGTGAATATATATCATCTTTTCCATGGAGCATTGATTAGTTTCATTTTTACCACTCCTCAATAACATGTGAGTCCACTTCTCAGCAAAAAAAGTGAATATATATCATCTTTTCCATGGAGCATTGATTAGTTTTACTTTTACCATTCCTTAATAACCTGTGAGTCCACTTCTCAATAAAAAAAATTACTTTCATCTTCATCTTCTTTCTATTTTTCTCTCAGAGTCTTCTTAGTGACTCTCCGTTCTCATCTTTCTCCTCTTTTTTTTTCTTTTTCTTTTTTACACAGTAAATCTGATCTATTTTTTTCTTTCTACAAATATCAACAAAGTAAAGCATGTAAGGGTCATCTTTTCCTTATACTTTAAAATCCTATTTTGTTTTAAGTTTAAGGAAAAGAATACCCAGAACTCCATTCCGGCCGAATCTTCCACTTTGGCTGGTATTGGCCAAAACTCACCGGAACAATCCAAAATTCTATCTGAGGTGGAACAGGAGGGCTTATCATTCCAGTTTGCATACCAATACTAGATTTTTTGGCCATTCCAGCCAGAACGGAACAAAATTCAGAACATTGGTTATAATCCCTTTAGGTAGTTAATTAGTTAGTTAGTTGAGATTATGATGAATTAGTTAAGATTTGAGTACATGTAACTTATTTAACACATGGTTTAATTTATAGAACACATGTTGAATTAATCTAGTCAATTATCTTGAGTTAGGGCTAATGAGATTAGAGCTAGTTTCTTATATATACATAATTGTACATAATTCAACATAAGATATCATTGAAGAATAAACTAATTGATTGCTTAGTGTATTTCACTTTTCTTTCTTTCTCTTAATATTTCTCTATAAAAAGTAACTACTTCAAATTAAATCAATTCTCATACATTTCCCTTACAATTCCTATCCAATCCATTATGAACCCCTAGGTTCCTAACACAGTATTCTACCTTTTATATTGCATTGCAATAGAGCCAACACTATCCTCCTCTACGATCACAGCCAAGAATTTCTGCGCTTTCGCCAAATTAAAGCTTTGTTTGTTTATCTCCAAGGAAGAAATGAATGTAAAAGAAAGACGTAACATTGTGTTGTTTTCATGCTTTAATTTTGATCGTATGTCGAGAGAGTGGGAGAAGTGGGTCATGTCTCATGTGACAGCATCCAGTAAAAGAGAAAAGGAGAGATCTTGTTTCGTCTAAAGATCAGTCTAGCCGGATCCCAACGTTGTACTGGATTAAGATAGTGATGTGATTTGTGGAAATTTGAATACATAGTACGCTATCTAAAACAGATGCTAAAGTAGGAGAAAATAGGGAAAGAATGAAAGAGAGAATCTGTCTCATCATCGATCAGATCAAAAAGTTAAAAATTTATTTTTAATATATTTTTTTAAAACTCCAACTTAAATAAATAAATAAGTATGTGTTTGGATAATACTGATTGTGTATCTACGTTTCCTAGTTTCACGTTTCCTTCCTTTTTTTTTTTTTTTTTCAATTCATGAACAGTAAAATCACTGTGCAGAAGATAATTATCACTGTTTACACACTGTAACAACACTGTTTACGTACTGTAGCAATACTGTTCATGCATTTAAAAATATTAAAAATGGGTTCCACAGTACTATTCACACATTTAAAAATTATTTTACTACAGTGTTTTCAGTTTTCAGTTTCAGTAACAATAAGTTGTATCCAAACGGACTCTAAATAAACTTCTCAAACTTTTTTTTTTTTTTTTTGACCATAAACTTCTCAAACTTTTATATCACATAATTGTGCAATAATTACTGCATCTAAATCCGAATGAAAGGCCATACTAAGATGTGAAATTTTAAAATGTTGTGACAATTGTCAGACTCTTAGTAATTCTGGCTATTTTAACTAGGATTTTGATTTTTTGAATTGGATAGGGTCTTAAACCCAATATTTATCTCACTGTGCTCCCTATCAAAAGATATCAAATGCTATTTAAGGTGAAACACTTACCCTCTATCTATATATATATATATATATATATATATATTTCAAGGTTTAACTAACATGCAAGATTCTCTCTCTTACTCAATGGAATGAAAGAGGTGGGTTATGGGTAAAGCAGTTTCATGTAGAACCATATATATGAGTCAGAGACTCAAAGTCGTGTGGGAATAAAAAGCACTCGCACCATGTATATACCTTGGCAAGAACACTATACTCGTGGTTTGTATCATTTTTTATTATTATTTTTATTATATTGGTTGTAGTTCCGTGATCTATGTTCATTCCCTCCCTTGTTTCTTTAAAAAAGAATGTTCAATCCCTCCGTGATACACGCAGCTGAATTATAGGGCATTAGGGCACCCATAAACTGTATCAATTATTAAATATTCCTAGGTAACATCTATACTTTTTTCTTTTTGAGAGAAACATCTACACTAAATATGATTTTTTTTTAACACTACTAAATAAGAAATTGCGTGACTAACAATTCTAGCTAATGCTTCCAAGGACCAACATGTATATGGGATAAGAAAAGGGAATAAAAGTGAAAAAAAAAAAAATAGTGGGTTAATCTCACATTGAAAAATGAGTGTGAGTTAAAAATGTTTAAAGTCTGTGTTATGTATCTAAAAATTAGGCCATTTTGAATATACAACACTGTCAGTTTCTTTAAAATCTTTTCCCATCTTCCGTGTGTGTTAGAAATACTTAGGTTATGTTTGGTAATTATTTTTATTTTCTATTTTCAAAAACTTATTTTTGGGAATATAAAGAAAAAAAATAAATTTCTTGTATTTTTGAAATAAAAAACATGTTTGGTTAGTTAAAATTAAAATATATATATATATATAGTTTTTTGAAGAAAAAAAATAAAAATACTAAAATATGTTGTTACTAGATTTTGAACTCTAGTACTAACTCATTAAATGTGACATATTCATTAAATCAGATACGTGTTTTCATTGAATTTTGAAAACTAGAAATTGAAAACAGTTTTTTGCATGTTTTTAGTTTCCTTCACAAATTAAGTTTTGAGAATAGTTTTTGTTTTTTGTCTATTTTGGATTGCCAAACAAGTTTTTTAGTTTCAAAAATAAAAAATTGTTTTTGGAAACAGAAAATAAGGGGAAAAAACAATTACCAAACATACTCTTAGTATTTAAAAAAATTAAAATTAAAAAGCGGCATTAGATTTGATTGTTTGTCTAATTGTCTTTTATATTTTTGCTCTTTAATAATACAAGTATACAATAGTCTTTTTTTAAACGCAACAATTTCACAAGGGAGGGGAGGACTGCATTAGATTTGGTTGTTTGTCTTTTATATCTTTTCCTTTAATACAAATTTAAAAAAAAAAAAAAACACAACAACGTTACACATTTTTAAATTAGCATACTAGCTCATACATAATCCACAAAAAAAATTCTTAAATTTTATATTGTGAATATGTGATAAGCCCATACATGAGGTGGTAAGTTAATTTAGGAATATTATAAAAATTTTGTGAATTTTTGTTGTATCCATTACTTTATCGTTAATACGAATTAAGTTACAAAGATTAGAACCTTTTTCTTCAAAACAAATAAAAATAATGCACGTAAAGAGTAATGTAGTTCAACTGATTGAACCTCCTAGTGTTTCTAACTTAAACATTCAAGGTTCAAATTCCTCCTCCCAACAGTCGAAATATTAAAAAGATAATAATAATAAACATAATGCATAATCTAGGTCCTGCTATCATACTATTGAAACTTGTTAGTATTGAATAATGTGGCCACAGCCCACAATACCAAAAATTGGCTTCCAGCAGTGTCATAGTGACTTGCATATTGTTATAGACAATTAGTAAATTTTGTTTGTAGAAGTTCATTGGTCTTGGGGTCGAAAATATTGGACCTTGTTTGTAATACATATTTCAAAGAATGATAACTGATTTCATCAAAAGAGGAAAATTAAAATGATAAAACGTATTAGCTCTTTAAAAAAAATTTCCATTGGTTTTCTTAATTTCACGCCCTGTTATATTCGAAAAATAATTGCTGTAATATTATGGTATCAAGGTTACACATGGGGACACAGATTCACATCATTCACTTATGGTACACTTACTGGAGAGAAGCAGCTACGTTCTTGGGGAGAGAAGCTGCTTATTTGTTTAAATAGTCAAGTAATCAGTAATCTATGCAGTGCACCAATAAAAATTAATAAATATTATTTTTTGGATTAATTACAAATTATCCACTAGGGGTTTGTCTCGAATTTAAGTTGTTCAACTATGGTTTAAAAGTTGACGCTTTGTCCAGTTGAGCTTAGCTCTGTTAGGCTTCCGTAAACCACCTCTCCATTTAACATTAAAAACACATTCTAACTCAACATAACATAAAATAAATTAAAAGGCTAGGGTTATGAACATTATGAAATTTCAAAGGTATAATAGCACATATGAACCCAAAGTACCTATGGTAAGAGAATTCCAATGTTAGATATAGGTTAAGAATTTTTCAAAGAGCAAGAAGGATTAACATCAATGAGCCCAAAACTATCTTTTATCTAAAAAAACCCCAGAAATTCCAAGACTTCTAGCAGATAAGGCCCATAAAGGTAATATAGAATTAGTCAAAAGAACGAGTGATAGAGAGAGAGAGAAACAACAACGGCTTCTTGTGTGTGCTGCGGCAACTATCTCAATGAAAATTTGTTCTAAATCCGCTCTGTTGTCTTTGTATCGTCTGTATTGCCGTTGGTGTAATTGGTAATTAAGTACTTAAGTTTGAGTGAGAGTTGAGAAAGTGGGGACTAATAAAGAGGCTCCTCATATTGCCTTTAGTAATGTACAGAGAATGAGAAAGAGAGATACATTGGGAGAGGGGCGATGGATTGCTTGGAAGAAAGAAAGAAATAAACTTACTATAAACTTTATCTTTCATTTTGTTTACTTCTATTTTTATTATTAAAGTGATTTTTAATTCTTTTACAGAAAAGGGGAAAGAGGGATACTACTTCAGTTTGGGTTTGGAAGTGGGGTGGGATTGGTATGAAATTTCACAATGTTCATAACCATAGTTTTTTTATCCATATATTGTTATGTTTTCAAATTAAAATATATATTTTTAACCAAAAATAGAAAGGTGAGTTACAAAAACCTAATGGAGCTAAGCTCAGAAGGGCAAAGTGTCAACTTTTAAATCACAGGTAAGCAACTTATATAAATTCGGGTCAAACCACATGTAGGTAATCTGTAATTTGCATTTTTTTTCTATTTTGTTTTATTTTTTGGTATAAATATGAAAATTAATAATTATGTTAGTTATTCATATTTAATAGGTATTTACTATAATTGTATTTGTATATAAACTAGTAAAAAAATAAAAATAAAAAACTAGTTATTCTATCATTTAAAGAAAATCTAATAAGCCAAGAGTATAATGTAAGTTTTAAATATATAACAGAATTTAAATTTAATTAAAAAAAATTTAAAAACTAGCTTATAGCCCTTGCATATACACATGTTCAATTAAGGACAATTACAATTAAAAAAAATTTACATTTTTCTCAAAAAAATTACACACACATATATAAATATGATATTTAATCTAGTAGAAGTATAATGAATTTCATATAAATATAACTGATACAGAATTAGAATATAATTTAAATGACACTTGGTATGAAAAGTGAAATGCGCATATATGTAAAATCTAAAGATACATGACATCAAATTATATGGAAATTAGGTCATTAGGTACAAAATTATCCCTCTTAGACCTAATATTGCAATATCTCAATCTGCATTTTATTTATTGTATAAAGGAGGGATTGCTGTTTAAAATGAAAAGCAATTTTGTCTCCAAATACTTTAATTTCGTAAAAATAATAATTTGATTTCTGCACTTTTTTCAGTACCCTCAGTACCTTATGTAGATCAGATTGTAAGTATAACCAGTGATGAGTAGACGAATGGTAGAAAATAGTTAACATTAGAATTTTTTCGATTTTCTAAATTCTCAGCATAGAAAATGGTTTTCATAAAAATTAATATTGAACCAAACATGACCTATTGATAGACTAGTTTCTCGTTTGGTAGGGCTGAATATAACATGCCATAAGAGTTGGCAAAGTCTTGCATAAAAAGTCGGTGGACTCAATAGTTCCTCTAGGCAATAGTTGGAGTGAATTCCTCTTCTTGTGTTAATTAAACTCTGTGTTAGTGCTATGTGTAGCTTCTCCATACTTTTTTTTTTTTTTTTGACAAACAAGTTACTCAGGCCTTTTTGAGTATTTGACTACTCCCTCAAGTGTATGCAGTCTCTTCGTCTTACATGCACCAGATTATTATAAAGAGGAATTTCGTGGCACATGAAGGTGGTTCTAAAATGTTGATGAGAGGTTTTCAACTCAAGATCTCATAAATATCTTAAGTCCTAACCTAGCAGCTTCTAGATACTTGGTTTAATTAAAAAGGTGTCTCGTCCATTGTAAATTTGATTTATAGCAATAAAAATTTCCTTTATAAGCAACCAAATGCTCGCCATATTCTTCATCACAAAATCTTAGAACTATCTTTGCTTCTAAATATGATACCATCTCTTTTTCTAAAAATGCTTCTCCTCCTAGCCATAGCGGCACTTATGAACATGCCTACTGCATATGAGGTTAGGAGGCTTCAAGAGAAAAATAAGTTGCTAGGGCCACTGCAAATGCAAGGCTTCCAAGTAACTCCTATATCTGTGATCATGTCCGATCCTCCCACCACCCCCGGCAACACTCCTCCTTCGAAGTCCAGCCAAAAGGCCTTCACCAATGATCACGTTGAAGCCCTTCCTTTGCTACACCAACAGCTTTTTAAGGGTCCTGTCACGCCATCTGCTCCAAATCCGGGCACCTATATCCCATCTCCAACAAGCACTTTGACGAGTGAATACGCTGCACTGCAGAACAGTCTTCCTCCTACCCCTATGCCCTAAGAAGGAACCTCCATCCCCTAGTCCCAATGAATATATATATATATATATATATATATATCTGTGTGTGTGTCTGTGTGTCTGTGTCTTCCTTTTTATCTTTATCAATAAGAATTTTGTTGGCTCAACAAATATGTTGTATGGATTATATATGTATGTATACCTTTGATAATGTGAATTAGAGTTTTTCTCTGATTCTCAGCTGATGGATATGTATATGTTTTGAAATTATATGTTTGTATTGTTGGTTTAGAGAAATGGTTATTCTTTGGAGTTGGTTTAGATAAGCTTTTGGAAAAATATATTAATTTTTGGTCGTGTTGCTGCTGCAGTGCACGGTAATTGGAAATGCCGATAAGTGATAATTCACCATGAGAATATTATTCAGTTTTGCTTAATTACACAGGCAGCACTACAAATCACATATTTATAGGCTCCTTTAGACAATTCTAGAGTCATTCTAGATAACTGATGATCAGACACTTAAACTGCATCTAGACATAGAATAGGCTCAGATTCAACAAAGTTCATGAAAGTGCATTACATATGTATGGTTAGCCGCATAACCCATCACATGTCAGTGAAAGAAACACCCAGCGGTTCAACAATCTTCTTTCTGTTTCTAAAGAGACAAGCCGTGGCCAACAAGTCAAACACACAAAATGGTGTTCTAACAGGCAAGTTGCAAATGGTTACGCAATTTTCATTATTAAATAAACCAGATGCTCTCTCATATTGTTCATCAAAATTTCTGAACCCTCTTTTCCAAATATGCTACCATCTATTTCTCTAAAAATGCTCCTCCTATCCACGGGCGCTTTTTCTTATGAGCATAGATGCCTAATACATATGAAGGCTAGGAAATCCTCCATGGAGAAGAACAAAATCTGATGACGAAAAACAAGTTGTTGTTAGGGTCACGGCAAGTGCAAGGCGAAGTCCCTACAAATATCTGTGCCCAATCCTCCAACTGTGGGCGACACCCCTCCTTCAACTTTCAGCCCAAAGGCCTTCGCAAGTGATCAACGAGTCAAAATTATATATATATATATATATATATATATATATATATATATAAAGAATTCTGTTAAGTAGTTGAATTAACATGTTGTATGGATTACATATTTACGTCTTTGATAATGTGGATTTGCGTTTATCTTGAATTTTTAGCTGATAGGTCTGTGTGCTTTGAAATTGTATGTGCCGCATCACCGATCACTGTGTCAGTAAAAAAACACCAAAAGCTTGATCACCTAAGAATTTAAAAAACAACTCACAGAAAGATATATAAAAATGATAGATAACTTTTTCTCTTTTTTTTTGGTCTTTCAACTCTCCATAGAGTATGCCTACTACTTCCATGGCGTTGTAAGTGATGAAAAAAAATGATGAGTCCATAATTCTACCACTCACGAGTTGATATATTGACAAGTTTTGGCAAAGTTGTGGAAATAATTGTAATACCAGACTTACACCTCCCAGGTGGTTAAGAATCTTCTTTTTATGTTCCTAAAGAGACGAGCTGTGACATAGAGTCCCAAAAAGTCCGCCAACCAAAATCCTACAAAAAAAAAACTATTACACATTTTATGAATTGAAGTCGTGGCTTCAACTCTCGATTTTAGTTCAAAAATAAATGCGTAACAACATGTGTATGTAACAGGGTATGTGTAACAAATACTACCCAAATCCAACTATCGAGCCTTAGAATTTCCATTCCATTCTAATACCTTGAAAACCTTTCCATCAATAAATCGATCAGCATGATCAATTAACCAAACAATTTTAATTAAAACAAAAAGTGGAACTTACATATCCACAACAAAACCACAAAACCCATATGCAACTCAGATTTAATTCGGAAAAGAACAAATACAATTATTAAAAGAGTAATGATATAGACGCAAAATATTTCACAATATTTTTAACAACAGTTTGTTGAGTTGATATATAATTAAACTTTTACCAATTATAATTTGTATTCATCACTGGCATTACTCTTTTACTCACTATGAACAATCTAGCACATCATCTAAATGTGAAATTTATTATCAAATGTGTTTTTTTAGGTATCTGAGAGTGTCCAAGGACAAGGGATCGGGGTTAGAATATATAATCATATACGTATATTTACATGGATATGTTGTGTCAGAATCGTCAGATAGAAAGTACGTACAAGCTGTGCCTTTTAAAGCTGATTCCTTTTGGTTGCATGCATGCACGTGCATGGAACCAAAGTCGAGCCTACTGGAATTCAAAGCTCTCTAACGAGCTTGTAAAAGAGTCTGATCTTGGCCAACAAGCCTCTGGTAAATCCTCCTAATTCAACTTTGGAAGTCGTGTGCGACTAGGAGGAGTAGTATGAGAGTTCGTGCTTCTATGTTTATAAAGTTGTGTTCGTGTTCGTGATTATCAAAAAAAAAAAGAAGTTGTGTTCGTGTTTTATAGAAGAGAGTGAAAAAAGGAGTGTTGGGGAACAAAAAGAAAAAGATAGTGCCGTCGACCGAGTGAGCACAGTGAGAAGAAAAATAAGGTAAAATGTGTGCATAACAGTGAAGTCATTATATTTCTAAGACATGCATAAGGAAATATAAATTAAGAAATATAACATTGATTTTAGGTACACCAGTATCGAAACTGACCAAATCTGTATACGTACCCACCAAACCTGAGAGTTGGGGTGTTAGGTTCGGTTTGGATTGATTAGTAAAACTAGATAATATTATGTGAGTTATTATAATTTTTTAAAAAGATTGTTTTTTATTAAAATATATAGCAAAAAAATCAATGAAATTTCAAATTTTTTTTTTTGGATCTATGCAACAAACTTTTATTTGATGAGAAATAGAGCAGACACTCAAACTTTTATATATATGAAAGAAAAGGTTCAACTATAGTCACAAACAAAAATAAAATACTTTCAATAATCACACCATATCATTACGTTTTGCGTGTGTGTGGGAAAAACCATATCATTACGTTGATCACAATGGAATGTCAAAAATAAATAAAACTAAAAAAGTTGGTATCAATGAATTGTTACAACTCAAATTCAACAATACCAACATTGCTTTATCAGAGAATCAGAACCTGGAAAACAAATTTAAAAAATAAAAGAGAGACAAATCTAAATCTTACATGCTTTGAAAAGGGTGACACGAAAGTGAAAAAACCTAGAGATCAAGGAGGTGGGACACATATATCGAATCAATAACGGTTGAAGAGATGAGCAATGATGAATGTGCCATCTTTTTTGGTTGGTTCCGGTCTTTCTATTCATTGTGTCGATTTTTTACACAACCCTAATATAAATTTGGGGGATTTTTAATTAGAAGTTTTTAGGTGCTTTAGATCTGAAGTTAGGCAGAAAGTTGAGAAAATATTGTAATTAATTTTATAACAGTGGATTTATTCAAAGTTTGTTCTATTATTTTTCCCTTCAAGAAGAAATAGCTTTTCACATAAATCTGTATGTTATTGTCATCTTGTGTGTAATTAGTATCTTGTCTTGGTCATTTTTGCAATAATAATTTGAGGTCATTGATTTTGCTGGCCTTTGATAATGATGCATAAATTTATTTTTCAACAGAAGGAAAAGATCAAGTCCCGAAGTGCAACAAAAGAAAAGTATTTTTAACACTCATTTTGTTTGAGTTGTTAGACTAGATAGGTGGTAGAAGTTTAAAATAAGAACCTAAGGAACAATATCCAAAGTACAGTATCTAAGTTTTACCCTATTATAAATGCTTGAAGTTACACAAATGGATAGTGTTACTTTTTTTCTTTTTCTTTTTTATATAAGATAAAATTTCTACTCTAGCCTAATCTAAGTGTATATGTGTGTGAAGCTCCCTCTTGGAGACTTGAACCTCAGTCCTTATTCTCTACACCCCACAAGCACTTATACTTGTGAAATAACTATCGCACCAAGAGTGCGCGGTGGTAGTGTTACTTTCATAAAGAGACGGAGTTATATTGTTTCATACATGCCATTGAATTCTTAAATTAAAATTCCATCCATTCGACTTTTAAGCCCTATAAATATGTGATCTAATTACAAATGAATACACATGCATTCAAGGATTCATAGTATTGTGTGAATGACCGCTTAGAAAGAAATTGATAAATTTTCTCATCTTCACGTATCTTTACATTGTCTTACTATTTATTTTATTTTATAACATGTTATGAGCATGATAAGAATTGAAACCTCACAATCTAAATTGTTGATTATCATGGTAATGCATGATTAGAATTTTAGTATTTACATAATGAATAGAAAAACAAAAAACAAAACAAGTTTGATTTTCCAAAAGTTTTCAAGTTTTAGTGAGTCATATTTATTGATAAAGTAATTTATGAAGAAAATCAACCTAATTGTTCTCAACTATTTTTATATCTTTTCTTGGTTATCTCTTTGAACGTGGTTTAACCGTTTAAGATCTTGTGACATTTAACTCTTTAGTGCCACTGCCACACATAGGTGGGACTTAGGGACCCATATGATATATTCCACAGCATCCCCTGTGCCCAACAATGTTTGATAAAGTAATTTATGAAGAAAATCAACCTAATTGTTCTCAACTATTTTTATATCTTTTCTTGGTTATCTCTTTGAACGTGGTTTAACCGTTTAAGATCTTGTGACATTTAACTCTTTAGTGCCACTGCCACACATAGGTGGGACTTAGGGACCCATATGATATATTCCACAGCATCCCCTGTGCCCAACAATGTTCAAAGAGATTAACACAGAACAAAATTAGTATCTTCTGATCGCCAAAAAGGTAGTTCTACGTCCCCCCACCCCCCCAAAAAAAAAAAAAAAAAAAGTAATTCTATGTCTCCACTCATTCTAAATGCTTTCAGTACTGTGCCTTTCACTTTCACCTACATTATCAAAGTATAATTGTTTTTAAACTTTTTTTTTTTTTTTTTTTTTTTTTTTTTTTTTGTTTAAGTTATAATTTTTTTCAAACAGCTAATAGTTTTCAAAGGAAAAAAAAATCTGAAAAAGTCAAAAGAAAAAAAATTATATCAAACGGGCACATAATAAGATTTATGGTAAAATTTATTATGTTAGAAACCTATGATGTGAAATGATATAGAAGTAGTGTTCAAATATCATTTCTAATCAAAATCTTTACAAATTTTATTACTGACGTAAATGATGTCTAAGAATATTTCTGATACCACATAGATAATGGCATCTTTTTCGAATAATTATGATAGAAATAAACATAAAATAGCACTAAAAAACCAGTTCATTGGCAAAGTATTGGGTAAAATATTAGCCTCTCTATGGAGAATTTGACATAGCATAGTAGAAGAAGACAACAGGATACTAAAATTCTAATATCCTAGATAAGGCTTTCCTTAGAGCTCTTCTATAAAAAAATGTCATTTTGACATACCAAAAGCCTACTTTATTATTTTACCACATTATTTTACAATATCCCATTCATCACATGTTTTATTCTTCAATTCTATACATTAAAATAATATTTACAACACATTAAAATAATATATTAACTCCTCCCCATCATCATCATCATCATCAACAACAACAACAACGGCACAACCACCATTGCAGCAACAATAGCCACCAACAACCATTGCCACAACAATATCGACAGCCACCACCGGCACAAACCCAATCCAACAACGCCACCTTAAAAAATTTAAAAAAAATTTAAAAAATTAAAAAAAAAAAAAATCCACTACATTCACAAACCTCAAAACTCATCCCAAATCAAACAAACCCACAAAACTCTCCAAAAAAAAAGAAGAAGAAGAGTTGAATAAACTCCTTTTATACAACCCAAATCACATGGAATCAACCCAACTCACCACCACCCACAATCACATGGAATCCACAACCGGGGAAAAAAAAAGGCCCAAACTTACATGCAGTCTCCACCAATCGACCTCATCAGTAAGGCCAAACTCCACGACGATAGCTGATCTCAATGACAACAGTCTAGGTGGAGAAAAAAGAAGAAAGAGAGAGTGTGACAAGGAAAAAAAAAGACACAGAGAAGCTGAGTGACAGAAAAAAGAAAAAATGAAAAAATGAAAAAAAAAAAAGGGAGAGGTGAAGATTCTGGAGATTGGAGAAAAAAGAAGAAGAAAAAAGGAAGAGAGTTGACCAAGAAGAAGGGAGTGGCGGAGAAAGAAAGAAGAAAAAGAAAGAGAGAGAAGAGAGAAAGTGATAAAGGAAGAGAGAGAGAAGAGAGAAAGTCAAAAAGGAAGAGAGAGGAAATGAATTTAAAAAAAAATAGCATTTTCATCCGTACCGTTCCAAAGATGGAACGATACTGTTTATGTGTGGTAAAATTATAACATTTGGAACATCTCATGAGAGGGGTTTTTCGGTGTTTGGTGTGCCAAATGCCAAATATTTGGCATTCGGCACACCTAATAGTAAATGCTCTTAGGGCTCTATTCAGCCCACACTGACCACAAAAGTAGACCTAAAAGCCCAATTCCCAAACTCATCATCACCATATATATCCGGTCCCGGCCCAAGTTATATGAAAAATCTTTGTTTATTGCAAACACCAACTTGTTTGGGCTAGTCTCTCTAAGCACGATAGAGCTTGCTGAGTTACTTCTTGCTTAGCCAGCTAAACTACCCACTTTTTATATACTAAGTCCCAAAAATTAAATGTATATAATGTTGGGATAAATCCTTGTCTATGTGTGAATTAAATTAAATATAACCCAAGCAATAAAGAAAATAGAAATTTATGGAAGCGATAAAAAAATCAACCAACAAGAACACCAAGAGTGTAGAGGGAAAAACCACGGGACAAATCCAATTAATCCACTATAATAAAATAGAGATTATAACACTCAAGTTATACCCAAAACTTGAGTTCACAATAAATTGGGAAAATACAATAATACCTCTAGGAACAAATAAAACCTCACTACAAAAGCCGGTAGCAAGATCTTCCACACTGAATATTTCAATTCTCTATGATTGTAGCACCCAAATAATTGTCCTAGAAAAAACTCCAATTTATCTTCTTTGTGTGTCTTGAGCAAAAGAAAAATCACCTTTTCTTTTTTCTCTCAGTGCCGCACAAAGCACTATTCTTTTTCCTTCAGTCGGCTTCAAATCTATGTTTCACTTTTCAGTCTCTCTGAATCTCTCTCACTATTCATGAAACCCACACGCACAAGCTTTATATAAAAGCTTTGCCGCTAGACACTCCTAATTCAATTAGGAATAGAAGTCTTTGACTTCTTGTGCAATTGGTACACCTATTTCTATGTGTAATAGGATTCCATGTGGGCTAGACTTCTAGATGTCGTGAACCTCAACAATCTCCCTTCCAGCCCATCGAGGAAAGAGATCTTCATCCAAACTCTTCAATTAGAATTCATGCCAGTTGTTCCGGCACAAAACCCAAGCTTCTTTTTGGTCATAATCAACTCATAAGTCTTATTCTTGTGCAAAGAATTCATCTATTCTTGCATAGCCTTCATCTAGCTCTGCTTGTCCTTACGAGACTCTACTTCTTGAAAGCATTCTAGCTCCCCCTCATCAGTAAACAAAATATACTCAGAAGAGGGATATCTAGTCAATGGACCACTCTCCCTAATAGACCTCCTCACTTGAGGTTCTTTAATCTCAAGTGGAACAGGCTGCTCCCCCTGTTCAATATCTTGAGCATCATCACCCTCAACTCTTACTGGCTCAACACCATTAACTACTATTGGTTCATCACCAAGATTCTCATCTTGTACCTCTTCCCTATTAATGGCATGATTGGAGGAAGAAGAGGATTGTGTAAGGTCGGGAACACCTACAATTGCATCCTTTGTCTTTTCAGTTTTCTCAAGGTCTGCCAAATTTTCATTCTCATGAAAAACCACATCTCAACTTTTAATCATCTTCTTTTTCTCAAGATCCCATAACTTGTAGCCAAATTCTACATCTCCATATCCAACAAATATACAAGGAGTGGCTTTGCTATTAAGCTTCAATCTTTGTTCCTTAGGCACATGTGCAAATGCCTTGCACCCAAATACCTTCAAGTGAGAGTAAGAAACATCTTTCCCAATCCAAACTCTCTCTAGAATATCAAACTCCAATGGAACTGATGGATATCGATTAGTTAGGTAGCACGCAGTTTGAACAGCTTCACACCAGAATGACTTAGGCAAATAAGTCATTCTCAACATACATTTGACCTTTTCAACAATAGTGCGGTTCATCCTCTCTACCACACCATTTTGCTGTTGGGTACTAGGAACTGTCTTTTCATGTCTAATACCTTTCTCAAAGTAGTAACTCTTGAACTCATTAGACGTATGTTCACCTCCGTTGTCAGTACGAAGACACTTCAAAGGCTTCCCTTTCTCTTTTTCTGTCATGGCATGAAATTTCTTGAAGTGGTCAAATACTTAGTCTTTAGTTTTCAAAAAATACACCCACACCATTCGCGAAACATCATCAATAAAAGTAACAAAATACTTATTGCCACCTCAGGACTCCACATCAATGGGATCACATACATCAGAATAAACAAGATCTAACACATTGGGCTTTCTAGTAGATGGAATGCAAAAAGATACTTTATGTTGTTTTCCAAATAAACAATAATCACAAGGTTTAAGTGACATACCTTTGGCAAAAGGAATGAGAGACTTCTTTGCCAAAATTTGCAACCTCTTTTCACTCATGTGAGCCAGCCGCCTATGCCACAACTTATTTGTAGAATCTTCCTAAGTTGCACTAACATCTTTGCACACCTTTACTTGTGTCTTGTAAAGTGAACAACAAATCTTCCATCCACCAAGCACCAATGATCCTTTAGAGAGTGTCCATTTACCATCTCCAAAAAAGTTGCCATAGCCTTCTTTATCCAAAATATGAGTAAAAATCAGATTCAAGCACATATCAGGCACATGTTGCACATTCTTCAATTCCAAGGTGTATCCAGTGTTAGTCTCAACACAAATATCTCCAACTCCCACAATGTCAGTATAACTGTTATTGCTCATCTTCACTCTCCCAAAGTCTCCTGCTTTGTATGAAGTAAAGAGCTCATTTCTTGGAATGACATGGCAGGAAAAGGCTGAGTCAATTAGCCATTCAACATAAGGATGTGAAACATTACAACATTCATCTTCTCCTATAGAGAGCACCACCTCTTCAATTGTCAAGACAACAGTGGTATTCTGTTCTTCTGTTTTATTATGATTTTTCTCAACTTTCTGTTTATTCTTCCCTGCCTTGTAGTTTCTTCTTATGTGACCTTCTTTGTCATAGTAGAAACACTTGAAATTTCATTTTTTCAATTCTAACTGACTTTTGGATTTACCACGCTCCTTAGAATTTCTAGTCTTACTCCTCCCCCTGTTCTCTGTGACAAGAGCTTGTGCATTATCCTTGCCCATGGTTTTTCTTCTTGTTTCTTTGAACAAGCTATCCTTGACCATTGCAAGTTGTAGAACACTATTTGGAGCAGAGTTACTAAGTGACACTACCAAAGTCTCCCAACTATCAGGTAAAAAACTCAGAAGTAATAAAGCTTGAAGCAAATTATCAATTATCAGCTTCATTGTAACCATCTGATTCACCAAGTCTTGGATCTCACTAAAATGCTTGGCAACGAATCTCTCTTCCTTAAGCTTCAAATTCACAAGCTTTCTAGCCATAAAAGCTTTATTTTGAGCTATCTTTCTTTCATAGAGACCCTTCAATTTTTCCCAAAGAGCTTCTGCATTAGTCTTTTGAGATACATGATGAAACACACTCACATCGATATATTGTCTAATACATCCAATGGTATTTCTATTTAACTTCTCTCAGTCTTTATTAGACATCTTGCTTGGCTTAGCACTATCACCCTCAATAGGGTCATGCAAATCTTTACAGTAAAGGACGTCCTCCATCATTGGCTTCCAAATCAAATAATTTGATGTCAAGAGTTTAATCATAGTGCTCATATTTATATTCATATTTTCCATTTAATTCAACACAAGACAATCACGTCCAACAACCAAAGCTCTGATACCACTTGTTAGAATAAATCCCCGTCTATGTGTGAATTAAATTAAATATAACCCAATCAATAAAGAAAATAGAAATCTACGGAAGCGATAAAAAAATCAACCAACAAGAACACCAAGAAATTATGTGGAAAACCCTCTAGTATAAAGGGAAAAACCACGGGGCAAATTTGATGAATCCACTATAATAAAATAGAGATTACAATACTCAAGTTATACCAAAACCTGAGTTCACAATAAATTGGGAAAATACAATAATACCTCTAGGAACAAATACAACCTCACCACAAAAACTGGTAGCAAGATCTTCCACTCTGAATGCTTCAATTCTTTGTGATTGTAGTACCCAAATAATCGTCCTAGGAAAAAACTCCAATTTATCTTCTTTGTGTGTTTTGAGAAAAAGAAAAATCACATTTTCTTTTTTCCCCCAATGCCGTATAAAGCACTATTCTTTTTCCTTCAGTTGGCTTCAAATCTGTGTTTTACTCTTCAGTCTCTCTGAATCTCTCTCACTATTCATGAAACCCACACGCACAAGCTTTATATAAAAGCTTTGCGGCATGACACTCCTAATTCAATTAGGAATAGAAGTCTTTGACTTCTTGTGCAATTGGTACACCTATTTCTATATGTAATAGGATTCCATGTGAGCTGGACTTCTAGGTGTCATGCACCTCAACATATAAGGGGTTTTGTTTTTTTTTTTTTTGGGCCCTTTGGTTTAACATTTTATGAATTGTTTTTTTTTTTAATCGGCCCAGATTTCTCTTTATTTCTTAGTTGATACGTGTGGAGTATTGACAATGATAGTGGTTGTTAAATTTTTTTTTTTTTTTTTGGGTGTTTTTTACTTGTATTTTGGGTAGGTGAAGTGAAAACTCATGCCCCTGAGGATGAGGGGATTTAAAATTCCGAACACGCCCCTTCACCCAAAGTTCATTGGCAAAATATTTGTTTAGTTAATGTAGTTGTAATAATTAATTATAATTGATGTTGTCATGAAATTTAAGAGACAAATAGAAACCTATATGTTTGAAGTATTATAATTACTTAATTAGTAGTTTCTCCACACACAAAAAATAATAATTAATTAGTTAGTAAAAAAATTTTAATTTAAAGACAAATGATGAATTAGGTTTTTTTGATGATGTTCACAAGAAGAAAATAAGTAAAACAAGTTTGAAACATCTCTTCAACATGGGTTAAGATCTTGTGAGTTGTGAACATGTAGATAATCAGTATACTTCACGTAATCATATAAGAGAAAAACATAATAGAAAATTAGTATCTTTTGATCGCTATTTCTTTGTCTCTACTCATTTTGTATGCTTCGCATAATCATATAAGATATAATAAGATTTTATTTTTGTAGATTTTATCATTTAAAAAACATATGATGTCAAATGATATTAAAAAAAAAATATATATATATATATATATATATAGTGTTCAAATATCATTTCTCTAATCGGCTTCAATATATATATATATATATATATATATCATTTCTCTAATCAAAATCTTTCAAATTCTATTATTTGCGCAAATGGTGTCTAAGAATCAATGACAAAGTCAAAAACTTGTCTGAAAAAACTAAATAAAAATTATGTAATTAATATTTAAAATCTTAAAAATTTTCACTTAAATTTATTGTTTTAGGCCTCAAATTATATTGACTCAACCATGACTACAATATGAACATGTAAGTCTAGATAGAATCTCACGCTAAATCAGTATAATGATTTGGAATAAGAAAAATTCCAAGCTTTTATACCATCAAAAAAACAAAAAGAAAATAAATTTTTATACTTTCTGTATGGTCAATTTTCGTAGCCCAAGCCCAAAAAGGTATGGATTGTAAGCCCAATGAACCCAAGACAATAAATTTGTAGAGAGTGGGTGAAAGAGCTAGGCTAGTAATGAATTAAACAGTATTGGACTGCAGTGCTTGTGGATAAATTTGTATTCAATCGTGCTCGGACAGATGCAAACATAGACGTTCGAAGAGGAATTTGTATTGAATGAACTTGGGTTACAATTCTTAGAGCTACAGTAATGGAGTTCTCTCCTTTCTAACTTTCTTTTTTGATCCCCATTATCAGAGGCATTTCCCTCTTATATAGTACCCCCTCCCTTCATCTTCATCGTCCACTTGTTCATCATCTAGACGCCCACTTGAGTGCATGTCCCATCATGTACCCTATTTAGCCTTGTGTGAGTGGCGGTAGCTGAGAGTGCACTGTTCAGGGGTCTTCTCCACATTAATGCGGCCAGGAAAGTAGGTGCAGTGCATTTAATGTGGTGGTTGAAGTTTGTCTCCTAGATATTTCTCCGTTCCTGCTATCCTCATGCATGCCTGAGGTTCATCTCTATCCTTACACCTGTCAGGAGGATCATTTGAGCTTCCCAGACGCCTGTCGGACCAAGCTTCTTCGGATCCGAGGATAATGGACTCCTCGGACAATTGAATGTCTCCTCGGATTATGACCATGCTCCTCTCCAGACATGCTTCTTTTACATGGGCTTCTGCTCGAGTGTTTTCATCTCTTCGGACCAACAGTGGTCTTCAAATAGGGCCTTGGGCCCAATACGTTAGGTTGGGCTTTTCACCCCCCACAATAGCCCCTCAAAATTTTAGTTTTTCCCTCGCATCCGAAGAGAAAAAGTAGGATTTTGACTTGTCACGGAGTAGAAGTTTGAAATGACAAAAATATCGGAACTTACACGCGTGTGGGCATAGAAGTGGGCGCTTCATTAATGCCGCTGTCGTTTCAGTCTCCTCGAGGCGCTGTCATTTACTTCAGGCAGCGTTTTGTCTTTGGCATCCAACGGTGGGCTGTAGATCCAACGGATGTGATTTTTTCTTCAGAATTTGGGCGGGATGGCCCTTGACCCTTCGTTTGACCTCGTATAAAACCTTAGAGGAAGTCATTCCTTCCTTACTTTGCAACTCCCAGACCCTTCAACAAGAACAAGCACACAACTGCTCCGAGCTCTTTCAGTCGCCGATTTCAATCTTTCCCAAAGTCATCAAGAATCCTTCTGCGCGTTCGAAGATCGATTTCCAGTTCAGTTCTTGTGAGTTTTCCTCTTCTCGAGCCTTCAGTCCTCTCTTCGGCCAACTTTCTCGCCCTTTGAACGGTTACTCCCTCGTTGCTACACAGTGCTTCCATTTTTCCGTTTAAGCGTAATGGGTAAACTCCAGTATCGAGTGGACAGTCCTGCCCAGTTGGAGAAATTTAGGGCCACATATCGCATACCTCCAAATGTGGGGGTAAGGTATTGCCCTCCAGAGAAAATACTGACTGATCGGAAAACGGGAGAAGTCGTGATCCCCGTCATCGCCTTCCTAGAAGGGGGGATGACAATCCCCATGGGCCCCATCACCACTAGCTACCTTCGAAACCATAGGCTTACTCCCTGGCAGTGCGCGCCTAACATGTTTAGGATCTTAGGAGCAATTGAGGATCTTAACCATCACCTAGGATTGGGACTCACCTGGCTCAACGTGGTACATATGTACGAGTGCCACAGCCAGCAAGGGGCGGGATATTATTAAAAATCCCGGTCCGACATTGTTAGGCTCATTTCCTGCCTCCCCAAATCCAACAAAGGGATGAAAGATGACTATGTGATCGTCTCGGGCGCATGGTATGATGGCCCTCACTGCCCAACCAAGCATGGAGAGCCAGGTGGGACATGTTAGATTTAGGCACACTAACCATAGGCTTAGGGTCCTCGTCTTTTAATGGTTTTTAATTCTTCTTGTGTTGCTGTTTTTGAGTCTCTAACAAAGTTTTGCTGTGACTTGTAACAAATAAAAACTGCGTTTCTCCTCGGCTCAGCCTTACAAACACCGCCGCCCTTAATTTTTTATTAAGATCAGAGATTTTCGTGAGCGAGGACGGGCAGCTTCGATCGGCTCCCCTTATTCTAGGATACACAGCAAAGAAAAAGAATTTCCAACCAGTTGGCAACGCGATAACCCAGGGAAATCATCGCCTTAAGCGCATTGACGTTGCTTGGAAGGGTTTTTTGGCGCCATACAAGCTTGCACCCGTACCCCATCCAAACCCCCAGGCTATACCCCCTCTTGTCCAACCACTCCAGCAAGTTCCCCTCGAACAGGTGGTTGAGGGTGAGAGGGTCGGCTCTTCCACCTCCTCGCTAGAGGAGCAAATAGACAAATTCCAGTTCGGGGGAGAGGCTTCAGGAGTAAATCGAGTGATAGAGGTCTCAGACGCCGAGGAAGAGACCGACAGACAATCAGGCATTCACCATACTTTGCTAGCTGCTCATTCTGAAGACTCCTCGGACGACGACATGGATTTGAGGAGTTTAATGAAGGGTAGAGGCAAAAAGGCCGAGCAGAAAGGTACTGGGACTTCCCAACCAGTGGTGAATCTGCCTCCAGTGCCATCCCAGGCTCCTAACCCCGGCTTAAAGCCCGTTCCTGACCTGAGGAAGAAGAGGCCCCTTCTTGATGCTGAGGAAAGGCAAGTGCTGCCAGCCAAAGGGACCAAGCAGCAGAAGGTGGTGAAAGACCACCGGACCCAAAGGGCCTCGTCCACTGAAAGCCGAGATGAGGTCGTTGTGGCAGATGTCCGTCGAGGAGGAGGACCACGAATCTGGTCTCCAAGGTTGGAGTTGAATGGCGCTCCAATCTCCTGGGACACCTCCCTCAGGAATTACGATGGAGGAAGGGCAGGTTATGTTGCTGAGGCTCTGCAGCAGCCACTCCTCCTTCCCCACGACATGGACTCCTACAGGCGTTTCAACCAACATGAGCTCTTTCAATCCCTTAAGAGGGATATGGCCCTGGTAAGCGAGCTCAGTCCGATTAGTTGAATCACTGACACTTTTGCTTTTTCCCTTTTTCTGTGCTTTATATTCGGAATTTCCATTGTGTAGGTCACCCAGCAGATCTATGTGGCCGAGGAGTGGAATAAGAAGAACCATCTTGAGGCCCAGGCAGCGGTCTACTCTCGAAACGAGGCGGAGAAATCTCTGGGCCAACTGAAGGAGGAATATGCCCATCTGTCCGAGGACTTCAAAGAGATGACCAACCAGAAGAAAAGCCTCGATGCGGATATTAAAAATGTTGAAAAACAGGCTGAAGAGCAACGCAAGCAGCTAAATATGGCCGAGATCAACTTGGCAACCGAGAGGGAGTTGGTGAAAGGGCTTACAGCTGAGCTTAAGAAAGCCAAGGAGAGAGCTCGATTATCCGAGCAGAATGCCAAACTGGCCAAGGAGGCAATCGAGGCTGAGAGAAAAGCGGCATACCAGCTGGGGGTGGATGAGACCGGGTCCCAGCTTATGGAGCAATTTGCCTCGGTTAGTCGAGATTATTGCAGCATAACTTGGAGTAAGGCGTTGGACGCTGCTGGAGTCCCTGCTGACTCAGAGCTGAGGCTGCCCGGGAGCATATACTACGATCCAGAGATCCGAGAGCTCCCAGTGGATGATCCTCCTACACAGCTTCCAAAGGCCTCGGACCAACCCTTGGCCAGCCAAGTCCCTCCTGCCAACCTTGAGGCCTCCAAGGAGTCTGACCAGCCAGGTGACAAGGGCAAACAAGCTGAGCCACCCAAGGACAAGGGCGAAGGGCTGGAAAAGGGGAAGACCTCCTCTGAGCCCAAGGACCAAGCCCCAGAAGCTGCTGCTACTCGGACAGGACAGACTGCCGACCCTGTGGCCCCTCAACCGAAGACTTAAATATAGGGGCTTTTGTTTTGCACTTGTACTTATTTTTGTTTTTATGTAAGGAATTGTAAACCCCTTTCTTTTTATTAATGAAATGGCTTCCCTTTTGTTTCTAGTGTTTTCGATACATGTTTTATAACTTATTACTGCTACATATAACTGTACATTGCAATTATAACATAACAATGCGAATAAACTTGATTAGTATATCATACTGATGGTATGAGTAATTGAAATTGATACTGAAAAGAACAGTCCGTATAAGAGTTATTAATAAGTAATGATTGCAGCGAGTAATTATGTAAGTTTCACATGTCTTTCCAAATATATAGTGTTACTACCCCTCGGCTTTGAATTAAACATAACTAAGGAAGACAGTCATAAGTTAGAATCAATTTAAACACAATCAAGAATTTTAGTGCTAAGCCCCAGTGACAATAGCTGTGTGGGGGCATTGACTAACCTGTGTCATTTGGTTCAAGGACCATGGGGAACGAACGTATTCGAGTGTTAACTAACCCAAATCATCTGGTCTGAGGACTACAGGTATGACTGGATTTAGGTTTAAACACTTAGAGAACTGCTACGGAGTGTTAACTAACCCTAATCATCTGGTCCGAGGACTACAGGCATGATTGGATTTAAGTTTAAACACTTGGACAACTGCAACGGAGTGTTAACTAACCCAAATCATCTGGTCCGGGGACTACAGGCATGATTGGATTTAAGTTTAAACACTAAAGAGAACTGTGAACGTGTTAACTAACCCTAATCATCTGGTCCGAGGACTACAGGCATGATTGGATTTAAGTTTAAACACTTAAGAGAACTGCTACGGAGTGTTAACTAACCCTAATCATCTGGTCCGAGGACTACAGGCATGATTGGATTTAAGTTTAAACACTAGAGAACTGTAACGGAGTGTTAACTAACCCTAATCATCTGGTCCGAGGACTACAGGCATGATTGGATTTAAGTTTAAACACTAGAGAACTGTAACGGAGTGTTAACTAACCCTAATCATCTGGTCCGAGGACTACAGGCATGATTGGATTTAAGTTTAAACACTAGAGAACTGTAACGGAGTGTTAACTAACCCTAATCATCTGGTCCGAGGACTACAGGCATGATTGGATTTAAGTTTAAACACTAGAGAACTGTAACGGAGTGTTAACTAACCCTAATCATCTGGTCCGAGGACTACAGGCATGATTGGATTTAAGTTTAAACACTAAAGAACTGTAACGGAGTGTTAACTAACCCTAATCATCTGGTCCGAGGACTACAGGCATGATTGGGTTTAAGTTTAAACACTTGAGAGAAAGGTGAATGAGTGCTAACTAACCCGAATCATCTGGTCCGAGGACTACAGGCATGACCGGATTTAAGTTTAAACACTTGAGAGAACACTTTACGTAGCGAATTGGCATATTGGCTGAAGAAAAGATTCGATTAATAGAAGTACCTCTTGAGGTTATTTACATTCCAAGGACGTGGTATTACATGACCATCCAGGTCTTCTAAGAAATATGCCCCAATGCCAGCTCCTGAAGTGATACGATATGGCCCTTCCCAATTGGGTCCTAATTTTCCCCAAGCTGGGTTCTTCGCAGTGCCCATGACTTTCCTCAGCACTAGATCACCAGGCTCTAGAGGCCTTAGCTTCACGTTAGCATCATAGCCCTGTCTGAGCTTTTGTTGGTAGTGTGCCAGCCGAACCATTGCACTCTCCCTCATTTCCTCAATCAGGTCCAAACTCTTCTCTAGTTGCTCATTGTTGCTGGTCGGACTAAACGAGCTAGTTCTTAATGTTGGGAACTCGGTTTCCAAAGGAATGACAGCTTCAGCCCCATAGGTCATTAAGAAGGGGGTCTCTCCAGTAGACCTGCGAGGCGTAGTTTTGTAAGCCCAAAGTACATATGGCAACTCCTCTACCCATTTGTCCTTTGCGTCATCTAGCCTCTTCTTCAAGCCATTCAGTATGACCTTGTTGACAGCTTCTGCTTGTCCATTACCCTGGGGATAGGCGGGAGTGGAGTATCTATTTATAATTCCCAGCTCGCTGCAATAATTCCTGAAGGCCTTGCTATCGAACTGTAGGCCATTGTCCGAGATGAGAGTGTGAGGAGCTCCGAATCGAGTGACAATATTCTTCCACACAAACTTTTGCACATCAACGTCTCTGATATTGGCTAGCGGCTCGGCTTCGACCCACTTGGTGAAATAGTCTGTGCCGACCAGAAGGTACTTCTTGTTTCCTATCGCTTTAGGGAAGGGTCCCACGATATCCATGCCCCATTGGGCGAAAGGCCATGGGCTAGATAGCGGATTAAGAGTTCCCCCTGGCTGGTGAATGTTTGGAGCGAAGCGCTGACATTGATCACACTTTTTGACATACTCGTGGGCTTCTTTTTGCATGTTAGGCCACCAATAACCTTGGGTGAGGGCTCGATGAGCCAAGGATCTGCCTCCAGTGTGGCTCCCACAAATTCCTTCGTGCAGCTCTTCTAGTAATAGCTCAGACGCTTCAGGATGCATGCATAACAAGTATGGTCCCGAATAGGAGCGTCTGTATAATTTCTGGTCCTCGGATAACCAGAACCTGGTCGTCTTCCTCCAAACTTTGTCAGCTTCCCCCTTCTCTTCTGGCAATATATCTTCTTTAAGGAATTTAATTATAGGGTCCATCCAGCAGGGCCCGGCCCTGACTTGGTGAACCTGGATTGCCTCCCCTTTCGTCTCTGTAGGCCTGTGCAAGTCCTCGACGAGGATGATTCTCGGCAGGTTTTGCGCCGAGGAGGTAGCAAGCGTGGCCAAGGAGTCAGCATGTGAGTTACCACTTCTGGGGATGTGTAGCAAACTGAAAGAGTCAAACTCCGATTGCAGACATTTAACTCGGCCCAAGTACCCCTGCATTCTTTCGTCCTTCGCCTCAAACTCGCCTTGTACTCGACCTACGACTAACCTTGAGTCCGAGAACAACTCCACGGACTTTCCTCCCATTCTTCGAACCATAGCCATTCCCATCAATAGGGCCTCATACTCCGCCTCATTATTCGTTGCCGAGAAGTCCAGCCTTAACGACTTCTCGATAATGATCCTTTCGGGGGATATCAACACTAGCCCAACTCCAGAACCTCTTTGGTTTGCCGCGCCATCAACGTACACTTCCCAATGGGAGGGACTCTGTTGGGAGATCATGCCAACTGATTTTTCATCCATGTCTGACGTGGGCTTTACTTCTTCTAGTTGGGGCTCCGTGAACTCAGCCACCAAATCCGCGAGGACCTGACCCTTGACCGATGTGCGGGGCATATATCTGATGTCGAAAGCCCCTAAGATCGTACCCCATTTGGCAATCCTCCCAGTGTAATCAGCGCTTCGGAGTATAGCCTTGAGTGGGAGTTGAGTAAGGACAATGACCGTGTGGGCCTGGAAGTAGTGAGGTAGCTTCCGTGTACCGAGCACTATTGCTAGGATAGCCTTCTCCAGAGGCAAGTAACGGATCTCGGCCTCATGCAGCGACTTGCTTACGTAATAAACTGGTCTTTGCACACCACAGTCTGATCGTATCAACACCAGGCTCACCGCACAAGGGGCTACAGCAATGTAGGCGAACAGTACCTCATCTGGCGTAGGACTGGACATGATTAGTGGCCGAGCTAGATAATCCTTAAGTTGCTGAAAGGCCAAAGCACATTCTTCAGTCCATTCGAATCCCTTCCACTTGTTGAGCAGAGAGAAGAAGGGCCGACACTTGTCTTCTGATCTAGAGATGAATCGATTCAGGGCAGCAGTCATTCCGGTTAGTTTCTGAACCTCCTTGGGATTCCGAGGAGCTCGTAGGTCGTTGATGGCCTTTATCTGGTCGGGGTTAACCTCAATCCCTCTGTGAGTCACCATGTATCCCAAAAACTTGCCGGACCCCACCCCAAATGAGCACTTAGAAGCATTTAGTCGCAGTTTGTACTTTCTTAGAACCTCAAAGGTACTTTCAAGGTCCTTCACATGCTCGGCGACAACCTTACTATTTACCACCATGTCATCTATGTAGACCTCGATATTTTTGCCCAGTTGTGGCTCGAACATCCTCGTCATCATCCTCTGGTAGGTAGACCCCGCATTCTTCAAGCCAAATGGCATCACTTTGTAGTGGTAGTTACCAATAGGGGTGACAAAAGCAGTTTTCTCCTGATCATCCAGGGCTAATGGTATCTGGTGGTAGCCTTGGAAGGCGTCTAGGAAGCTCATCCGAGGATGGCCGACAGTGGCATCCACCAGCTGATCAATTTTCGGCATGGGGAACGGATCTTTGGGGCAGGCCTTATTCAAATCAGTGAAGTCCACACACACTCGCCATTTCCCACTCTTCTTCTTTACCACCACGGTATTTGGCAGCCATTCAGGATAAAAAACTTCCTTAATAGTTTCAGCTTGTTTGAGCTTCGCTACCTCTTCTCTTACGGCATCAACATGTTCCTTGGACGGGCGCCGAAGAGGCTGTTTCTTAGGGGTGATCAGTGGATTTACCTTCAAGTGGTGACATATGAACTCTGGGTCTACCCCTAGGGCTTCGTAAGCACTCCAGGCAAATACATCAAGATTTTGCTTGAGGAACTCTATCAGCTCATCCCTCTCTTGAAGAGGTAGCTGAGATCCGACTTGGAAGAACCTATCAGGATCATCTCCAATAACCACCTTCATTAAATATTCACATCGAGTGCCTTCGTCTAAACCTTCGACGGGCAATTCTCGAGACTGTAACTGCTATAAACCCCTTTCGACTCTGGACGAGGACTCGGCTTGGGGCTCATGTTGAATGGCAGCCACTAGGCACTGTTGGGCCACGGACTGGTCTCCTCGGATCTCATGAATTTGCCCTTCATATGGGTATTTGACCTTCTGATGCAAAGTAGAGGGAACAGCCCCAAGTGCATGAAGCCAAGGTCTGGCTACGAGTGCCGTGTAGGGTGAATATACGTCCACAACTATAAAGTCCACCTCTACCACTTCGGAGCCGGCCTGCACAGATAAACGTATTCGGCCTTTCGGGGTGACAGCCCTTCCTTCAAAACTTATGAGGGGGGAATTGTATGGTGTCAGATCTTGGGGTTTTAGGTCTAGCCCCTTGTAGAGATCTGGGTACATTATCTCCACAGCACTACCCTGGTCCACCATCACCCTCTTCACATCGTACCCTCATATTCTGAGGGTGATGACTAATGCATCATCATGGGGTTGGATGGTGCCAATCATGTCTTTGTCCGAGAACCCTATCTCCAGCAGGGCACTAGACTTAACTCTCTTCAGACCTCGGCTTGACTCCCCTGCTGATGGTCGGCCTACCGACATAACTTTCAATGGCCAGGATCCTGTTCTCCCCGGCGCGGCAAAGACGACGTTAATAGTCCCTAGTGGCGGCTTTGAAGGGTCATCTCTTCATGGCCCTGAGCCCATCTGACCTCCTCGGCCGCTGGAGGGGTGTAAGAGGTGTTTTAGTCTACCATCACGAACCAATTGGTCCAAGTGATCCCACAGGCTCCTACAATCCTCCGTGGTATGCCCATGGTCTTGATGGTACTGGCAGTAGAGATTATGGTTGCGCCTCTCGGGGTTTCCTACCATCTTGTTCGGCCACCTGAAGAATGACTCATTCTTGATTTTTTTCAAGACCTGGTGCACTGGCTCTTTGAACACAGTGTTGACCGCTTGAGGATTTGTCGATCCTGATTGCCCAGCAAAATCTCTCCGCGGCTTACTGTGGTTGTAACGGTCCGACCTGAAATCCCTCCTCTCTTGGGGGATAACCTTGTCCTTTCCCTTGCCTTGCTGCTGATCTTCTTCAACTCTCTTATACTTTTCTATGCGGTCCATAAGTTGACGCATGTTTGTGACTGGTTTGCCAGATAAAGACGTCCTCAAACCGTGGTCAGTAAGGAGACCGAGCTTGAATATGCTGAGGGCCATTGCATCAGAGTTGCCCTCCATATCATTGAACATCTCCCAGTATCTATCTGAATATGCCTTCAAGGACTCGCCTTCCTGTATGGTCAAGGATAGCAGTGAAGAGAAGGGTCTGGCCACTCTTCGGCATGTGACAAAACGGGAGCCGAATGCTTGAGTGAGCTCTTTGAAGGAGTTGATGGAGTCTGCCTTCAGACCGTCAAACCACCTCATGGCAACTGGCCCAAGACTGGAAGGGAAAACCTTACACATCAGAGCTTTATCTCTGGAGTAGACAGTCATCCTTTGGTTAAAATGGCTCACGTGCTCTACGGGGTCTGTTTTACCATTGTAGATGGTGAACGTTGGTTGATTAAAGCGCCGAGGAAGTCTCGCCTCCTCAATCCTGCGTGTGAAGGGTGACCTAGAAATCTGATTCAGAGCCCTGCTCATGGCATCGTTTCCCATGTCCCAACGTGATGGGCTTCTGCGTTGCCTCTTACGATGAGACTCCTCTTTATAGGTGTAGGACTCGCTGGCTGGTGTCCTAGATTTATGTTGATAAGTGACATCCCGCTCGTCATCAAGGTCCTCATCAGAATACGAGGAAGCCCGTTTCCTCTTTGCATGGCGCAACTCCCTTTTTAGTTTTTCTACTTCCAGTTGCAAGTCCCGGTTCTTCTCTGCATAGGACATGTGACTTCCACCCTGTGACTGGCTTTGGCTAACGCGCACAGTATGTACACTGCCCTCACGATCTTGTCTCCTCTCTAAGTTAACAAAAGGGTCCACGTGTTGGGATGCCCTGGATTCTGCTTGTTGTTAACCTTGTCCTGCCATCATCAACTGTTGTTTTCACCCTTGCACAAGCTCTTCTCACAGACGACGCCAATTGTAGGGTCAATTTTCATAGCCCAAGCCCAAAAAGATATGGATTGTAAGCCTAATGAACCCAAGACAATAAATTTGTAAAGAGTGGGTGAAAGAGCTAGGCTAGTAATGAATTAAACAGTATTGGACTGCAGTGCTTGTGGATAAATTTGTATTCAATCGTGCTCGGACAGATGCAAACATAGACGTCCGAAGAGGAATTTGTATTGAATGAACTTGGGTTACAATTCTTAGAGCTACAGTAATGGAGTTTTCTCCTTTCTAACTTTCTTTCTTCGATCCCCATTATCAGAGGGCTTTCCCTCTTATATAGTACCCCATCCCTTCATCTTCATCGTCCACTTGTTCATCATCTAGACGCCCACTTGAATGCATGTCCCATCATGTACCCTATTTAGCCTTGCGTGAGTGACGGTAGCTGAGAGTGCACTGTTCAGGGGTCTTCTCCACATTAATGCGGCCAGGAAAGTAGGTGCAGTGCATTTAATGTGGTGGTTGAAGTTTGTCTTCCAGATATTTCTCCGTTCCTGCTATCTTCATGCGTGCCTGAGGTTCATCTCTATCCTTACACCTATCAGGAGGATCATTTGAGATTCCCAGACGCTTGTCGGACCAAGCTTCTTCGGATCCGAGGATAATGGACTACTCGGACAATTGAATGTCTCCTCGGATTATGACCATGCTCCTCTCCAAACATACTTCTTTTACATGGGCTTCTGCTTGAGTGTTTTCATATCTTCGGACAAACAGTGGTCTTCAAATAGGGTCTTGGGCCCAATACGTTAGGTTGAGTTTTTCACCCCCACACTTTCCAAAGCTTTGAAGTGGTTAAATTTTTTAATTTTAATTTTTATAGATATAAAATTTCAATCTTGTCTCAAACAAAGCTGGATCTGAAAAAATCAAAGAAAGATGGATTTTCTTTTTCCTTTCAACACTTGTAAATGTTGGCTCTTTCATCTTTAGAGAGACTCTCCAGTTTTAGCATGCTGCTGCTTTATTCGTATTGATAATAATAATAATAATACGTATCGAGAAAATAATAATAATAATAATAATAAATTATTATTATTATTATATTTTGTAGACCGGTTACTCAGATTCTAGACATATATTTTGTCCACAATCACATCCAACTTTGTGGGTAGCCTTAAAACTTGTATTTTAAATAAAGTTGTATCTGCAAAAGTCAATAACTTTTCTCTCTAATGAATGAAAAATTGGAAGAATCTTTTAAAACTTTTGTTTTTAGTGAATGAGGTCACTTCAGGAGTGTTTAAATTTGACACGTTTTTTTCCTTTGTAAAGTAGAGGGCCATTTTATTTGTTACAAAGCAATTATTTGATATATGCTTATATAGAACTTCCAAGTCTTCCATATATTTGGGTTTAACTAATCTTTAATTTTTTATTTTAAATATTTGGGTTTCATCGCCTCTGACCCCATGTGGCTCTACCAACCCTTATAATATTCTGATCCCATTGGGATAGTGGCATCGTTTTATTTTTATAATAAGATAGAAATCAACATAAAAGAGCACTAAAAAACTATTACATGGTCTATAAACACTTAAAAGAGCACTAAAAAAAACTACTATATGGTTTATAAACACTTAAGTATGGATAAAAGAAATTTGATGGATAAATATTTTTTATACCAAAAATTAATTAATGTCTTGACGTGATGATAAAAAGTAATTATTATAAAACAAATATCATAAATTAAAATTTTGTCTTATTAATAATTAAAAAATAATAAAACATACCTCACCATAGACAACTAGACAAATTTGGCATACCATCCAAGACAGTAAGATAAGAACATTCAAATATCCTTTTATAGTGGTATAATACTCTTTGATAGGAGTGACGAATCCAGTGACATCGTGACAGTGAAGTCTTTCAGTGACGATGATAGACAAGACAGACCAAGGCATGCTTGGACGAGCATATCTTATGCCCACGTCACTGACGAGGAAGACACAATACATTCATTACAGCACAATTAAGTTAAGAACGGTTATAGGGCCAACTGTATGAGCCGTTGTAGCACATTAAAGTCACATTACAACCAGACCAGACGTTACGAGGAGGAGCATTAAGACCTCCATAACTACTCCAACGGCTAGAAGCCATGAAGGTATGCATATAAAGCCCTCTCATTATCAAGAACAAGGTACATACACAAACACACTAAGAGAGAACTATTATTTCTTGCATTCTCTAATTTCTCTGAGATTTCTTTGCATACTAACTTTGGCATCGGAGGTGTGGTGGCAGGCACCACACCGGTGACCCTTTCAGGAGGCTGCAGGTTGGCTTCATCCGACCACATTGACTGACGAGTTCACGCTCCATCACTCTTAATAGTCTAGATTGTCCAGTCAATCTTATCTAGTTATTTATGTGATAAAGAAGTTTAGATAATGACATTCTTTTGTATAGGTCACGTACCATGATGGTTGGTAGCATAAGCTATTGACATTGAATGTCAAACTTTTTTCTTTTTGTTATTTTTAATGATCTTACAAGGAAAACTTTTATTTGTATGATTTTTTTATGGTAGCCTCTGATCTCACAAGGAAAACTTTTCTGTAATTAGAAACTGTTGGGATAGTTAAGTACTAATGGAAAGCCTTTCTCAAAAAAAAGAAAAAAAGTATTAATGGAAAGCAATGACACAAAGAACACAATATTACAAGGAAGGACTGTGTTTATTGCTGCAAATGCACACTTGACACTGCCCAGAAACGTGATTTTAAACGTGACCTAAATTCATGTTTTTAATTGTTTTGAGCAGTTGTGTGAAACATGTTTTTACTACAAGGAAAACCTCGAATAAGTAGAAGGGAATATTACTAAGATTTGAAATAGATAGAACTCTACTTCTAGTCATTATATTACTTTTTTATCTTTTTATATATATATATATATATATATATATATAAATAAAGCCATTATATTACTTGAAGGAATTGCTAAGAAGCAAGAACATTATATTGTGCACAGTGAACTGTGAGAGTGAGTGTGCGAGGGGTATTTCGGCAGAAAAATAAAAGTTTTACTTTATTTATTTTTTTGCCCCGATACCCTTTCTATTTATTCTATCTTATCTTATCTCTTTTTTTTTTTCTTTTTTTTCTTTTTTTTTTTTCCAGTAAATAACTACTAGTCTTTGGTTTTATATTATTATATTTTCTCTTTTCTTCTTTATCTCCAAGTAAATAACTACCAGTCTTTTTCTTTCGCTTCACATTAGTAACTACCGGTCTTCTCAATTTAATAGATAAGAAGAAGAAATCATTTTTAATTATTTATCAACACTGAATATCTTTTTATTGTATTTATGCACACCCAGTGGCAGAGTTAGGATTTCAGTTTAGGGGGGACAAGGTTTAAAGACAATATTAAACTAAAATAACCTTAAAAAAATTAATCAATATTAATAAGCTAATAAATAAACAATTGTAAATAACTGTAATTGTTATACAAAATTTAATGTAAGTATAAACTATAGTTTATTTTTTCATAACAAATTTAATTTGTTCAACAGTATTTGACGTTTTATATTTTGAAACCGTTGCATAGTCACTAACAATCAAAGTAAAAAAAGTATAGCAATAACCTATAAAATTGAAAACTAAAAAGTCAAGAAGGAGAAAAAATGGATAGTGGAGGTGTGAGAATTTCAATACCATACTGGGACATTAGGTAGTTTATCTTTTCTATAAAAAAAAATAATTAAAAAAAGAGTGTAAAATTTAAGGCCACCATCGTTGCAGTGAAAAAAACCCAAAAATAATAATGAAGAGGAAGAGAAGAAAATTGAGTTAAACAGTGAAGTGTCATATACGGTGATAAGCTATAAATTTGGACAATATAAGAGCTTAATAGAGAAAATATGTATTACTATTATAAGTGGGATGATCTATGCAGCTTTTTCTCTTTTTATTTTTGCGCGTCAGGATTGTTTTTCTATAACAAGACATTTTGTCTTTTTGAATTCTTTTCCTATGTTGGGCAAAGCATTTAAGAAAGGAACGTAAATGCTATAACCTAGGGACTTTTCAATAGGAGTCAGGGGGGGCAGTTGCCCCATCTCGCCCCCCCTTGGCTCCGCCCCTGTGCACACCAATACAAGTGCATCACCATGATGAGTAGAAGATAAGGAGAATTAAATTAGAGCATGAGCAATCAGCCATCTTTTACTTTTATTTATTTATTTATTTATTTTCTATTATCCCAATATATATTTTACCTAAACAATACAATGCCTACTTAAGTAACTTAACAAATAATCACCCCTTTTCCTTTTTTTTTTTTTTTTTTTTTTTACTTTAAAATTTTGGAGAATATCAAAAAATTAAAATATTTAATGAAAGAGTATGAGGGTCCATGCTTGACACATGAACAACATTGACATGTGTGACTAATTATTAGGAATTTATGGAGTAAAGTGATATGGTACTCATTTCTTTCATTAAATGATACAAATTTCACCAATAAATTTAATTAAAATGATATATTATCATGAGTGAGGAGAGAGTACCACCTCACTTGATTCTTGGAATACAAAATATCTAGTTAGTTACCTGTGCAATGCAAGAAAGTTTAACAAAATGTGATTTTTTATTTATTTTTTTGCCTAAATATGAAATTTTCAAATTTTGGTGTGTGTGTGTGTGTGTGTATTATAAGATGTAAATTTGTGTGACCCCAAAACTTATGTGATAAAATATTATGAGGTCAATCAAAAATCAAATACTATCTTTTATAGATTATAGATTATTATTGAGACATAGTGAATAGAGGTTAGTAATGTATAGTTAGTGTACTTTATTTAAGGTGACTAATTTATTTAGTTTGGGTATACATATAAGCAATGATAATTTTCAGAGAAAATTATTATGTACTTTTAAAATATAATGACGTGTGTGTGTGTGTGTGTGTGTTAGAACCCCTTTCCCTCTCCCTTGTGTATGTGTGTGTGTGTGTGTTTGTTTCTCCAAAAAAAAAAAAATATAATAACGTGGTAATCTTTTATCTCATATGAATAATTAATTTCATCTAATTTTAATTAATAAGGACAAATATCATTTGAAAGGAGCCGGTATAACATTAGTGTATTTTGAATCATTGATATTAATAACTCAATTTTTATGATTGAATCTACCATTCATGGAAGGATTAACAAAAAAGAGTACCATATCAAGTCTCCAGGAGGGAGGTTAACACACATATACACTTAGATTATGATAGAGTAAAAATTCTATCTTGTAAAAAAAGAAAAAAAGAAAAAAAAAAAAAAAAAAAAAAAAGATAGTTATGTTTCTTTTTAAAGATATACTATGAAAATCTTTGTGGTTCACATGGACCAGAAAAAGATGCCAATAGCAGTAATTGGACTTACACGTGGATCTGAAAAAGACTAACAGATAGAATGGATGAGGGCCCACCTAGAGATTATCAAATAAGGGTTGCGTAAACGTGCCCCCTTAACAACTCTTTTTGGAAAAAAAAAATGACAATTTTGTCTTTTTTACAATTTTTCTCATTATTTTTAATTGTAAAAGTATCGTTTGATATTTTTTTGACAATTTGTTTATCTTTTTTGCACCTTGTTAACATTTACCATAAAATATGTATCTACAACATTTCAAAATAAATTATATATAGTAAATTGTTATTAATTCTTATATAAACTCTTTATTAACTTTACTTTCTTTTCTTTTTTACCAATTCCATTCTACTACTAAGACTTAATATGCGTTTGGATTGCATTTCTAGTGCTGTGTTTGTACGTCTGCGTTTTGAGAAGCGCGTTTCAAGTGAGATTTTGTCTGTCAGTGGCTCCCGTGCACTGTGCATAGGACCCACTACCTCTTTGACTAGCAAAACTTTCATTGGAATGTGTCTGTCAATGAGTCCCGTGTAATGTTTACGAGATCCACAAACATCTTTTTTAACAAAACTTTTATTAAAAATGGGTCCCATAATTCTATTCACCTATTTAAAAATTATTTTATTACAATTTTTTTAATTTTCAATTTTTAGTAAAATAAATAGTGTCTAAACAGACCATTGTAATGAAATTATTGTAAATGTTGTATTATTTTTAGAAGGGTTTTATAAATGTATGTCTTATGGATAAAAGTTTATTTTTAAAATAATTTATTTTGTACTTTTCGATTGCAGATGCTTTTCAGAATTCCTCGTCCACGGTCTCCATCATGGGTTCAATCAGTCACGTTTCAGCGGCTCTTTACTAAACTTAGGATTTGTCCTTTTGGACCGGTTACCAGTAGAGTACGTTAGACCCCAATGGCAAAAAAGTCAGACCTTCTTTTTTGAAGAATTATAGTCAGACTTTTAAACTGACTACTTTTCTTTTCTTAGTCATTTTTTTAGTACTTCATTCTCCACTATTCTAGTTCCAGTCACCATCATTCTTTAAAACTAGCATTATTTATTTTTATCTTTTTTTCTGTTTGTCGTCTCTAGTGTGAAAACAAAGTTTGAATGTTGTTACCCGATTCTCATTATAAATACCCCATATGGTCCTTCATAATTCTTCATCAACCATTTCTTAACCCTCTTTGATTCAATATGGTTCCATCTCTTTCTCCAAAAATGCTTCTCCTCCTAGCCATACTTGCACTTTCTCTTATGAACATGCCTGCTTCATATGAAGCTAGGAGGACACCCCATGGAGAAGAGCCAAATCTAATGAAGAAAAACCAGTTGTTAGGGTCATTGTTGGTGCAAGGCCAAGTCCCTCCGATATCTGTGTTCATGTCCAATCCTCCCACCACCACTGGCGACACCCCTCCTTCATGGATCAGCCATAAGGCCTTTGCCAATGATCCTTTGCTACGCCGACAGTTCTTAAGGGTCCTGTCACGCCATCGTCTCCAAATCCAGGCACTAATATCCCATCTTCAGCAAGCACTTTGGAGAGTGACAACCCTGCAACAATGCTAGGCTCACTGCAAAAAAGCCCTCCTCCTCCCCTTATGCCTTACAAAGGCACCTCCATCCCCTAGCACCAAGATGAATTTTGTTGAGTATGGATTATGTATGTATGTTTGGGTTTATCTTTGATTCTCAGATGATGCATGTGCTTCTGAGACTATGTATCATGTATGTGTGTATGTTTGAGTTTGTCTTTGATTCTCTGAATCTCTGATGATGGAAATATACTTATGTGCTTTGAGACTACGTTGTATGTATGGTTTTTTCTTAGGCAAACTTTCTTTGGTGGTTTTTATTTTTACTTTCCAGGCGGTTTGTGAATCTTATGTCTCTAATGGCCAAGCTGATGAATAGCACATAGTACCAAAAAGTTAACCCACCAAGCCTCAGACTTACCATTAAATCCCAAAACCATTCAAGCACCGTCTCTCAGTAGAATAAACACTACAAACTATCAAACCCATTACCGCATAAAAGTTTTATGATAAAATCCATCAGCAAATCGAAATCTAATAACAACACCAACCAAAAAATAATAAATAAATATAATTAGGTAAAACAAGTTTACAAAAGTCTTATAATTCCTAAACTCACCATTATTATCATTTTTTTACCTACAATTAATAATTTGCGACTAATATTTGTCAAAATAAAAAAATAAAGATTGTTTTTTCAATTCTATGGAAAAGTTTAGAACTATAAAATTTTTTACAACTTTTTATTACAATTGTAACGTGATAAAGCATAATTGACAAATAAGAAATAATAACTTCATATAAAAGTGATGATTAATTATTTACAACTATAAATTGTGATAAAAAATAATTATGGAATAACTTGTGATCAGATGTCTCAGTCATAATTGCAACCACAAAATTCTTATAATTATTACAACTTTTGAGGAAGATCCATGTTGGTATCTGAGTGTGACAAAGTCAAGAAGTATGGTGATAGAATATAAGTATATAATCATATAGGCAGGGTCTGGAAAGTTACGCACTGGCTTGTCATTACGCCTTTAAAAGCAAATTCATGCCGGCTTGTCTTTAATGTTTGAATGCGACTAGAATTGATCGGTTGCACGTGCTAGCAAGGTCCGTGTGGAAAGAGACATTTTTTAATACATTATAATAAAAAAAATAAAGCAAAATACATTATAATATGTTCCACAGAGAACACATGCATCTTATAGGCTTAGCTTGTCCCACAAACTTAATGATGGGTACCCCACACGCACTCTTTATTTCTTCTAACTTTTAACAACCAAATTATTTTAAAACATCGGACAAACAAAGGTTGAGTTTGGATATAAAGATTTAAAATCAAGGGATTTAAAGAATAATTGATACTATACATTGGTTGATATGAATTTAACAACACAAGATTATTTAAGCTGATTCAAAATTTTGTTCAAACAAAAAAAAACTTGTAAAGTTACAAATTTAACATTTTACTTTTATAATTATTTCAAATAAAATTTCATCAACAAAAAAAATTTTACCCTCTCATTTAAATTAAAAAGTGAATTCCAATTCCCTCCTTTTTAATACTCTATCCAAAAGAACCATATGAGATTTCACACATTAATTATTCATCATTCAACAACTTTTTAGAAATATTTTTTAAGTGGGGAAGGGGAGATTTTTTATAAAAAAATGTATCTGTTTTCCCTAAAAAAATAATAAATAAAGGTATTTATTGAAAACACTTAGAAATGCAAATTGAACTAAAAATCATTTATGCTTCCTTGTTTAACAATTAAATAAATAAAGTGTAAAAAGGGGCAATTGAATTCATCATAGCAAACAAAATAAAGACTAAACAAATAAACAAAAACAGACAAACAACATGAAAGCAGGATTCCAAAAGCAGATAAGAAATCAAGCAAAGAGAGTCTTGCTATAGAGAGAAAGAGGCTCCTTTTTCACCCACACAGTACGAGTCTTTGTCCGTGAATATGAAAAGACATGTGTCTTAATATGTCTACTAAAGGACATAGAAGAATTAATATTCTTTTGAAATTGAGTTAAAAAGCTCAAAACTTTTAATAACTCTCCAAACAAAGATGTAGGTCCTTGAGAGGAAACTTGTGACCGTTTGGACACTTGCTTTTAAGGATACAATGTAAAGCAATTAGGACGAATGTGTTCAGAAACACCACAATGGTGACAGACATGAGGTCTAACAAAGGATTTAGAATTAGTCAAATCAATTTTGGATTTCATACCTTTATCAACTTTCTCAGATTGGGGCATGAAGACAGTCTTTGATCCAGAAGCCATGGAAGATGAGGGGCCGGAAGAGACAACATATCCTAAGCCAGTCTTATTAGAACTAGGCTTTTGAGCACGCAATATCTCATCAAGCTTTGCACTAGACATCCTCTCTATTTGAGTTCTAGCTTGACTAAGCTCAACCTTGAGATTCTTGACCTTCTCTTCTAATGAGGTGTTCTCCACAACAAACATCTCAACTAACCTTGTAGTCTTATCTAGTTTGACTAACAGATCAGCTTTTTCAGTTTTTGCCTCATTAACCTCTTTTCTACAAAGATGAGAAGTCTTTTCAGATTTTATAAATTCAATGCATAGCTTATTATAAGCTTCTTGAAGGGTCAATTTCTTGGATACTTCATCATCAGAAGAATCCTCACTGTCACTAGCACTCTCCACAATCACCTTATCGGTTGAGGCAGCAAATGCCATAACGTGACCACATTCATCCACATGCTCATCAGAAGAGTCATTCTGAGTATCACTCCAAGTAGCAACCAACCCTTTATCTTTTGAATTCTTGGTCTTTTCCTTCATAAGGTAGTTTGGGCACTCTATCCTTATATGACCAAAACCCTTGCACTCATGGCATTGGATGAGGGGTTTCTCATTCTTGACCTTCCTTGAGGATTTAGATTTCCTAGGAGGTTTGCCCTTATCCTTTTTCCTAAATTAAGGAAGCTTGATAATCTCATCAGTTATGAAGGTTTGATCCTTATCATCATCTTCATCTTCATCTTCAGAGTCCTCAATCTCTTTCTCTATACCCTTAAGAGCCAAGTTTCTACTCTTTCCACATTTTCCCATTAAACCTAATCGCATCTCATAGGTTTGAAAGTTCCCTACAAGCTTTGTTAAAGGAATTTTATCAATATCCTTTGATTCCTCAATCGCGGTGATCTTGGCATGAAATTTCTCGGGTAGAGATCTGAGCACCTTTCTAACAATCTTGGGTTCGAGAATGGTTTTCCCAAGATTAAAGGCTGAGTTCACTATGTCCTTAAGCTTGGCATAGAGCTCATCGAATGACTCATCTTCCTCCATCTTAATCTCTTTGAAGCTTGTAGTAAGCCTCTGAAGTTTTGAATCCTTGACAGCCTTAGTTCTTTTATAGGTTGTCTGGAGGATGGTCCATGCTTCCTTAGTGATTTTAGTAGAGGATATCTTCTTGAACTCCTCATTCGTGACTGCACTAAATAAAGCATTCAATGCCCTGTTATTGAAATTTGCCGCCTTGATCTTAGCACCATCCCAATCGGCCGGCACTTCCTTCGGCTTGGTCCAACCTATCTCCACAGCTTGCCATACCTGTTCACCTAAAGCCTACAAAAAAACTTTCATACGAACTTTCTAGTACGTATAATTAGGGCTGTCCACGGGTCGGTCCGGGTCGGGTTTGTGCCCAACCCGGAACCGACCCAACAGAATCGGGTTTTGAAAAAACTCACCCGCCACCGAACGTCGGAGTAAACGGGTCGGGCGGATCAGACTTCAACGGGTGGCGAACGGGTCGGTCGGCGTCAAAGATCTGTGAAAACGGTGAGAAAACGGTGAGGAAACTACGAGAAAGGGTGAGAAAAATCCAGATCCGGCGAAAATCTCATCGGAATCTAGGAGATTTCGCCAGATCCAACGGTAATCTCATCGGATTCGATGAGATTTAGCTAGATTCGATCAAAATCTCGTCGGATCTGCGTGAAATAGCGCCTGAATCCGGCTTTTTTCGTCGAGATCTGGGTTTTTAATCGCCGGAATCTGGGTTTATATTGCCGGAATCTGGAATTTTCTCGCCGGAATCTGGGTTTCGCGCCGGAATCTGGGTTTTTCGTCGGATTATGGGTTTTTCGTCGGTTGGTTCAGGGTTTTTCGGGTTTTTGAGGTAGAGAACCGAAACCGACCCGCCGGAGTTGGTTTTTGGTGGAGAAAATCCGCCGCTGA